>CM022954.1:29011530-29406921 GCA_012931725.1 Litsea cubeba | reverse complement strand
ATCTGAAATTAATTGCAAGGAATTAAATCAACTTTTGACATAAAAGTGGGCCCTATTTGATGCGTGTAACATAAGTGTGGGACCCCTCTTTTAGGACTTCTATCTTGACTTGAACTCTTGCTCCAAATTTTCCTTATTTCTCTCCATTCTTGAACTCCACTTCTAACTTGAATGAGACTTTCTAATTTCTGAAATTCTTCTATTTGTAATAGATGTGGGCCCCCTTTTGGTGTTTAACCCTAGATTGGGTTTCTTCTTTCTTTCTTTTGCTTTTCTTCTTTGACTAGAATTGTAAGTTATCCAAATAATTAGAAAGTCTTCTTTGAAATCTGGAATATCTTGAATGGGACCCACCATGGTCCTTCTTTGGGATTCACGCCCATCATCATCTTCATTAATTCCTCTCGTTTTGCTCCTTTTGACCTTAGCATAAAAATTAACAAAACTATGTAAAATCAAATAAAATAACTATGACTAGCGCAAGATGAATCAAATATTAGGGCTTAGATTGCAAACAATTAAGCACTTATCACCATGCTCAAATACCTGAGTGACCTCGAAGGGGCCGCACCATCTGGACTTCAGCTTCCCTGGAAATAATTTGAGTCTTGAATCGAAGAGTAATACCTTCTGTCCCACCACAAACGTCTTCCTTAATAGCTTCTTATCATGGAATATTTGAGTCTTCTCTTTATACACCTTGGCATTCTCATATGCTTCATATCGTAGCTCCTCAAGCTCATTTAGCTGTAACTTCCGCTTCTCACCTGCCTCCTTCATATCAAAATTAAAATTTTTGATCGCCCAGAATTCCATGTGCTCCAATTCCACCGGCAGATGACATGCTTTCCCATAGACCAAACGATATGGAGACATGCCTATAGGAGACTTGTAGGCTGTCCTATATGCTCAAAGCGCATCATTCAGCCTTAAATACCAATCTTTCCTGTTGGGCTGCACTGTCTTTTCTAGAATCTGCTTGATCTCTCTATTACTCACTTCGACTTGGCCACTATTCTGAAGGTGGTACGGAGTAGCTATCTTGTGAGTTATCCCATATTTATTCATTAATACTTCAAAGGACCTGTTTTTGAAGTGACTGCAACCATCACTAATGATGGCTCTGGGTGTCCCAAATCTGGCAAATATCATGTTCTTCAGAAATTCCAAAACCACCTTGTGGTCATTTGTCTTACTTGGGATAGCCTCCACCCATTTGGACACATAGTCTACTCCTACCAGAATGTAGAGATAACCATAGGATGATGGGAATGGTCCCATAAAATCAATCCCCCACACGTCAAAAAGCTCCACCTCTTGTATGCCCTTCAGTGTCATCTGATCTCGTGAGGAAATGTTTCCCATTCGCTGGCATCTATCACAACTTAAACAAAAAGTATGTGCATCTTTAAATATAGAGGGCCAAAAGAAACCAGATTGAAGTACCTTAGCAGTTGTCGTCTTTCCTCCAAAATGTCCTCCACACGCCTTGCTGTAGCAATGTGTTAAGATGCTTTGAACCTCTTTGTCTGGTACACATCTTCTAATGATTTGATCGGAGCAATACTTGAACAAATATGGGTCATCCCAGTAATAGAAACGTGCCATGTGCACCATCCTCTTCTTGTCTTGATTAGTAAAATGCATTGGGAACTCACCACAAACCTTGTAATTCACCAAGTCTACAAACCATGGAAGCTTGGTAATCTGAAATAACTGCTCATCTGGAAAAGATTCATTGAGCGGGATTTCGTCCCCCTTGCTTGCTTCCTCATTCAGCAATCTAGATAAGTGGTTTGCCACCACATTCTCACTGCCCTTCTCATCTCTGATCTCGAGGTCAAATTCTTGTAGTAACAACACCCATTTGATTAGCCTTGGCTTTGCATCCTTCTTGCTCAATAGATACTTCAATGCTGCATGATCTGTGTAGATTATTATTACCTTAGACCCAACAAGGTAGGACCTGAATTTTTTTAGTGCAAAAATTACAGCAAGAAGTTCCTTCTCAGTAGTAGAGTAGTTTAGCTGTGCATCATTTAGAGTCCTGGATGCGTAGTAAATCACATGTGGAAGCTTCTGTACTCTTTGGCCAAGCACAACCCCCAAAGCATAGTCACTGGCATCACACATGAGCTCAAATGGCAAACTCCAATCAGGTGCCATGATAATAGGGGCTGATGTCAAAAGCTTTTTCAGCAGCTCAAATGCTCGCAAGCAATTCTCATCAAAAATAAACTCCACCTCTTTCTGTAACAATGAACAAAGTGGTTTTGCAATCTTGGAGAAGTCCTTAATGAATCTGCGATAGAATCCCGCATGCCCAAGGAAACTCCGTACTCCCTTCACTGATGTGGGTGGGGGAAGTTTGCTGACCAAGTCTATCTTAGCCTTATCCACCTATATCCTCTTGCTTGTCACCACATGCCCAAGTTCAATGCCATGCTTCACCATGAAGTGGCATTTTTCCCAGTTTAACACTAAATTACACTCCTCACATCTCTTTAGCACAAACTCCAGATGATACAAATAGTTATCAAATGATGATCCAAAGACAGAGAAGTCGTCCATGAATACCTCAATAAAGTGCTCCATCATATCGGAGAAAATACTCATCATGCATCTCTGAAAAGTTGCTGGTGCATTGCATAGTCCGAAAGGCATTCTCCTGTAGGCAAATGTCCCAAATGGACAAGTAAAAGTGGTATTCTCTTGGTCCTCTGGAGCAATAGGAATCTGATTGTACCCACTGTACCCATCGAGAAAACAATAATGTGAATGCCCAACTAGCCTTTCTAACATTTGATCAATGAATGGTAGTGGGAAGCGATCATTTCTGGTAACTGTGTTAAGCTTCCGGTAGTCTATGCATACCCTCCATCCAGTGGTAACTCTAGTAGGAATCAGCTCATCATGTTCGTTCTTTATCACTATCATACCACTCTTCTTGGGAACAACTTGCATTGGGCTAACCCACTTGCTATCTGAGATTGGGTAGATGATCCCAACGTCTAATAGCTTAAGAATTTCTATTTTGACAACCTCTTTCATATGAGGGTTGAGTCTCCTTTGTGCTTCCCTTGTAGGTTTAGATTCTTCTTCTAACAAGATACGGTGCATACACATGGTTGGGCTTATACCTTTGATATCTGCAATGCTCCACCCTAATGCTGTCTTGTGAGCTTTTAACACTTGTAACAACTTGCTTTCCTTAGCAGAACTTAAATCACTGACTATGATACATGGCAAAGTCTCATGTTCTCCCAAATAGGCATATTTGAGATGTTCAGGTCATGGCTTTAATTCTAAATCTGGTGCTTTTATAATAGAAGGAACGGGTTGCTTTGTGGAAGAGCCAAGAATTTCAAAAGAGTTAGAATATTTACATGGGATGGAGGGGAGTACTTCTAGTTGATTTACAATCTCCATAAGTGCCGCCTCAAGCTCATCACAATCATGCTCGATTTCAGATTTGGTAAGGCCTTGCTGAATGCATGTGTCCAACTCCTCCTTACACCCATGTGCTCTTGGAAACACCTTTACTATAGCCTGCTCAATTACCTCAGTCTGAAAGCAATTTTCATCTCTCGGCATTTTCATAGCTTTGAACACTTTAAACTCAATTTTCTGCCCATTGACCTTCATTTCAATTGTGCATTTCTGTACATCTATCTTTGAACCCGCAGTGGCCATGTAAGGTCGGCCAAGTATAATAGAAAGGTGGTGAGGCAGTGATACACTCTCCGTGTCAAGTACCACAAAGTCAGCAGGTAATATGAATTCTCCTACCTTCACCAAAATGTCCTCCAGAATGCCCCTTGGGTGCTTCACACTCCTATCCGCCAATTGCAATGTAATTGAAGTTGGTTTGAGCTCTCCCAAACCCAAATACTCATAGACTGAGAATGGCAGCAAATTAATACTCGAACCCAAGTCCAGTAAAGCTTTCTCAAATGTATGCTTTCCTATCTTGCAAGGTATAGTAAAGCTACCAGGGTCCTTCAGTTTTGGAGGAAGCTTTCTTGAAAGAACTGCACCGACTTCCTCAGTTAACTTAACCTCTTCATGATCTCTGAATCTCCTCTTATTTGTACATAATTCTTTGATAAACTTTGCATAAGAGGGTATCTGCTTGATAGCATCAATCAGCGGAATGTTAATCTTTACCTTCCTTAGGATCTCAAACATGTCCTGCATGAACTGGCTTTTCTTTTCCTGTCTCAGCCTCTGAGGGTAAGGTGGAACTGGCTTATAGACCCTCTCTGGTGCTATAGAAGTTGTTTCATGAATAGGAGTGGCCGCAATGTCTGTGCTCTTGTCACATTTCTGATTCATATCAGTCTCAGTTTTCCTTGCATTGTCCTGTGGCTCAATGTCTACAGATTTCGGATTTTCATATGGCCCATTCACGCTGGTGTCTATGGCTGTACCATGCTGCCTCATTCTCCTGTAGACCTTCTCTGGCTCTTTGGTGACGGTAATTATGGCCTTCAGATGCTCATGATTTTTAGGGTTGATTTCAATCTGACTTGGAAACTTACCGTCCTCCCTCTTACTCAAGGCATTAGCTATCTGACCCACTTGTGCTTCCAGCTTGGCCAAACTCTGCTGAGTATTTGTAATTGCTTGGCTATGTTGCTGGAAATTAGCCTGAGATGACTGAATAAACTGGGTCACCAAACTTTTGAACTCATCTTATTGTGGCTTTTGTGCACTGTTATGAGAAAAGTTGTTATTCTGGGGGTATTGGTAGCTTCTCTGCTGTCCTTGATACTGGTTCTGATTCCCTTGATTTCCTTGATTGTTCTGATTCCCTCCCCACGAAAAGTTTGGATGATTCCTCCATCCAGAATTGTAGTTATTGCTGTAGGGATTGTTTTGCTTAGAAAAAGTGTTACCAACATAGTTGGTTTGTTCCTGGTCTGTAAAAGATGACATGGGGCAGCATTCAGTAGCATGGTTAGTGTGAGAACATATAGCACAAACTTCCTTCGGTGTCTGTCCTTGCATGTTGTTGGAAGTCATTGCTTTGATGAGCATGTCCATTTTTTTATCCATTGCCGCCATCTGTGCAGCTATATTTCTTTGAGACTGGATCTCATATATTCCTTGCTTCTTACCCTTTTGTCTGTTTCGACAAGAAAATTATTGTGAGTTTTCACTAAGAGTTTCAAAAAGATCATAAGCTTCCTCACTATTTTTCTCCATCAGGGCCCCTCCACACGCAGAGTCATCTATTCCCTCGTTCAATCCTTCATAGAAAGCTTGAACCTGATCATCTTTGGTGAGGTTGTAATGTGGACACTTCAATAATAAATCTTTAAAATGCTCCCACGCTTCCCAGATTTGATCTCCATATTTCTGTTGATATGTTTGGATCCCTCTTCTTAACTGCCTTGTCTTTTGAGTTGGAACAAATTTATTTAGGAACTTACTGGCTAGCTACTGTCAAGAATTGATAGAACCAGCATCCAAGGAGTTTAACCATATTTTAGCTTTATCCTTAAGAGAGAGAGGAAATAGACGTAGCCTGATGCCCTCTGCAGTAACTCTATGTATTTGTTGTGTCGCGCACAACTCAAAGAATTCCTTAATGTGAAGATAAGGATCTTCATTAGGTAACCCATGATAGTGTGGCACCATATTCAGCAGTTGTGCATGGAGGGTGAAATTTTGAGCTGTATTAGGTGGATAAAGAATGGTGGATGGCTGTTCTGTGTGTAAGGGTATGTAAGACTCCTTCATTGGTCTCTTTTGATTATTTACTACCACTTCTTCTTCGTCTTCTTCTCTGTCAGCCATTTTTCTTTCAGGACCTTGATTTCCGTTAACACTGGTTTCTTCGAGCTGTGAGTCAGATGAGGGTTGTGTATTGGATCTTGCCCTCAGAGCTTGTCACGACCCAAATTCTGGGCCCTGTCAGATCTCTGGATCGTGATAACTTGGCAATGTTTACCATATATTCATCAAATAATCCTCATAAGCATTTGGCATTTAAATCAAATAATAAATTTAATTAATCAATGAGTTATAAATACTCATACTTTAATATGTTCTGTCTGCATCAATAATATACTAAAACATTAAATAACTTTCCTAAGCAAGGCTAATCCCCTTATCTACTAAATTGTCTTTTCTCGTTCTCTCTTGTCAGCCACGCATGTTGAAATCTACGTGCTGAACATCGTTCTGCTCTGTCCCACCCGCAGCATGATTACCTGAAGGGGGTAACAAACACAACATCAGTACTACTGGTGAATGAATATTCCTAATTACACAAAATCACATAAAATATAACATCACATAATTTAGCAGGTCTAAATCAATAATCAAATAATATTGAGATTCTTTCACATACAAATCCGTGCCCATGCACATCACCACGCCTCAAAGGCCTTATTGTATACATGTATACCGGTCACAATGACCCTGTCTCATCAGACATGTCCATCTAGGACCAGCCATCATAATGGCCACATACGTCCACTAAGGACCAGCCGCTATAACGGCCAGCATGGCCCGAAGCCATCTATCATCCGGACACAAGTTCAACATTCCAATATGAAACCCAATGCACCATATCTCATAATCATATAGTAATTAAAATTCCTTAATAATGATTTACACAATAGTAGTGTGGACCCGACCCATACACACTTCACTGGTTGTTGCCCCACTTATTATCAAAATTTGTATAGAGTGATATAGTGGGCCCACACTATATGTAATACAACCTTACCCATAATAATCAATTACAGTCTACTTAGTTAATCAAACATTGATCACAAAACTTAATTTTACTTAAGTAAGGAAGTTAATTATTATTTCTACACATATTCCAAGTCTATTTCCATAAATAGACTTTCTTCTCAAATTTATCTACCTGTACAGAACATATACAAGAATAATACACGTCTGAACCTCTTAGTAAAATCCAGTGGGTCCCACTGGTTTTAATCCATGATCAGACATCTAGGTCATGGTCGCCCAAGGCTGATGTATCATGCCAATGAGTCTGATTCATCATTGGATCATTCACTGGGGCCCACAAACTCCAAACGGATTACACAGCCATTCACGCCTGAGATTTCTTGAGTTCACTGTACGGTGGGTCCCATTGGTCCAAACCCCAGATGTCTAACTATACCATGGTCGACCAGGGGTTCTTTAACAGATGTGTGGTCTTGATCCTTGATCAGATCAATATATGGGTCCCACAACTACAAACGACAATTGCTCTGTTTCCTGAATCATTAACGAGTTTTACTCTACAGTTACATAGATGGTGGTCCAAACGGAGTCCATCTCACATGGTTCCAAGTCCATCTTGGTCGACCATGAGTTTACTACAATATGTGTGGATCAGATTTATCATCTAGTGGGACAAGGGGTCCCACAGCCTCCTAAATTCATTCTCCTTATTGACGACAGGCATCTGTTTAATGTATCTTGTCCAGATATTTGCTAGCAACTCAAGAAGAAACATGAATTAGCAACTCCATGGACATTATACACTTCACAGTCAAGATTTATAAGATTCACAAGAGTTCCTATGTAATCCATGGGTACACAGATCATTACTGTAACTACTGAAATTCCAATTCAATCATGGATACAGAAATCATTGCTGTAACTATAGAAATTCCAACTCAACATAATCTATCATCAATCCCTTGATTAAAGTATCTAAATAATTAGGAAGATCCACTCACCTTTGATAGACGATCGTCGCCTTTGAATGCGAACTTGACATCAGCAGCCTTCCTCTCCTTCTCCTAAATTGCAATCCACAATGCTCTCAGACTTTTCTCCAATGAAGATGAACAGGATATACTAGTAGTGGTCGTGGGTTCTCTATGTATATAAAGGGGAGATGGATTCTCAATCCTCTCATACTTTCTATTTAGAGTTGTCATACAACTCTACTCCTTCCAAATCCATTCACGTGGGATGACTTACCAGTTACAAAAAGTATGGACTCTACTACCATTATAACTTGGGCCAAACTATACTAAAATACTACCTGGGCCAGACCAATCCTAGGCCCAAGTAACTCAGGATATTACAGAACTTGTCTTCAATATCTTCTAAAAGTTCGTTCAATTTTTGGATCGTAGACAATAATATCTAAGTCCTGAGATCGCTTACCTTGCATATACAAAATTTATGACCGGAAGTAAGCACCTATAAAAGAGTTAATGTGCTAAAAGAAGAAAAATAGAAATCCGAAATTAAATAGCTGAAATACTATGATAAAACAGTAAATAACAGCACTTTAAAACTTCAAGTAAATGCACTAAAAATGAAACTAGACTATGACACTACACTAAACACAAGTTTTGACACTATTCTATGCAAACAAGTCCCCGATAATGGCGCCAAAAACTTGGTATGCACCAAACAACCTAAAAATAAGTTACTAGTATGCACACAATTAAAAACTCGCAAGCGCACAAGATCACTATGTAGTGTAGTGAATTGTAAGTACGAGGTTGATCCCATGAAGACTTTTGATAAAACAATGTCAAAATTAACTAAAAATCAGAATATTAAAATAAACAATTGAACGATGAAAAGATTGAATTAAACTATTAAAAAAAGTAATTTAAAGTATGAAAAGCTAATTGGAAAGTAACCTAAAACACAACTAGTATGAGAATTAAAAAAAAAAAAACAGTAATAATGAATGAATGAACTAGGGTTTCATCTACTCTCCTAACCAATCCTATGCATGTCCCTTATTATCTTTTAATAAAAAATTAGATTTTATTAGTGACATCTATCAACCTAGACCATGGCATATGCATCTAGATTATTATTCCCCTAAACCTAATTCATGAGTGGCATACTACATGAATTGCTCATAATGATGCAAAAACTAAGCATGGCATATGTCCTAGTCAAAACAAACATAATGCATAAAACAATGGGAAAGATAAATGCATGAGTCTAAGCATGGCATATACTTAGATTATTCATGGTTCTAAACCCTAAATGCTTAACATCAAGATCAATCAAAATTAAGTTAGCTACTCTTAAAATTAATTGAACATCACATGGTTGGCATGGCATATACACAACTCATCAATTAATAACATGGTTGAGAATCTCAACCAACAAAACTGAAATCTGAATTAAAAGACGCCAAAAGAAACTACATAGAACTAGGCTAGGGTTTCAATTACACCCTAGCCCTAAAAAAAATTAGTTACTCATGTTTGTAATGAAAAATAACATAAAAATTAAAGTCATAGAAGGAACTCTGAAGAATGAAGAAGGAAGAATTCAGCCAGCAATTGCTTGGATTTTTCTCCTCCAAAAGCTCTCCAAAATTGCTCCTAAGATGGCTCCCCAAGATGGTATGTACGGCTGCTGTGTATTGTGTGTCTGGTGGCTGGTATGGTGGCTGGAATTATGGAATTATGGGGATGGAATTACTGTTCACGTGGCTGGGATATGAATGGGATGATGATGGCTGGTTTTTTATGGATAATGGTGGCTGGAATTACTGTTCACGTCCACTTCCTTCATGCTATTTATAAATCCTTGTAACAGCCCCTTTTAGCAAGTAGTTCCCTCGTAGAAATATATCTTCAACCTTCCTTACAATTAGGTAACCTAATTAGATTGAATAAGGAGTCTTCTTTCTTGATAAACAAAAACTTTCTAAATCTGGTCCCACTTGTATCTTCTAGAAACTTATTCACATGGACCCACAAATCTGAGATTAATTGCAAGGAATTAAATCTGAACTTTTGTCATAAAAGTGGGCCCTATTTCTTAGACTTCTAACTTGACTTGAACTCTTGCTCCAAACTTTCCTACTTTCCTTCTTTTTCTCCTTGTTTTTCTCCATTCTTGAACTCCACTTCTAACTTGAATAAGACTTCTAATTTCTGAAATTCGTTTATTTGTAATAGATGTGGACCCCCCTTGGGCGTGTAACCCTAGATTGGGTTTCTTCTTTTTTCTTCTTTCTTTCTTTTGATTTTCTTCTTTGATTAGAATTTCTTTCTCTAATTCTTTCCTTCTTTGAATTGTAAGTTGTCCAAATAATTAGAAAGTCTTATTTGAATCTAAAACATCTTGAATGGGACCCACCTTGGTCCTTTGGGATTCACGCCCATCATGTTTCTTCATTAATTCCTCTCTTTTTGCTCCTTTTTACCTTTGCATAAAAATTAACAAGACTATGTAAAAACAAATAAAATAAACATGAACTAGTATAGGATAAACAAAATATTAGGGCTTAGATTGCAAACAATTAAGCACTTATCAGTAAACTTAGGAAAGATAGAATAAAAAATAAGTTCTTTCAGGAGCATTTACGAATAGCATCAATAGGTGATAAATTAAGAGACTTGTTTAAGATGGTTTGGACATGTCCAATGGAGGCTAGCACGACTGCAGTGAGGAAAAGTTCTTCTATACAAGTGGATGGCCCAGAAGGGGTAAGTTGAAGAGAGGACATGGATGGAAGCAGTAATAGTCTAAAGAAGTGCAACCTATGCAAGGATTTGGCTCGGGATATATTAGAATAGTGAAATAGAAGTCACATAGCCAACCCCAACATAGTTGGGACAAGGCTTTGACGAAGATGACGACGACGATGACGACCATGATTTGAACTTTATAAATTGATATATTGGAGGTTGGGCTGAGCTTATTGTGTGTTGTTCATATGCACAACAAATTGGATACTGTTTGAATTATTTTTTCTAACCAATTTTCTTCTTTCTTTCTTCGTTGTTTTCGTGTTGCCTTTGGCGTTGTATACCATCTTGGGATTTGTCCTTCTTGTTTCTTATTTCAATATAATATTTCGCTTCCCTAGAAATCAAAAGATGTTTCTTTTGACTGTCTTGGAGAAAGAAGGAAATCGGAAACCATATCAGGGGAGGCATATAACTCTTTTATGTGCTTGTTTCCCCATGATCAGCATTCATCACTGATTGCAGTTGCTTTGGGCTGGAAATGTCGCTACCCGCACTATGTACCCGTTGTGTCAACTTTGAGAGTAAATTCTGTCAGATTCCAACAGTTGTACTTTGAACCGGATTCAAATGCAAACAAAATTAATTTAAACACCTGAATGTAAACTAATCCTAACAGTTGAGTGGAGGCATAATAACCTTTTGAAACTCCATTTTAAGCTTACTTTTTTTGGTAGTGCTTTTATGAGATATTAAAAACCACCTGAAGTTTGAGCGAGAGTTTCTGCTTGATAAAGGGTAATGAAGCTGACCCACGAATGAGAGCTGCGGCAAAGAGACGTGGGATAGTGATAACCTCCATCTCAAGGCCAATAAGACCATCTGATTTTATAGATTTCGATCTGATACTTGCAATGGACATGCAAAACAGAGGTACATGATTATGATTCTATATAGTGATGTTTTGTGCTATTTTATTCTCCACTTTTATAACTTTTTCCCTTTCAGTACATGATTATGATTCATTTAGGAAGGCTTGATCAGAGTGTTCCATTGGGTCTTTTAGGTGATGCTGTCATCAAAGAATTGAATGAACTACTCATAAAGATATGCATAGCATCCTTAGGCCTTGAGTATGTATAAGTCGAATCCATCTTTTTACAAACTGCTGTTCTAATGAGCTCACTGTGGATAGATAATGCCCCGAAAGTTTCCATGAAGGAAACTATTTTACTGACAGGCTAAGAATAGATTATTTGAATACCACATTCAGTGTTCTAATGACCAAATATTGGATGTCTAAGATCTATCTTTGAATCTATGCTATATTGGATCATGTAAACCTTCTGGATCATTAGCCATAACCAATTAAGTGTACATGCTCAGGGCCTTGAGTCAAGATCCTTGTCATTCATCAGGATGAGACTCTTTTCTTTCTTTCTTTCTTTCTTTTTTTCTTTTTTTCTTTTCTCCTTTTTTGGGATATGTAACATACCTCTATGATGAGCCCATAGTACAGTTAGGGATGTATGGATCTGGAGTACTGGACCCAGAGACAGGCATTTGGACCCAGCGATATGTATATTTCTGGATTGGGCCTGACTCCAGACCCGAGTTAAAATCAATATATACTGGAACAGTGCATAAATTGTGCTGTGATATTGACCGACAGCAGGTTGTCATTGTCAGCATCTTCCATCAGTGTTGTAACCCTTATGATGTCCATTATTGTATAAAATAATAGTAGTATAATATTTATAAATATATGTTTTATATGATATATAGTACTTTTAGCCAACCCCAACATAGTTGGCACCAGTCCTTGAAGAAGATGATGATGATGATGATGATATATAGTACTTGATACGTATAACTTTGGTACTCTCAGATATTCTGTCATGGACCTGATTGGACTTGAACCCAATTGATTGGGTTCATACCCAGATTTGTCATGCTTGAAACTTTGGGTGACTGAGTAATTAAAGGTCCATTGACTTGGTACAGTTAGAAGGTGCTCATTTCCTCAACTTTGATGGGTCATGGAATCGAATCTGCATTCTTGTGCTTGCGATAATGTGCATTTCAGCTGTGCTACTCTCATTATTTGGATTTAATATATCCAAACATAAGGTGGATGGTTTTAGCTTTATTAATACACCGATGTGCCACTTAAATTTTGGTCATTTGTTGCTCCAGATGACATATTTGAAGCTTTTAATAGGTGGAAACAGAGAGATTCCCTTCCGGAAGATGCCTACAAGAAGGTTGGTATATGGACTGTATCATCTTTGATATGCCAGAAGTCTTTTGCATTTAGTCTCTTGAGTGGGGAAATAAACCAGTGCACTGGTTACATTTTAGATTTTACACTTTGGGGTAATCCTTAACTCTCAATCAGATTCTTCTATAATTCCATTTGATTTAATCAACTTGTCAACAGGTGGAAATAATACCAGTTATCCATTCAAATTGATGGTTCAGATTGATTTTAACAGAGAGTTTCATTTATCAAAACTAAGCCACCCACTTGTTAGGGGACACATTTGATCTATAATGACTCCAAGAATCTCTTCAATCAGATGATCTTAACCCTTTCGTTTTTGGCTTGAAATTGGACATTTGTACAAAAATGGGCACATCTGTGTAATTAGGTTTTTCTGAACAGTATGATTTCCACAAGTTGGCCTAAAGCATGTGAATTGGACTCAATGGATGGTCATGACAACAACTTGCACTATCAAATGCCAAATTGCAACTGGTAGCTCAGCTGGTGTGCCAATCAACTGGTAGCTCAGTTGGTGAGGCACCTTCCTTCCACATAAACAACCAGGGATCAGTCCCTGACTATAGTGCTGATGGACTTGGGCAGTTGAGTGGCTGTTGTACATGGATGTGTAGGTGTCTGAGCACTTGCCTTTCAAATAAAAAATAATAATTGCAACTGGGTGCTGCGAAACTTCAATTCACCCATCATACCACATCTTTTTCCCCATCTATTAGATGCAAAATGTTTTTGGTTTGCTCCCATGGCATGTTACTCTACTGCACCAGTTCACATGCAATCATGTATGCTGATATGTGCTGCAACCTAGCCGGGCCACTAGACATACCTTGTAAATACGTGGCCCAAAAATTTTGCAGGCCGCGCATTCATATAAATTGGGATCTAGGGCTGGGTTAAAAAAAAAAAAAAAAAAAAAAAAAAAAAAAAAACTCCAGACTAACCTAATTTGCAGTCTGGCATATATTTTGGGCCAGAATATCTTAATAGTGTGGGGTCATAGCTCAGATTATGGACATGTGCCTGCTAGGCATGTGAAGATGGATGGAAATTCTCAGTTTCCTTGCGTCCATGCTTGCTGAGGATTAATAAACATCCAGAAAGTCGCTAGAAGTTTGTGTGGAGATGATGTACTTATCGCTCTATATTTTCTTGCTTATAGATTTCCATGGAAACTCAGGAGGCAATACATGTTGTTTGATCAAATATTTCCTCAGCCAAATGACCTATACTCCTGGAGGCCATTGTTTGTTGATCCATATAGTTGTATGGCAAGTCCCATGGTGGATGAGATAACCTCTTTAAATTGCCCTTTCTGATGACCTTAATGAGCCAGTTGGGCCTCTGTTAAATATGGATTGGTTGAATTTTCATTGGACGTCTAAGATCATTTGATTGCAGATGCCAGATGATGAGGATAATGTTTTGATGATGATGATCTTAGATCATCTTATTGAGGAGATTTTAATTTCCATTTGATGATTGCTTATTTTAATGCATTGTGGGGCTCACCTGCACCACTGCAGGCCAAAACATGCTGTTTTTATTTTTATTTTATCAAGCATGTCATATAATAGATTGAGAAGGCACAGAACGGAGTACACTCATTTATGCTATTGTGTTTTTCTTAACAGAATAGAATAACGGAGTATTGTGTTTCTTCAATAAAATAAAACTAACCATTAAAGTAGGGATGACTACTAGTAGGGTTTGGTATTGATCGGGAAAAAGAGCAATTCCACCCTGATTAATACCCGCCCAGCCTTGTACTTGGCCAAACCTATTATGGGTTTATGATTTGCGATTCTAAAATCTAAACCCTCCCTTTGATGGGTATGGGTTGGGTCAGGTTTGATACTGGTTATCTTTTTTTTTTAAATATTAAAATATGTCAAAAAAAACTATATATATTTCCTGCTCGGAGGACTCCTCAGCCCTACAACCCAGCATCTAAGCTTTTCCAGTACCAACTGTTCTACACTGACTTTGCATATCATAATCATTATAGAAATATACAAATTAATCATAAATGGGGAAAGGTGGGTTCAGGGGGTCAAAACTCTAAGCCATTCTAAATCCAACTTTGTTTAAAATCTATAAACCCATATCTGCTCCAAACTTGACAAAACCGCTACAAAAAACCTGCACCATAATAGGGTCAGGTTGAGGCCCACCTATTTAAAATGTTATCAGAATCCTCCGTTTCGTAGCCCGAATCCTAAGGAAAATGATTTGTATCTATGCAACGAATCGCATTTACAAATGAATCTTAGGATTCAGGTGTAAATCTTACTATTCATTACTCGTTTCAACGATTCTTATGATTCAAACAATTCGCTTGAGCAAGAATAGTTATAACTAAAAAGTTGATATTAATAATCTTTTACCTTTTGCCTTTCTTTGTTCTTTCTTCTTTTTTTTTTTTTTTTATTATAGCTTTTTTACTTTTAAAAAGGTTATTTAATAGTTATAGTTAACGAGACTTCTTCAAAATTTTTACGGAGTTGAATAAAGAACATGCATTTGATTAAAGCATTCAACTGTACGTATGGGGTTTGTCTATATATGTTTCTTCTTCTTTTTTAAATATATATATATATATATTTTGTCATGAACACTTTCTTAACTTCAAGAGATATCCTACTATGTAAGATTGATGGTTTGAATTTTATTTTTATTTTTATATTTTGATTTAAAGATAACAAATATATATATTGATACCTTAAACTTATTTAATTATTTACGTATATCATTTATTAATAAATTATATATTATTATATATCATGATGTTCTTGATATGATTGCATAATAGACTTATTTGTCATTGTATTTATACAACTATGAATGGCGAAATGAATAGATTATGAATGCCTTTTGTTTTTCCTTTTTAGTTTTAATTATTTTTCATTTTATTAGAATAATAAAAAATCCTACGATTCATGATTCGATTTATGGGTATGAATGATTTGTGATACGATTTCGATTTTCAGAACAATGCCTATTTAGACTGGTCCATTGCCATCTGATGCAGGCCCTTGGGTTAGGGCTTGTGTGAGAAGTGTTCAAAGCACAAAGGAGTGCCCAAGCACGTGTCTGAAGACACTAAGTCTCCGCATAGACGATAAACGAGGACGCTCTTCAATTGGAAAACCCAATTTTCATTAATCAACTCTCTTTGAAAATAATCATCTACAATGCCATATAAATAGGAAAAGAAAACTTAAGCCCTAAGAAGCCTAACTAAACTAGGAAACTAAATAAATTGGAAGCCTAATTCTAAATACAATTCTTTAAATAAAATTAGAAACTAATGACATATAATTAGTTAATAAAATATCCTAAATCTACTTGGGCCCTACACATGTGGTCTGAGGTGCATCTGCATCATTCTCCCTAGCTTGGAAAGAACTCGACCTTAAGTTCAGTAAATGTCCACCTGGATCGAAGATCAATATAACGAACTTCCTATTTGTTGGTTGATCTGCAGCTTCTGTGTATAGCGTCATGTATAACTGGTTTTGATGGCTGAAATTTGTGTTGATGTGCAATCGAACCGTTGGATGCTTTGTAGAACCTGCACCATCAAATCACAATATCTGACTAGATGCTGGTCATCTCAAAGTTTATATTGTTGATCTCCGAAGACAAAATCAATATGAGAATTAATGTGGGGAATTTCAACAACTGATTGCTAGAGTTCTCTGATACACAAATCAGTTCTCTGATTCCAACTGAGGCAAGCCCTGGGTTAGGATTGGACTTGCGGAAAGTGGGGAATGGGAGGAATTTCAGGTCATTAGAAACTAATGACATATAATTAGTTAATAAAATATCCTAAATCTACTTGGGCCCTACACATGTGGCCTGAGGTGCATCTGCATCATCATCATCCCTATATTACAGTTATAAAATATGATAAATTAATTTCTTACTTCTTTTCTGAATCAGATGACCATTAGGCTACAAGGCTAACTTTGTTTGTTGCAGGTTAGGGTAATGTGTTCCTACTGTCAAAGACACAAGGAAACCGAAGTTCCTGATCCTTACTATGGTGGGCCACAAGGTTTTGAACAGGTAAATGTCAAGCTGCCTTTTGAAACTTCTCCGTTTTGGGATACTGGCGATAAGGCACTTAAGTTGGTGTTCCAAATTTGATACATTTGGCATTCATGAAAGATTGTATTGAATTTTTGGGCCAAACCAATGGTGTCATAGTCCTTCCTTATCCAAAATACTATTATTGTGATATTAATGTACTTGGAGACAAAAATCAAGGATCATGGTGTATCTTTTCTTCCGTGGACATGAAAGGAAAACCATGCAAGGGGGAGATGGTTGGCTATTGCCACCAAATTTAAACTGATTGGACTTACATGACACAGGATGCTGCCTTTCCCCTCGTATCTACATTCATCTTTTACCTTTAAGTTCTAGAAACAGCCACATGATTTCATCCATGTGGACCCATCTGCTAATTAGGTGGGGCTAACTAGATGTATGCAAGCTTTTATGTACATATGTTTGACCATAGATTGGTCTAGGTGGGCTGCACAAGTTGGTTTGCATAGTGGTCATACTTAGACTTGTTTAAGGAGAAAATTCTGGCCGTATGTTTGTAGTGGAATTATCACAAGCCATGTTTAGTGGCTGTGCTGTGGGCCCACCTAGACCCTGCTATGATCAATCGTTCTACATATTTGGCATGCCTATTTGATATTCATCTCATCTCTATTCACTGATTAATTCATTAGGCAAGAAACACAATTATGCACTTAATTTAAGGGTTGAAATGTACGAGTTTGAGGCCCTTAAATCAAGGGTTGAGATAGATAGTTTCATCTCCTCTGTCCCATGATTCACATGCATCCAGATGGGCCCCACATGCAAAGCTCCGGTTGCCATTCTTGATATAATAAATACAGCATGATGATTAGGTGTGAGCCTCACATGCCCTAAGGAAGTTGTGAACCTTGTATTTATTTTATTTTTATGCTAGCAGGCCCACCTATGATCCATGTCCCATCCCACTCCTTAGTCCCTACCACCACACCCAACCCAGATGAATGACTCGTCACCCCATTTTGGCACTTATCTGATTTACTCAGGATGAGATTCTAGAGAATCAACACCTTTAAAACCATAAACTTTGGGTGCCATGATTGATGAGGGAAAGCTACAAGGGAGACATCAAGAAGAAACTACAATCACAATAAGAGATAAAACAGAGGAGCCAAGCTTTCCACTGAATTAACATTAATCAAAATGAAACAAACATAATCTTCCCAACCATAAAACTCTTACAAATTATATAGCACTCTTCCTCCATTAATACATGCTTAATTCCAAAGATAACTACATTCAAGACCACAACTTACTAGGCAGTCAACTAACACTCCCAAAATAAGACACAATTTACTAAAACTAGTTACTAGGCAAAATAAATACTAGGAGTTCCAAGAAATTCACAATAATGCCAACCACTTTTCAAAATCACATTAATTGGGCTAAAGCCTTAGGTATCCAATGTTGCCACTTGGTCTTCCAATGTTGCCACATAAAAGCTCACGTTGAAATGAAAGTGAGATGGCCAATATCTTCCTACATCATACTCCCCCTCTTGAAAAAGACTCGACCTTGAGTCGACTTTGACTATGTGTTGCTTACTTTTCTGTTTTCGTTCCCCTTGCGACTTGTCGATATGAATTGGTTGGCTTTCGATCTGCATCTCAATAAATCTTGTTAAAATGTCCTGAACTTGAATTTGTTGTTGGGTGGTGTACTTGCAAAAACCATTTAGCACATCCATCCAATCTGACCAATGTGTCTCGATCCATTGACACATGACTAAATTATGAAGGAATGTCTAGTGATATTTGCTTGAATAGGATTCATCAAATGGATCTTCAAAACTTGGGGTGTAAGGGTTCAGTTAACCGTTTGTTTTGGGAAAACCGTTAACCGAACCGTGTTTTACGGTTTTTCAGTTTTTAAAAACCGTAACCATACCTTAAAAAACCGTTAAAAAACGAACCGCAGCTAACCGTATTAGACAGTTCGGTTACCGTTAATTGTCACTTAAAAAATAATCTACCTTTGCCCATTGACTTTGCATGTAGAACAACACTATCATTCTTAACATACCGAACAAAACAACACTACCATTTTTCACGAAAATAAACACAACTAAAAGTCTAAAATGATACTACAAAACATTTATCATGTAATACAATTCTAGGAAACATGAAACAAGTATAATCTAACTCACAAAATAATTGTATTCTCAAAAAAGAGAATGGGAAAGGGGGCTTAAGTCCCTCACTATATATAGGTATTGTATTCAACTGAGTGACCTCTTTGCAGATCGTCCCTCACTATATATAGGTATTACATGCCTTTAATCAAGGCTCTAAGTTCGAAAAGGATCTAATTACATGAATTGAATCCAGGCAAATAATCAATTACAACTAAAATAGAAATATACACACTATGTACAACTGTATCAATTTGACCCAATCAATCCATGTGATGTATTATTAATTGGGTTGGATCCCTTCATGGATCGTGGGCCAACTTAATACCCCCCCCCCCCCCCCCCCCCCCCCCCCAACACCAACAAATTGATGCGAGAGAATCAACGAGCATCAATTTGCCAACCAGAATTGATGGCGTGGTCATGGAAGACCTTTAGTAAGAATATCAACAACTTGAAGCTTAGTGGAGACATGCAGAAGGCTGACGACATCATGCTTAAACCCATCACGTATGAAGTGACAATCAACCTCGATGTGTTTAGTGCGTTAATGAAAAATCGGATTTTCAGTAATCCGAATTGCACTTGTATTATCTGCATAGAGGGGCGTAGCGCCTTCTGCCGGAAATCCAATGTCAGAGAGCAGACCTCGAAGCCAAAGAATTTCGGAACATGCAGCAGACATGGCTCGGTACTCGTCCTCTGTAGATGATTTTGAAACTTTTTCATTTTTCTTGCATTTCTAGGAAATCAGACTATCACCCAAAAGCATGCACCATCCTGTGGTCGATCTGCGAGTATCCGGACAACCAGCCCAATCAGCATCTGAGTAAGCTATGAGAGATAGAGGATTGTCTGATGGAAAAAACTACTCGCGAATCGGTGTGCAAATAAGATACCAAATGATGCGGCGAACAGCAACCAGATGAAGGTGACGAGGAGCAGTCATGAACTGACTCATTAGGTTGACTGCATATGAGATATCAGGACGAGTGATCATGTGGTAGATCAAGCTACCAACTAACTGGCGATATGCGGTAGTAATTGGAAGGTCACCATCCTCTTCACTGAGTTTGACATTCAGTTCAACCGGTGTATCGACTGGACCTGAAGCAGTAAGGCCAGCCAAGTCAATGGGATCAACAGTGTATTTGTGTTGATTGAGAACTATACCTTTAGTCGATTGATGAACTTCAAACCGAGGAAATAGTTTAAAGGGCCGAGATCTTTCATGTGAAATGTCTCATTAAGAGAAGCTTGGAGTTACTGAATCATTTGTGCATTTGGTTTGGTGGTACCGAAATGCGGGTGGAGCGACGCAATGAAGGATGTCCACGGGGACCAATTGCCGGAGCTGGATTGGATGCTGGAGGAAGGTTAGGAGGGGGAGTCCCGGTAGGCGCTTATTTATTCCATATGTGGTTCACAAAATTAGGATTGAAACGAACAACTGACGTGTTGTCAGAGAAACTAGGTAAAGACACTAAGGAGGAGTCAGGAGGATCAAGGTATTTTTGAAAAAAATAGTGTTTCAAAAAAAAGAAAAACAATGTTCCTAGAGGTACGTATGCAACGTATGTGAGGATCATAGCAAAGAAACCCTTTTTGGAAGGTTGCATATTCAAAAAAAAAAAACACTTAGCTGATTGAGCGGTTAGTTTGGTTCGTTCAGCCGGAGGCAAATGCACAAAACAAACTGAGCCAAAAACATGAATATCATTATAGGATGGAGAAGTCTTGTACAATTGGTAATATGGGCTCTGATTTTCAAGAGAGGTTAAGGGCATACGATTTATAAGATGAACTGCAGTAGCCAATGCCTCAACCCAAAAACGGGTAGAAACCGATGATTAAAGAAGAAGGGAACGAGTGACATCAAGGAGATGTCTATTTTTCCTTTCAGCGACTCGATTTTGCTGTGGAGTATAAAAGGACAAGTTCTTTGAGAAATAATGCCTTTGTTTTGCAAAAAACTGTTGAAATTCAGAGGACACATTCCCCACCCGAATCAAATCGCAGGATTTTAATGCAGGTGGAAAATTGATTCACAACATAAGTCAAAAAAAAAATTAAAAGAGTGTGAGAAAGAGCTGGAGCAATTCCCCATACATCGCTATGAATTAAATCAAAACACTGAGTGCTGTGTGAAGTGGAAATAGGAAATGGAAGAGTTTTGCTCTTTCTCATTTTACAAGTAGCATCTATGAAGCACGGACACGGATACGAGACACGGATACGATACGATACGGATACGCAGATACGTCATTTCTCAAAAAAGTAGGATACGATACGTCGGGGATACGTTGAATTTTTTTTTATTTTAAATATTTTTTATATGACCATGTAATAAAAATGTAACATTATTTCAATCAAAATAGCCATAAAATATGGGACTTTCATTGATTTAATCATCATTAAACATTACATCCAGTACTTCCAACTTCCAAGTTGAAATTCCAAGAGCACTGGACACTGCATAGTCAACATTCCACTAATCCCAACAATCAACACACATCGATCAATGGGTTTAACGCATACGGGCCCCGTTTGAGTGGGGCACCACATCACACTGACAAGATGATCTCAGCCGTCCAATCTCGTGCCAGCATAGCACATGATCAGTTCGTGCGTGAGTACCGTCCACCATTTACTCACCCGGACCAACATAACCCCATTCCCATATCCATCAAAGCCTAAACCCAACTGAACCCTCTTCATCCAATTCCAAACCGACACTCATTCCCCTTTGCCCAAATGAAACCCTAAATCGTTTACCTCCATTCAAGCATCCCCAAACCCAGAAAAAAAAAAAAAAAAAAGCAGAGAGAAGAAAAGCCAGAACAGAACAGAGAGAGAAAGAAGGAGCAAAAGACTGAAGAAAAGAGACAGAGAGAGAGCACTACCCGGCACCGGCGAGATTTTGCAGCGCAGCACCGTCGGTCGTCGACGTCCGGGAGCCTCAACCCCTCTGTCTTCATCCCTCAGGCCTCAACGAAACCCATCTACTGGTTGTTCGTCGAAAATCCCATTCCCCAATCTCCCCTCTTCCGTCTCAGACATAAAAATCAAAAAAAACACGCCTGTCCGGCCTCGTCGAAAACCCCCATCCCAGAGAAGAAAAAAAAAAAAAAAAAAAAAAAAAAAAAAAAAAAAAAAAAAAAAAAAAAAGAAGAGAAGTCGCAGCAGAAAGAAGAACAATTAGACAGAAGGAGGGAGAAGCTACCTTGCACCGACGACAAGCTACCAGCAGCCAGGTCCTTGCTTCATCAACTCGCCATCAGCTCTCCGTCTTCCTTCTTGTGATTCGAAATAGGTTCAGCGGATGGAGGATGGAGGCGAGCTTCCGGTGATGCTTCTTCTCTAGGGTTCCTTTTTTTTTTCTCCTCTTCAGTCTTTCCCCCACTTTATAACAAATTTCGTGTCCGGGACGTGTCCCGACGGTCACCGTGCGTGTCCCGCTCGTGTCGGGACGTATCCCGCACATATCCGATATATATATATAAAAAAAAAATTACGATACGAAAAACACGTATCCCATACGTGTCCATGGCGTATCCGGGCGTATCCGTATCCGATACGTCCGGGATACGGATACGCCACCCATTTTGACGTGTCCGTGCTTCCTAGAGTAGCATAATCAAAAGGCACGCAAGAAGATAAACCAATAGATTTATTTAATAAACCAGAATTTAATATAAGGGACAAAGCTTTGGAATTAGGGTGTCCAAGTCTATTATGCCACAATTGGCAGCTATCTCTAATAGAATAACAAAACACAGCATTGTCAACTTTATTCCTAAAGTTTAGAAAAATCCAGCAGAAACAAGCGTCCACACTTAGGCCCCCTCGTGATCTCCTTCCCTGACATCTGGTCCTACACAACACAACCAGAAGAAGAAAAATATATGTTACAATTATTTTCAACAAGTAGCCCAATTGACTATAGGTTTGAAGTTAAATCGGGACGAAGGTAAACATTTTTTAGTGGGATGGCACCAGGGATATCTCCGAGAGCAATAATGGGACCTTCGTTAGCAGTTTGGATTTGAAGATTGCCATTGTATCTTGTCACATTGGAGAGAGGGGTAAGGGAATATGTCATATGATTAGACGTCCCGGAATCAAGAAATCAAGTAGAAGATGGAGGGGAGGTACCTGAGAGACCAAGAGCAGAGAAGGCATTGATAATCATTTGTTGAACCAATTCAGGAGTGAGAGAGGATGAGAGCCCAGGCTGTGAGGGTGCAGATGTAGGAGCAGGCATAACCGAAGAAGCAACATAAGCATGCAGAGTCGAAGACTATGGAGTCCGATATTGTGAAGTCTGATAATGTGGTGATGGACGTTGAGGGCGGCGGCGACGTTCAGAGATATGTCCCGACCTTTTACAGTAACTGTAGATCTTCTGTTTGCATTGAGTAGCAATGTGCCCGAATTTTTTACAACTGTATCATTGCGTTTTGCTCAAGTCTCGAGGCGGAGGCTGAGAAGCCTTATTTGCCGAGAATGCGACTGAATAGGTCTCAGTCTTTTGTTGAGTCATATGGGCCGAGGTTGTAATGCGTTGTTCTTCGCGGAGGAGTTCATTCAAGCACATATCCAAGGAAGGTAATGGCGTTCAATTCATCAGGGCAAATCGGATACTTTTATATTCATTTCGTAGTTTCATCAGAAATTGATCCCTTTGACTAGAGGCCTGAAGATCGTGAATTACGATCAAAACATCCACAGCCACATCAGCATACTTAATACTATCGTATTCCGACCACGGTGTACGAAATCCCGAACAGTAATCTTGTATAGACAAGGTTCCCTGTGTATATTCAGTAATCGCACATTCAAGATGAAATTGACATGCTGAATTATCTTGATGATACACTTTTCTTCAGATACCCCCACATGTCTTTTGAAGTTGGGTAAGGTTTGAGATTCATTACCAGATGTGGCTCGACAGAGCCGAGGATCCATGATTTTATCTTCGCATCTTTAGTATGCCAAGAGGAGATCTTCTTCTCATCTTCAGTGGGTTTAGGGTCAGATCAAGAAATATAGCCCCACGATTCCTTAGCTTCAAGGTATATTTGGAACTAAAAGGACCAAGCGGAGTAATTATTTCCAGTGAAACGGATCAAGGTAACTTCAGATTTTTCCATCTCAAAAAAATATTGGCCAAACAAAACGGATCAAGACAGCAAACAATCCAGCAAGAGTGAAGAGATAAAGTCTAGAAAGTGTAAAACAAACTATTCTGTGTGTAATAGCCAAGATCCGACCAAGCAGTGAAGAGAGAAGACAACACGGAACAGTAAAACAGCCAAAAAACACCCCAGGCGACATGGATTTTGGCTCTAGATCCTGTACGTGGGCCCCATAGAAGGTGATGGACAGTTATCAGATTACAGATCTAAGGAAGCCCAGTAATCTGGCTTCTACTGAAAAAAGAATTATCTATTTCCACTGAGTATCAAAGATATTGGATGGTCTGGATGAAAACAGTATTAAAAATCTGGAAATTCTCGAGAAATAGTAAAACTCCAACCTGGAAGTGATGAAAAATTCTGAAAAAAAAAAAAACTCCAATATTCCTAGAAAGGGCAGGCGACCATGTCTGGATGGATTTCTGAGGTTGGTTTGATGATCAGAGGTGGGCCACCATGAAGATCCTTGATCTGTCTTTTTGGAAACTGTATGGACTTCTCGAAACAGATCCTTGATTGAACAAAAATGAAAAACAGGGGGGTGTAAAATTACTTTAAATAGAAGAAGAGGGGAGAGAGAACAAAGTACAAAGGGGGAAAAAAGGACTGCTTGCTTTTGCTTCTCTGATCTGTGTGACCCCTCTTCCTGCAGCTGCTAGCTGCCAGCTGTTGTTCTTACTACTGCTGCCAGTTGTGAGCCAGGAGGTACCAGCTCTTCTCTTGATGCAGGGCCCTAGAGTTAGGGCTTGCATGGGAAGTGCTCAAAGCACAATGGGTGCCGAAGCACGTGCCGAAGACACAATAACAAGTCTCCACAGAGACGATAACGAGTACGCACCTCAATAGAAAAACCCAACTTTAATTGATCAACTCTTTGAATAATTCTTCACTACAATACCATATAAATAAGAAAGAAAACTTAATGCCTAAGAAAACCTAATCTAATAATGGAAACTTCCCTAATAACAATCATTAAATAAAATTAATAATTAATAATTATAATTAAGATCATAAATCTATGTGGGCTTAGGGCCTAGGGTCCATCCGCATCATTCCTCCTCGTCCTCTTCTTCTTCTTCTATTCCTTTTCCACCTCACCTCTTTTACTGTTTTTTTATCCCTACTTCACAAGTAGGCTGAGGCCTAGAAGTGAGGTTAGTTGTTGACTGGGGCTGGGCTAGGGCAAAGGTAAGGTTCCCTTTTTGTTTTTAATTTTTTCTAAATTTTCTGGGCACTCGTGCGACTCAGCTCGAACTCGGCCATGGTCAAGTCGGGTCCCGAGTCCGATTTTTAAAACCATGGCTTAAACAGAAAGTTACGCCTCAAGAAGGAGAGTCACCGCAATTAACAGCAGACCATGTTGAGGAACCAGTGGTAGAAGATATGCTGACTGAGAAGCCAGAGCAGGACCCCGAAGATTCCACGACTACATTTGGCCCCAAATTTCCTCCTATGGGTAATGGTGACCAAAATATACATGTAGCAAGGGAAAATGCACCAATTGTTGAAAATGAACCAATTTTTTGAAAAAGTTGACTGTATTAAAGACAAAAGGGATAATTACAGTATAAGAGAACTATACTGAAAGCAAAAGAAAAAAACACCGCAAAAAAAAAAGGGTGGGTGTGGGGGGAAGAACAAAAGGAGCAGGACCGAAGGCCCAAAAAAAGCGGGCAGCAGTCCCAGAAAAGGATGGAACAGATTAACAAATAAAAACGATCAAAGAAGGTCTGCTTCCGCATTTGCCGAACGTCTATTATGGGATAAGGAAATGTTCAACGCCCTAGACATCTGAGCCATATCTTCCAGGTACCAAGGAGCAGTAGAAGGGTTAAGAGCCCACTAAATGACGCAAGCTGAGTCTCCCTCAGCCAGTAATCTTTGAGGATTGGTGCGAGAAGCTTCACGCAGGCCAACATTCAAGGCTAACTGTTCAGCCTTATTAATGGATCAGAACCCTGCTGGACCCGAATAGGAGAGGATGATTCCATCTTCATCTCTAATAACACCCCCAACACCCGCCTTTCCCAGGTTTCCCAAGGCACTCCCATCAAGAACAAAAGGAACAGGACCGAAGGCCCAAAAAAAGCGGGCAGCAGTCCCAGAAAAGGATGGAACAGATTAACAAATAAAAACGATCAAAGAAGGTCTGCTTCCGCATTTGCCGAACGTCTATTATGGGAAAAGGAAATGTTCAACGCCCTAGACATCTGAGCCATATCTTCCAGGTACCAAGGAGCAGTAGAAGGGTTAAGAACCCACTAAATGACGCAAGCTGAGTCTCCCTCAACCAGTAATCTTTGAGGATTCATGCGAGAAGCTTCACCAGGCCAACATTCAAGGCTAACTGTTCAGCCTTATTAATGGATCAGAACCCTGCTGGAACCAAATAGGAGAGGATGATTCCATCTGCATCTCTAATAACACCCCCAACACCCGCCTTTCCCAGGTTTCCCAAGGCACTCCCATCAAAATTGAGCATCAACACACCCGGAGGGGGCGGCCACCATCTAGGTGACATACACAGACAATGAGGATGTGAGAAAGCAACCTCTTTCCAATTGTGAACGATGGAGCTCACCGAGATCCCCTTGAAGGGTGGCAATGGGGAAACCCAGTGCGCCACTAATAGCTTGACTTTCTCCCGAAGCCCTGGCTCATCAGTAGATTTTCCTTCAAAACATCTTGCGTTCCTCTCTTTCCATATGTGGTCCAAATAGCTGCCAGGAACGAAAGTCTCCACATTATCTTGCCTCCCTTTGGACCAACTCCTAGCCTTCAAGACTCAAACAAGGCAGTAAGAGAATGGGGAAGGGGACTGCAGTAATGGAACGACCTTAAGATTGCCTTCCACAGGCATTGAGCAACTCTACAATTGAGCAGCAAATGGTCAATTGACTCCTCATCTGCAAGGCACATGGGGCAAGCATTAATGACAACCATCTGCCGGCTCCGTAAGTTGTCCATTGTCAGAATGCCCCCCAACAGCGCTGGCCAACCAAAAGCAATGACCGTAGGTGGGGCTTTCATACTCCACAGGCTGTCCCAATTAATGCAATTAACCACCGCATCTCTATGCATAGATGTAAAGAAAGAGGCCACTGAAAACAAGCCATCTGTTGTAGCCATCCAAATCCTTCTATCTTTCCCATTGTTTGGAATGAAGACGTTTGCAACAGAATTCAACAAAGAACAGAGTTGGCCTTCTTCCACTTCAGTTAAGTTTCTTCTAAAAACTGGTCCCCACACGATAGAAACACCTCTCCTTTCCAAATAATCTATAACTTTGGCGTGCTTGCTACTGGCACAATTGAATGACTCAGGAAAAGAGTTTGCCAAGGGCACATCTCTTAGCCAAAGATCAGTCCAGAAAAAGATTTTATCGCCTTTCCCCACTCGAAATCGCGCCTGCTTCATAAAAAATCCTTGGCAGCAAGAATTCCTTTCCAAAGACTAGAGCAGCGAGGAGAAGGATCATGCACTAACCAACCTTCCCTAGAGATGTCATACTTAAAGGAGAGAACCTCCTTCCATAAACTTTGTGAGTCCTCTCCAATCCTCCATAACCATTTGCCCAATAGAGCGAAGTTCATCTCCTTTAAAGGTCTAATGGCCAGGCCACCATCTTGCCTTGGCTTGCAAACTTGAGACCATTTAATCAGATGGAACTTCTTTTTGTTCTCCTTTCCATGCCATAAGAAATCACATTGTAATTTCTCAATGCGCTTAATCACCTCCATCGGGCATTTATATAAAGACTTGAAATAAATAGGAAGAATGGAAGATTTGCCAAAGCCGCTTTGATAAGAGTAATTCTACCACCCAGGGAGAGATGATTAGCCTTCCATAAAGCGAGTTTCTTCTCCAATCTTTCTTTCACTGGATATCAAAGGTATTTGGAGAGGGTCCTAATACAAAGAGGGAGACCCAAATAGGAAGACCGAAGAGTTCCCGCCTTGCACCCGAGAAGATCAGCAAGCATCAGCAAACAATCTTCATTGACCCTGATACCAAATATCTCACTTTTGAAGAAATTTACTTTGAGCCCCAACAATCTTTTACTTTCGAAGCAAAAGATATTTTCTGTTAGGTTGGGATTTGATCATCCAAAAGTAGAGGGTTTTTGTTGGCTTGCAATTTCAGCAAGGGTGTCTATGGAAAATTTGCTCAGGAGGAGATAATTGTTTACAAAGTCCATTTTAGATATCTTTTGCTTTGCAGGAAGGACGGAGAGATGATTGATTATCTCTTTTTGCATTGCAAGTTCACCTATTCCATTTTTCATTTTATAGTATATTCTGAAAGAAAGAAATGATTTGAGTTTTTAGGGGGTTTTCAAATGGCTATGGAGGATGTTGCGACCTTGGTGTTTGTGCGGATAGTCAAGTGGGTCTCTTTCAGGTCTGCGTTTGATTGCCTAAGGGTTGACGGGATTTTGAGAATTTTAAAGCCTCTTAAATTTGTGGGGTTCCCAAGTTGGGGGAAATGGCATGTTAGTATCCTCTTGAAGGGGTTTTCAAGTTTAATGTTGATGGGGCGGCTAGGGGTAAAGTGGGGCTGGCGGGCATGGTTCTTCGAAATTGTGATGGGGTTGGCTTGGCTTGTTCTCTAAGCATGTGTGATGTATGGAGTCTAATGAGGCAGTGATGGTGGCTATCTTAGAAGCGAGATGTTTGTTTCTTCTTTTCAACCTCAGTTGGCTGTGGAGATATCCACTTCTCCTGGGTGTCTGTTTCTTTTGTTTATTTGGAGATTCCAATTTTATTTTAATGAGAGAAAGATGTTGGCTTCCTTGACCCGTGTTCGTGTGGAGTTCAAGCTTATTGGGCAGATGGCTAACAGCAGCGTTACTAATCCCTTGGATTGATTTCTTGATATCTTGTAATCTTTTTCTTTTCAAAATATTTTTGCTGTCACATTAAAAAAAATGGCTTCAAGCTTGCCAGTATATTCTTGCATTGCTCTCTAGGAGTTGCTGGCACCATATTCTTTAGCTAATAATCCTTTTCTCTTATGGCAGGTTTTAGATATACTTGAAGATGCCTGTGAATCATTACTGGACGACATCCTGGCAGAGAATGTTCATCTTTCCAATTCATAGCGAACTTTGTCTTTTTCATTTTGGTTGCAGCACCAGGGAGTGTATTCATCTGTCAATCATCTCATTATGGAAAGTTTAACAGAATTAGGGATTCATTTTGCACGACCGTTGTCCTTGGCTATTTATTAAGTGTTATTCATGATTTGATATTTGTAAAATACCTATTGTCTATGAGATTTGGGTTTTGAAAAGAAATTATTATCTTCTTCATTCCCCTTTGAAACCCTAATCCAAAATGTAAATATGATACTGTTAAATTGTGCTAGTTAGGGAAAAAGCTCTATCAGTGGATGTCAAAATTCTATTGGGGTCATCTTTATGTGGCTTGAGATTTCATGACAAGCTAGATGCTTTACAGTGCGCTTGTGCAAGGGCATTTCCGCAGAAAACTCTGTGCCATTTCTGCACCCAGTTCAATGCCGTTTCATCAAGGAAAAGTCCTGAAATCTCTGATCTTTTCTTGACAGTGAGGATATGACCATACCAGACGTTTCAGATTTGTTTCTGGGGAAGAAGAAACATGTATTCCTCTTTGGTGGCTTCCGTGGCTTTACTCAAACTACTCCTGAACTCAGCTTCTGTTTAGGAACATTATTATGTTTTCCTATATTTTCAGCTAACAGTTCTAGCTGTTTCTGCATTTTGAATTTGGATGTTTTTGTATTGAGTTCTTTAGTTTGATATCTTAGTGAAAGAAGAAATCTGAATTGATGGATGCCCATCTAAAGTAAAGACTGGGTTATGTGTAGTTTTTGATATAGTGGGTGTGTAACAATCTTTGAATCCTTGACATCTTTTATGGAATTGAAAATTCTCTTTTAGTTTGAACTTCTTTGAAGTTGGGATTATTCCTTTTTTTTCTTTTCTGAGATTGGATTCGGATTCGGATTTTCAGAAGATGAAGATGATGACCCAAATTGTAAAAGCTAAATCTCAAATGGCACAAGGAATTTCGTTTAGAAGAAAAGAACATGTATTTAAATTTTATAATTGTACGAAATATGCGTCTTGGTAACTAATTTGAATACTCCAGAGGAAGGGAGAAGAATGAACTAGGGATGTTCATAGGCGGGGTGAAGTCATGTTGAAGCATATCTATGCCCGAGCCCAATTTTTGAAACAAAGTGCCTGTCCGAAGCTGGCCTGCCCATTTAGTCAACAGGGCCCAAGCCTGATTAACGACCGATCAAAGCTTCATTAATGCTAAATTAGAGGAGATTCGGTTTGGGCCCAAGCCCGACTAATACATCTACGGTTCGGATTGCAATACAGCACTATTGCATTCTTAGAAACCCTAAAATCCCATATTCGAGTCTGGCTGGACTTCGGGCTTTTATCACTTAATGCAACCTTGGCCTTATGTTAAAAAATGCCCAAATTTTAGAACCAAGTACTAAAACTAAAGGCCGAAACCCAGTCTAAAGTGGGCTGGGCCTAGGCTAGCCGAGCCCATTCCATAAGCATTGCTGGGATAAACGATATAGGTAGGCCAGCCAATCTGCTATAGGTCAGTTATCAACTTATCAATTTAGGCTTATGGGCAAGGCCGGACCTAGAATTAGGGCACATTTAGAAATCTGCGGAAAAAAAATCTATATACGCTTGCTATCAGAGTAAAACAGTGTAGAATAGAATATTGTAATATTAAAATGTTGTAATATTTTTTTCTATTTGACCACTTGTGAGATTGAAATAGATTGTAAATTAAGTTGTTTGGAAGTTGCTTAAAAGTTAAAACTAAAATCAATTTTGAAAAAATATTCAAGATAACAACAGGTTTTAATGTTCTTGATCAGAGTAGGGTACATCATCAAATTAATCAATCATAGAACACTTTATTTGTGCATAATTCTTATCTCCAAATCCATTGATAGGGCCCATCTTTGGAATCCTAACTACGTACTCAGATTCACTGACAACTTGTTCCATCAATAAGAAAATTCTCATTCTAATTAGTCTAATGCGCCCACTATAAGTTTGATCTAGTCTAAAACATGTGGTTAAAATAAGTGAAATTAATTCAAATTACATGACTTAACGTCATTGATGTGGCAATGGCAATAACTTTGACTGGAATGAAACTTTCATCGACAGTGTAACAGGGTGTGTAAGGTTTTTGTTTATTGGCTAATTCATGGGTTGGACAAAACTCTAGGGGTCTATTGAGTTGTAATTCTTTTTTAGAAAAAGGACTCTGAAGATAGAAGACTGGAAGGACTATAAGAAGAAAGCCTGAAAGAAGAGTGCTGAAATTTTGGATCATCCAGAATGGAGTCCACTCCAGCGCCCAAAGCTTCGCTCGAGCAAACACAGATAGAATAGCGAGACGCGCCTGACAGTAGTATTTTTGTGCTGAGACAAAACCTCATCCGCTAGAGCGAATGGAAGGTCTGCTCGACCGAACATGTGGAAGAGTCCTACGAAAATTAGAAACTTTATTCTAATTATGCCCAAACTGCTTGTTTTAATCCTAATCAAGTTAGGCAACCTTAAGCACGTCCCAATGACTATTTAAAGGACTCAAGGGCTATTCTAAAGCTACAACTCACCTCTCAAAGTTCTGAGTTAGAGATTTAATTGAGAGAATTCTTCTCTAGAAATTTATTAAGAAGTTGTGCTGTCAAGTTCTCTAGAGTCAGTTTCTTCTGCATCCTTTGTAGAAGATCAATTTAATTGAGAGAATTCTTCTCTAGAGATTTATTAAGAAGTTGTACTGTCAAGTTCTCTAGAGTCAGTTTCTTCTGCATCCTTTGTAGAAGATCATCTTCTTACGTAGAAGATTTGAGGAGTCAAGCGCGGGATTAAGTCTGTTGCAATCAGTAGTTAAAAGTCGTTGAAGCGTGAAGCGACACGAGGTAACTTCAGTCCTTAGGTAGGGGATATCTGGGGAGGGAATCTGAGTTTCTTGTAATTACGAGATTCATAGTGCTTGATTATTGATCTAGTTCAGATCTGTGATTTTTCATGCGGTTAGGATTTTCCACCAAAAATCTGGTGTTCTTGTGGTGTGTGCTTGTGATTTTATTTCCACTGCATAGTTATTATTTTTGTTCACTTTTGGGCTGATTTATTGAGTAGACCAAACTAAAGATCTCGAACCCTAAACTTTCAATTGGTATCAGAGCGGGTTGCACTAATTTGTTGTGTTTGATCCTAAGAGATTTCTACAATGGTACTCAATCAATTATTGGCTAGACCTTCTCTGTCTGATTATGATTATGAAGATGAGGTGTTAGATCAGAAACAAGATTGGGAGGAAAAATATTACTATGTGTTTAATGATTGTGTGAGGATGACCAAGTATGGTAAGATGGTCACAATCAAATTAAAAGCTGCTCAAGAAAAAAATTCTGCATTAAAGAATGATTTAGAGCAGCAAGCACTTGAAAAGATTCGTCTATTGAAAAGTCAGAAAAACTATATGGCTAAAAATTTGACTACTGATGGTCAAAATTTTGAGAAGGCTGAACAAGAAATAGTGAATTTGAAGAAATAAATAGTAAAAGCTGATAATAAAGATTTGCAAGGAAGACTGAAGATCGCTCTATCTGAGCTAGAAGTCAAATGTGCCTCTCTAAAAAGATGAACACTGGTTCGTAGACTCTTACAAACATCTTGTGCAATTAGAAGTCTCCTTTTGAAAGAAGCGGTCTCGGTTATGATCATGGTGCATCCACTTCGGGTACTAAAGGTAAAATAATTTTTGTTTCTAGTGTTGCACATACTACTCCACATGCTACACATGTTAATAATGTAATGAGTTGTACCAAGAAAAAGAATGTGTCATGCGTTGCACGCACATCCACTTGTCATCATTGTGGATTAAAATGACACATTCGTCCTCATTGCAAGAAGCTGAATAGTCTACCAAAGACCAAGCAATGGCGGAAGAATTTTTCTCCACCCAAGACCGCTCAAATTTTTAAGAAAATTTGATTTGCCTAAAGAGTTTACTCATACTCCACTGAAAGATCAAACTACAAAAGTGTGGGTGACTACATATAAAAAACCCTGATCAATGAGATCAAGCTCCCACCCCCAGCGCTGCTACGAAAATACTATCAGGGGGAGTTTCTATTGAGAGGGGGGGGGGGGGGGGGTGGGTTATTGATCCTAATTGACAAGAAAGATGCATGTTATTATCTTTAGCTTTGTCATTTATTAACAAAAGGGGGGAGAAACGTGACAAATCAAGGGGGAGAGTTAGAGACAATGCAGATCTACATGAAGTTCATAGGGAGTTAGAGATAATTTGTCCATGAATTGCCAAAGGGGGGGATTGTAAGGTTTTTGTTTATTGGCTAATTCATAGGTTGGACAAAACTCTGGGGGTCCATTGAGTTGTAATTCCTTTTTAGAAAAGGACTCTGAAGATAGAAGACTGAAAGTAGGGTTGCAAACGGAACGGTTTCGGATCGGAACCATAGTGGACTCGGACCATTTCTAAATAATAGTTTCGGTTCCGGATCCGGTTTTGACTCAGAACCTGTTTTGTTAGTTCCAGACCCAGTTCCAATAGGAAAACTCGGATCTGGTTCTGGAACCGGGTCCACTTAGTGGACTGGAATCTAGTTACAATATTAATTCTAATTTCTCTTTATTCTTCATTTTTTCTAAAAAATAAGCATATCATTCATCTTATAACAGTACATCAAGTATACTACCTCCAATATTATATATAAAAATGTCCACAAAAGTTGATTTTGATGTATAGTTTGTAATAGCAAAGGCTCATATGCCAGGCCTCGGGTCCACGGGTCGAAACCTGTAGGACCTGGACCCATTTATCAATCGGAACCTAAATTAGGTATCGGACCCGGACCCGTTTATGAATCAGAACCTAAACTAGGGTTGTAAACGGGTCGGTTCCGGTCCGAGTCCGGAGTGGAACCGGAACCATTTTCTAAAGGGGGGAACCGGAACCGGACCTGATAATATTAATGGGAACCGGAACCGTATGTGAGGCGGCTTTGGATCCAGTTCCGGGTCTAGACCCTAATACCTGCATTTTTCCTTTAAAAAAATAATAATCATGCTTTTCGTAATTCAATCCGATCACCAACAAAGCAAATGTAACATTTTGTCTATCAATAACATGTGGTTTGGGGATGAAAGATTAGGTTAGAAACTTAGAATGAGGGGTTCCCATGTAACATATAGATAATAAAGTATTTAGGTTAGAGTATTGGGTCGGGTCCCGGGTCCATGGGTCTGAGCCACTGCGGATCCGGAACCGGACCCATTTAGGTAACGGTTCCAAAAAAAGGATCCGGAACCGGAACCATTTACTTATCGAGACCAAAATAAGGACCCAGACCCAGAACCTAACAGGTCGGAACCTTCGGGTAATCGGAGAATCAGGGACCCATTTACAACCCTAACCTAAACTAGGTTCCAGATCCGGTTTTTTACGGGTCGGAACTTCCGGGTAATCAGAGAATCGGATACCCATTTGCAACCCTAGTTGGAAGGACTCTAAGAAGAAAGTCTGAAAGAAGAGTGCTGAAATTCTGAATCATGCAGAATGGAGTCCGCTCGAGTGAACACAGTCAGAATAGCCAGACGCGCCTGACAGTAGCATTTTTGTGCTGAGACAGAACCTCATTCGCTCGAGCGGACATGTGGCAGAGTCCTACGAAAATTAAAAACTTTGTTTTAATTATGCCCAAACTGCTTGTTTTAATCCTAATCAAGTTAGGCAACCTTATGCACGTCCTAAGGGCTATTTAAAGGACTTAAGGGCTATTCTAAAGCTACACCCCACCTCTCAAAGTTCTGAGTTAGAGAATTAATTGAGAGAATTTTTCTCTAAAGATTTATTAAGAAGCTGTGCTGCTAAGTTCACTAGAGTCAGTTTCTTATGCATCCTTTGTAGAAGATCATCTTCTTGCATAGAAGATTTGAGGAGTCAAGCGCCGGATTGAGTTTGTTGCAATCAGCGGTGTGAAGGCGTTAAAGCGTGAAGCGACACAAGGCGTGAAGCGACACAAGGTAATTGCGAGATTCATAGTGCTTGATTATTGATCCAGTTTCGATCCGTGGTTTTTCACCCGGTTAGGGTTTTCCACCAAAATCCGGTGTCCTTATGGTGTGTGCTTGTGATTTTATTTCCACTATATAGTTATTATTTTTGCATACTTTTGGGCTGATTTATTGAGTAAACCAATCTAGAGATCTCCAACCCTAAACTTTCAAGGTGGGACATCATGACCTTCACAATATAGCGAGGTGGGACATCATCATGTCCGCACCACCGCCATCATCACAAACACCATCAATGTCGTCGCCATGATCTTTATCATCCTCATCATTGCTGCCTCCACCACCATCAATGTCGTCGCCATGATCTTTATCATCCTCATCATTGTTGCCTCCACCACCACCAACATTGTATCACCGTCACTGCTGCCACTGCCGTCATCATCATCTTCACCACGTTGTCATCGTCACCATTATTATCACCATCACCACCATCCTCCTCCTCATCTTCTTCACTATGTCATCATCGTTATCATAATTACATTGTTATCATCATCACACCATTAGCACCACCACCACCACCATTATTGTCATTGTCCTAGCTAGTGCACTCCTTGGAGATGAGAGGTAGGGCATTTTTTCAAAGCCCCATCTTGAGAGGTTTGTATATTGTTGGAATTTTCTCCTAAAAGAATTGTATGAGAAAATATTGAACTTTTTGAAAGAACATTTAAGTTGTAAATAGATTTTCAAACCAGCCTTTTTATTGTTTAATTTGGGGTCTATTTGCTTGCATGCACAGGGCATGTTCAAAAGAGTTCTATCAAAGAATCATTAAAGAAGCAAGAGGTGATGTAACTGTCAAGGTACCCGAAGTTGGCGCGCTACTTTTCAGAAAATTCAAGAACTTCAAAGATCGTTAGTCCACAGTGAGATCCAATTTAAAACTTTTTGAACAACATCATAATCAACGGTTAAATTGCGGAAGCGTAATGAATACAGCGGAATCGAATGTAACAATAACGGAAGCATAAGGTATCATAAAAGATAAATTAAGTGTAGCAAGGCTAAAGTCAAGCTTAAATCTCAAATATAAATAATATCAAGTTTTAACATATCAGACTACCTCCCTGCTCACAACACAAATCACTCAAACCCTAAACAAATGTACTCTCAAGCCCCATGTATTGGCACTCCATCATCCAGCTCGACCTCTTGGTCAGCTAGCCCCCATCCATAGTCTCCGGCTATGGGTGCCTCGACGAGCGCGTCGTCCTCGTAGTCGGTGTCAATACCTAAGCACCAAGAATGGGTCAGATATAAAGATCTGGCAAGTCACAGTATACAAGTAACATAGGATGTATGCATCAACAGAATAGAGACAATCTTATAATTAATTAGAGTAACAATGATACAAAAGCTAGGCAATTGAGCAAGATAAGCAGTTAGAATCTGGATAATTTAGTTATCTAATCTAACGGACAACGACATGGCACAGTCACACAAGCAGGATACCTCGGGATATTATGTCGCGGTCCTCCCATACTAAATACAATCGCGGTGGGGAAAAGTAAAGTGTTAAGGAATGTTAAGCCTCGTAAATAACACTCATCACTCTCAACATTCAGCACTCATCACTCAACACTCAAAAGACTGGACACGGTATCACACCGTCCGTCTAAACATAGCTCATCACGATAGCTCCCTCTCAATACTCATAATAGCTCCTACCAGTGATGATCAGTCCAAAGGTTGAGCTTAAGACAACTGAGTGAATGCTAATGCCGACTCAAGGAAACAAATACAGGTCTGTGTCTGTCTAGGCTTGCCTTGCGCGAGCAAGGTCCTAACAAGTCCCTAAGAGTCCCAAATACAAGTCCAAACCATAGAAAACAATCCAAGTCCAATCATTGGATCTATACTAAGGCCCATCAAAGCCATGGCCTTAGTCTAAACAGTCCAAGTAAGATAACAAGTTCATTTCCAATAACAACCAGTCCAACCTCATCCACAATGAACACAAGTTCATCATAACCAACCTCTTCATCGTAGGGTATCACACATCCCAACTTAGGCCATATGAGGGCCCGCCTAAACACATACACGGGTCATTAATCACCCAATCACATCACTGGGTCACCTTTAAGTAATCCTAGGTTCAGGTCATCCATTTTTCATTAATTAACAGGTACAAACAATAACAAGGACAACGATGCAATAAACCTCCAAATCAGAGAATTAACATAAATATCAAAAGTCCATCCTAAGTAATGGTCCACTTTCAGGTCCAATTCCATATCAGTTAATTTGATTTCTAAATGAAGTCATAGATGCCAATAGATGTTATGTTTGGTGCTCCAGAAGTTACGGGCATCTTTGACGACGTTTAAGGATCGAATCATCCTCAAATTTACACCCTAGACCCTACTTGGTGGTCCTCATGAGTCAAGGTTGAGCCACACCATTGACTTATGCTTGGCACATCAATGGAAGTCTATTTGGATGGTCAATGGGCCCCACAATAGATCATAACCTCAGATATTGAAAACTAGAAAATTACTATACACAGTGTATCTGGTCGATCAAGCACAGGGTCGACCCGTCAACCAGGTACACTGGAAAGTTAGGATGTTGACCCTATGTGCAGTGTGCCCGATCGACCTCCTGGCCTGGTCGGTCGACCGCGCACACTGGGAATAGTAGTCAGTCACCTGGCGGGCATGGCCTAATCATGGAACTCTTCTGTGTGTCCAGTCGACCTCCTGGCCTGGGCAGTTGACTGCACACACTAGAATTCTGGCATGAATGGATATCCCGGCTCTCAGTCCTTCCTTGAATTTCCTTTGTGCCCGGTCGACCTGGTACACAGGATTTCTGGGTCTGAGGGGAAGTTTAACTCCCAGTTAAGTCCTTGTAGTTCCTGTGTATCAGGTCGACCGGGTACACTGAAAGGGTAAATTCATAGAGTCTTTAACTGAGACTTGAATTTCCTGATTTTTAGTGTGCTCGGTCGACTCGACTGCAGGTTAGTCAACTGAGTACACGCACCTGCATCAAATTCCATGTTTCTGAATTTTCATTCTTTCAATCCAATTTCCACCCAAACCTTCTCCAATCACCTCCATTCATCATACAATCATATAAAACCACAAAAGCGCTTCTATGATCCACCATCCATTAACAAACCGGGCCATTGGTCTTCCAAATGAGAAAACTCATCCATCAATGGCCAAAATCCATAGATACAAACTCAAAGGTAAATCTAAGCATCCTAACATCATATGAATTGAAATTTTAGAATAAAAAATAGTAAACATGCATTCTATGCTAAGTATATTTCACTTGCCTTAAATCCAAATTTGCAAAGGAAATTGACAAGAAGAAGCAATCCAAGCCTCTAAGGGTCTTCCAACACTCAAACCAATCCAATCTACCACTCCTAATACCCAATCCACAAGAGAATTATAACTTAAAAGTGAAATCTAAAGAGAAAGGGGAAATTCTAGAGAATTGAACTATAGAGAGAGAGAGAGAGAGGGAGAGAGAGAGAGAGAGAGAGAGAGAGAGAGAGAGAGAGAGAGAGAGAGAGAGAGAGAGATACCTTGAATTGTAGAAGAAGAAGAGATTAACAAAAGAGAACTCCTTAGGAGATTGTAGTTGCAATGGCTTCCTTCTAGATTAGGGTTTGAGTTAGGGTTTCTAGAGTTAGGGTTCTTGTGAAATGAGAGATGAGAGTGAATTAGGGTTTAGTTTCATTTTTAATGCAAGGTTTAGCTTATATAGGTTAGGGTTAAGGATAATTACCAAAAGGCCTTTTAGTTAAAATAGGTATGAAGATAAGGGCATGGGCTAAATGGTCATTTGTAGGATTCCAGAAGCTTCTCAAGTGGAGAACCCCTCCTATAATAACTTATTTACTAGCTAGGGCCTCAAACATCTAGAACCCTATAACAATTACAATTGGCACCCTATAGATCCTATTAAATACACAAAAGCCTAATTCCTAGAAAATAGGCTAAGACTTAGGAAAATATCTATCTACCCTTACTAATCGCTATTAATTAGTATAATTATACAACAATTACTCTAATTTATAATATTCAAATTCAAATGGGGGTCCACAAGGAGTGGGGCATCACAAGTGAAGGATATTTTTAAATGGCTGATTCAGAGAGGCAACAAGCTCCATCGACAACATAATAATAATGCATACAACTGTGTTAATTACATTCAATCATATCATCAATTTGATAGTGGTGTTAACTCATATTGGAGCCCTCTCTCCCTATGCCTTCACAACTGATCGTGAGAGTAAAGATGTTAACCGAGTGTCGTATCCACTGGGATAAAAATGCTAAGTTGTGTTGGTTCCAAAATTCCTAAATTAATCCTATTAGAAAACGAAGTGTTGATTTGATGGGTTTGATTCCTAAATTAGCAAAGTAAAGACAAAGTTTGATTTAATCGAAGAAAATATCTTAGGGTACGAATCCACCTTAGCCTCGTACAATGGCGAATATAGACCTAGGGCTTCACTATCAATGCTAAAACGGACTCATTCTGGTTACAAACCTTCACAGAGTCAACAAATAAGGGATGTGGGTTTAGATCGGAGCATAACCTATCTCTATGGCATAGATTATCTTAGATCTAACAACACATTCATTCAAGCATCGTTATATGACTAGTATTTGAATCTACATGATTAAAATACTAAAAATAAATATTGCATTAATAATTAATAAATCCAATACATGGATAACATTCATATCATATAACCAAAAGCGCTCAAAGTAAAACCTTAGAACCTATACATCACCAAAAACACAAAACTAAGGCTTCATCACAACCTTAAGATGGAAATTTAGTTACTAATGGAGAGAGATTGACGAAGAATCCTTGACGAAATCCCCATTAATGCTCCTTCCAAAGCTCAAAAATCAGCCTCCAGATCTTCTCCCAAGATGTGAATGAATGAAAAATGAGTTTTGGGCTTGCTTTTATAGATTTTTCTTCAAAAAATCGTGAAAACACGGAGGGAGGCGGAGTCCACCCGGGCCTGGCGTCCGAACGCCAGGAGGCAGTAGCCTCAGGGACAATTTATGGGTCTGGTGTCCAGATGCCAGCCACTAGGCGTCCGAACGCCCGGAGGCAGAAGCTTCGGTTCGTCCGGAGTTTTGCATTTTCTTCCACTTTTGCTCCGAACTCACTCTTTTCACCTAAGGCACCTGTAAACATAAAATCAACATAAATAAACTAATTAATCTCATCAGAATGTGTACCAAAGTCTTTATTGAGGGGCCTAAATGGTTCATTTAGGTTCTCATCAACAACCTTGCCAAGATCGATTAGTTTACTATTTTGGGTTTTATGGTATCTTATTGATAGAGATGCTGCAGAGATTAGTCTATTAAGGTGTCATTTCTTCTATTTGTTAGCTTTCTCTTTCTTCCTTTTTCTTTTTGCAATGATTTGATCTTTTACTTTGTTCAACAAATTAGTATTGTAGGTGCAGAAAATAATGACCCACAATGAGAAGGTGCCTTAGAGGACTTATCCGATGATGATGATGACTGGGAATGACTGGATACCGTCCGAAAGCCTGAAAGAGAAGAGAAAACGATCAAAGGACCCTGGCCTGGGCGGCGCAAGGCTCTCCGATGCCAAAGTCAGTGTGGGAACTGGAACAATGGAAGGAGAGGGAGATAGTTGAGACAGAGTAACGGCTCTGTGTATGGAATTGTGCGTACCTTTAATGGTGGTTTGAGTCTCTATTTATAGAGTTTGGGACGTGTCCCTTTGGGAGATGTCGTGGTGGGGTCTCATTAATCGACTGGGAAGCCATGACCAGCCCACGTTGTCATAAATGCGCGTCGGTTCAGCCCACGTCGCATTTAATGTGCCAGATCGTGTTGAACGCCTTTGGCGATAGGGGATCGTGGGATCTGCCCTCGGGCCTTGCCCTGATGTGGCCTCAGCCGCTGGATGTCGTGTCTGTCCCATTAGCTCGTGCCTTTATCACTCTACGTGCCTGGTGACGTGGAGGATGAGGGGCGTGAGTGGAGACTCTTTCTGGTTTCGGCTTTCATCCCGGCAACTTCAGCCGAGGTGGAGCTCCCTGCCGAGATGACGCCTGGGCGGGCCAGTTCGGCGCTAAAGGCCCGGAGCTGCATGACTTCGGCCGGACCTCCTGTCCTGGTAGCCGGGTTGAGCCTGGTGCCATGTAGATGGCACGCGGATGGCACGTGAGAGTGCTTAGTCTCATCTAATGGCTGTGATTAGCGTAATCCTGTGGTTCTGAAAATCTCCCCACACAATTGCCCCCTAGCCTTTGACCTCTTAAGCGCCTTAGCTTTTAGGGGTTGAAGGCTAGAAAGTCTATCTGGGGATACAGCGGTCATCACTTGGTGTCGCTTCGACTCTTTGAAGCAATAAATGCTCTGCCCTGTTCGTCTTGGGAACCGAGTTGACGGCTACACACGTAGCTTCTGCGCTGATTGCGTTGTCCCATTGATGGGACGGGCACAGGCTTTGAAGCGTCTCTTTGAATTCGGAGGCGGTACCCAAATGAGGGTTCCCCTTCTACAAATAGGGTCGTCCCCTTCCTTTTCTGGCTTCTGATTCCTTTCGCCTTCGCCTTTACTTTCGATTTCTGCTCTGGTGCTTGAAATCTGTTCGAGGACGACGACCGTAGAACGCGCCCGGATCTGCTTTTGATCTGCCTCTGTCTCTGTAAGTTGCTTTGTTCTTCCGTCTGGTTCTTATTGGGGTTTTTCGATTTCTAGGGTTTTTCTTCGTCGTCACCCCTTCTAGACATGGGCACCCCTAGATTCAGTTTAGATACTGAGGAGGGCATAGCCAGATTTAGGGCTGCCTTCGATATTCCGGAGCGAGTCCTGCTCAAGCCGGCAGACTCCGTTGACTATGCCACGATGCGCTGGTCCGGCGGCTGGATGCCGTTCCCTCTGATCTCTGTGATCGAGGGCGGGGTCAGATTCCCCCTACACCCTCTGCTTAGAGCTTGCCTTAGTACCTGGTCTCTTACCCCGTGCCAGCTGATGCCAAATGGCTATAAGGTCATCATGGGCACGGCGAAGCTGAATGAGATTCTGGGGACCGACCTAGGTGTCCACGATATCGAGGATACCTACGATATCTGCAAGGCAGGCGAGGGGAAATATTATCTCCGGGTGAAGCCGCAGAGAAGGGGCTTCGTCTTGGCCTTGGAGGATTCAAATAAGAATGCCGAGGAGACCGTCTTCTGTGTGTCGGGGGACTGGGAGTTCGGCGATGGCGAAAGCAGGAGGCTGGCGGTCCCACGTCGCCCTGGGGAAGTCCCAAGTAATCATCACTGCTTTTCTCCCTTTTGCTTTGCTTACCTCATTGATGCCGAACTGATACTCTTTTTTGCCTGTTGAGCAGAGGCGGGTGCAAGGCGACGTCGAGCTGCTAGCGAAGGTTGGAGGAGGAATACCGACGACATCAACAAGGTCGAACAGTACAAGGGGCACGAGACCAGGTCAGCTTGGAAGCTGCTTGGGTACACGCCGAGGTATCGCGGCCACTACCACAGGACTGGAGTACCTGAGGTGGACGAGACACACCCTGACCGTCCGACCGTATCAGTTGCGGTGTTCAGCGGGGTCCCCTTGACCGATCCTGCTGTCGACCGAACTGCGTCTGGTGCCGAGGCGTCTACTTCTAATCCGGAGCTGCCGGACTTGTCGCAGATAGTGGAAGCTTATCTCTCTGATCGAGAGGACATGGAGGGAAGCTCAAAGGAGCTCGCTGTCAAGGACCTGGCCGCCAAGTTTAGGCAGAGGTCGTCGTCTTCTGGGGCTCCATCGCCTGCCGGTACTCTTGCTGCTTCGGGTCCGGTGGGCGCTGGTGCTCCCTCTGCTCCTGCCCCCGCTCCGAGCGGAGGAGCCCGGCGGCGCTCGCCGGACCGCTCGAAGGAGGGGTCCCCGCCCAGGAAGAAGTCCAAGGCGGGGGAGAAGAGTTCGAAGGCTGATCCCGCTCACGCCCCTGGAGTTAAAGTTCCAGCCGAAAAGGGGGGCGAGAAGAGCGCGCCGAAGGAAAAGAGGGCGCCGGCCGAACAGAATGCGCCAATTAGCAAGTTGACTGTCGGGGCGACGCGCGAGCCTCTCATCTCGGCAGGGCAAGGGTCCGGATCGGCCTCCGGGCCCCGAACTGCCCCAGCACCGTGGAAGCCGAGAATGGAAACACAACCCGGCAAACCCCTGAGCGTTGAAGATCGACTGCTGGGAAATGCCGAGGTAATCGGGGCCCTTGCCAGGGCCTGTGCTCTGCCACGGGATATGGAGGAGCACGAGAAGTTTGATGACGAGAGCCTGATGTTGTCGGCGATCCAGGCCAACATCCTGGTAAGTGTTTTTTGTGTATTCTTTCGAGTGGCCTAGCTCGGCTGTTCCTGTTTTGACCCTCCTCTTTTCCTTTGCAGAATGTGCAGAGGCTCCTAGCCATCCTAGGAAGGAGGGATAGGAACGCGTCGAGGGTGACCCGTCTGGAGTCCGAGCGGGAAAAGCTGAAGAAGGAGCTGGAAGTGCAGCGGAAGGGAATGGAAGAACTCAAAGTGGTTAGCGCTGGAGAGTCCGCTCGGTTGGCATCAGCTCTGACTGAGAACGCCGAACTTTCGTCCAGGGCCAACCATATGAAAGGCGAACTCCGGATGAAGAACAAGAAGACCGCCGAACTGGAATCTGAGCTGGCCAGATTGAAGTCTGAGTCGACGGCTGAGGTAACAAGGTTGCGGGGGGAGGTCTTGGCTGGTCGCGCTGAGAGGGAGAAGCTGGTGAAGGAAAAGGCCTCTCTTCAGGCCGAGGCCCAGTCCGCCTTCCAGGATGGGGTAGATCGAGCCACTGAGCTGTACGAGAAGCAGGTGGAGGAGATCACCGCAATCTTATTCGAGGAAGGATGCCTGGCCGCACTGAGACGCGCGGGGGTCCCTGAAGACCACCCTGTCTATCAGGACCTGCCGAAGTATGCGGACCTGGATCCTGAGCCGAGCTCCTCACCTGCAACTGAAAGCGCCCCGGTCGAAGCTCCTGCTGCTGACGACGCTCCAGCTGCCCCGGTCTTGAGCGATGCCCCGGTCGCCAGCGATGCTTTGGCCGTGCCTCAAGGTGATGCCTCTTCTGCGCCTGCTTCGGCTGAGGTACCAGTTGAAGCCCCTTCTGGTTCGGCCGAAGCTGCTGGTTCGGCAGATACGGTGATCGACCTGGTCGAGTCGCCGAAACCACAGTAACCAGGCTCCTCTCTATTTCTGTCTTCCTTTATGTAAAATTTTTGCTCCTCAGCTTTGTAACGCTTTGTCTGTTCAATGAAAGTCGAGCTTTTTCACTCGTGCATTCTCTCTGCATTTCTCTTTCATTCCTGGATGTGCAACAGTATTTCTGTGCTGTTTATGTTTTGAGTGCTGGCACTGACCTCGGCCGAAATGGCTGGCCTTGCGCCGAGGTGGACCCATGCCGTGGCCGAAAGCGAGTTCGGCATGGTCTTCTCAGGGGTGTCTGAACCCGGGCTTCAGGAAACTGACCTTGGCCGAACTACCTTAAGCCGAGATGTGATTGGGTTTATGAACCCGGGCTTTAGGAAAGGCTTGAGTGTGGAACTCCAGGCCATTTCCAAGGCGTAGAGCCTTGATTGTGTCCAAGACACGGGGCTTTAGGAAAGGCTGAGTGTAAGAACTCCAGACCATTTCCAGGGCGTAGAGCCTTGATTGTGTCCAAGACACGGGGCTTTAGGAAAGGCTGAGTGTAAGAACTCCAGGCCATTTCCAGGGCGTAGAGCCTTGATTGTGTCCAAGACACGGGGCTTTAGGAAAGGCTGAGTGTAAGAACTCCAGGCCATTTCCAAGGCGTAGAGCCTTGATTGTGTCCAAGACACGGGGCTTTAGGAAAGGCTGAGTGTAAGAACTCCAGGCCATTTCCAGGGCGTAGAGCCTTGATTGTGTCCAAGACACGGGGCTTTAGGAAAGGCTGAGTGTAAGAACTCCAGGCCATTTCCAGGGCGTAGAGCCTTGATTGTGTCCAAGACACGGGGCTTTAGGAAAGGCTGAGTGTAAGAACTCCAGGCCATTTCCAGGGCGTAGAGCCTTTGATGCCGGAGTCGACCAGAGAGAGACGACAGATCGTTGACAAGGCAAAAGCTGCTTTTATTGATTCTGAGATTCATTACATCTTTAGAAATAAAATTTCTTCAAGTGGGATGCATTCCACGGTCTCGGCAGTGGCTTGCCTTCCAAGTCTTCGAGCTTATAGGCTGACTTTCCGGCCAGTGAGACTACTCTGAACGGGCCACGCCAGTTCGGGGCAAGCTTCCCCTCGTTTGGTTCTTTGTCAGCTGGCAGGGTCTTCTTTAAAATGAGCTCTCCCGCGGTGAACCTTCTTTCTTTGACATTTTGATTGTATGCCCTGGCTAACCGCTGCTGATAGTCGGTCAGTCTCAGGGCTGCTGCTTCTCGTCGCTCGTCTGCCAGCTCCAGCTCCATTGCCAGGTTCGTCTCATTTCGGCCTTGGTCGACCAGCTCTGTCCTCAGGGTAGGAAGGCCGATTTCCAAAGGAATGACTGCCTCCATCCCGTAGGCCAGAGAGAAAGGTGTTGCCGAGGTGGACCTCCTTGGAGTTGTTCTGTATGCCCACAGCACGCTCGGAAGCTCCTCTGTCCATCTGCCCTTTGCCTTGTCCAGTCGCTTCTTCAGGCCGTCCAGGATCACTTTGTTGGAGATTTCTGCCTGGCCATTACTCTGTGGATATGCCGGAGTGGAGTAATGATTTCTGATGCCGTGCCCTTGGCAGAAGTCTTTGAAGGACTTGGAGTCGAACTGAGTCCCGTTATCCGAAATCAGGATCCGGGGGATGCCGAACCTCGTAAGGATGTTTTTCCAAACGAAATTCCTGGAGTCCCTGTCCGTGATTGAAGACAACGGTTCAGCCTCTATCCACTTTGTGAAGTAGTCCGTAGCCACTATCAGCCATCTCTTGTTCCCTGGAGCTCGGTGAAGAGGCCCCACAATGTCCAGGCCCCATTGAGCGAAGGGCCATGGGCTAGAGAGGGGACTCAGATCCTGTGCTGGCTGATGGAGGGAGTGGGAGAACTTCTGGCATTTCTCGCATTTCCTGGCGTAGACCTGGGCGTCTTTCTGCATGTAGGGCCACCAGTAGCCCTGGCTTATTGCTCTGTAAGCCAGGGATCGACCTCCTATGTGACTGCCGCAGATTCCTTCGTGGATCTCATACAGGAAGTCGTCCACCTTGCTCGGATGGACGCATTGGAGGTATGGACCTGTGAAGGACTTCCTGTAGAGTTTGCCTTCGGGAGAGAGCCAGAATCGCGCCGCCTTGAGTCTGATCCTGTGGGCTTCAGCCTTGTCCTCGGGGAGCTGGTCGTCCTTCAAGTAGGCGACAATTGGATCCATCCAGCTCGGGCCGAGGTCAGCACAGAGGACAAGCCGAGATGAATGGAGTTCTAAGCTCGACCTTGATACTGACCCAACCTCGATGGTCCTTTTCTTGCCTGCTTCGACAGCGGAGGCCAGGTTTGCAAGCGCATCTGCGTGCGTGTTAGTATCTCGGGATATTTGCCTGACCTCGGCTTTCTGGAAATGAGAGAGCAGTTTTTTCGCAAGGGCTAGGTAAGCCGCCATCCTGTCGTCCCTGGCCTGGTAGTCTCCAGCGAGCTGGCTAGTCACCAGTTGAGAGTCGCTGAAGATCTCCAGGTGCTGGGCTCCCAGGATTTGGGCGCTGTTCAACCCTGCAATCAGTGCTTCGTACTCTGCCTCATTGTTTGTTGCGTTGAAGTCGAGGGTGAAAGCCTGCTCTATGACCAGTCCCTCTGGCGATTGGAGAACTATGCCGGCGCCAGCTCTCTTGGAGGTGGACGACCCGTCGACAAAGATCTTCCATGCCGAGGTGGGAGCCAGTTCGACCTCATTTTCTATTGGCTCGTGCCCTGTGCCCCCCAGTGCCGTGCCGAGCTGGGTCGGAGCCGGGTGGGGGGAGACGAATTCGACAATGAAGTCTGCCAGGATCTGGGCTTTGATCGCAGTTCGGGGACGGTACTTTATGTCATACTGCCCCAGTTCAACTGCCCACTTTGATATTCGGCCTGAAAAATCAGCTTTTTTGAACACTGAACGGAGTGGATGCTCCGTAATTACCACAATGTTGTGGGATTGGAAATAATGGGAGAGCTTGCGGGAGGCACTGACGAGAGCCAACGCAAGCTTCTCCAATAGAAGGTACCTGGTCTCGGCATCGAGCAGTGTCTTGCTCGTGTAATAGATTGGCTTTTGAACTCCCTCGTCCTCCCTGATGAGGACGGAGCTCACTGCGTTATCCGAGACCGCAAGGTACAAATACAGAATCTCCCCCAAAGTTGGGGTGGAGAGTAATGGTGGTGACATTAAATAGGTTTTGAGTGCGGCCAATGCCTGGTCGCACTCAGGGGTCCACTGGAACTTCAGATTTTTCTTTAAAAGCTGAAAGAAAGGCCTGCACTTATCTGATGACCGGCTGATGAAGCGGTTGAGTGCTGCAGCCATACCTGTGAGCTTCTGAACTTCCTTCGTGGTAGAGGGGCTCTGGATATTCTGGATCGCGGTGATCTGGTCCGGATTAGCCTCTATCCTTCTCCGCGTTACCAAGCTGCCGAGGAACTTGCCAGAGGCTACGCCGAAGGCGCACTTGGAAGCGTTTAGCTTAAGCTTGTATGCGCGAAGGATGTCGAAGACTTGGCCGAGATCAACCAGATGATCGCCGGAGTGCACTGATTTGACGACCATGTCGTCGATGTAAATCTCCACCGTCCGGCCGAGCTGAGCCTGGAACATTTTTGTGACGAGGCGCTGATAGGTCGCCCCCGCGTTCTTCAGCCCGAAGGGCATCACCTTATAGCAGTAAGTGCCGCGGGGGGTGATGAATGATGTTTTCTCCTCGTCTGGCTCGTAGAGCGGGATCTGGTGGTAGCCTCTGTAGGCGTCTAGGAAGCTCATTCGGTCGTGACCAGCGGTAGCGTCGATCAGTTGGTCAATCTTTGGGAGGGGGAAACTATCTTTAGGGCAGGCCTTGTTCAGGTCTGTGAAGTCTACGCACACCCTCCACTTTCCAGTTTTCTTCTTGACCACCACCGTGTTGGCCAGCCATACCGGGTACTGGACTTCCCGGATGGTTCCTGCCTTCAGCAGGCTGTCGATCTCTTCGACGACCGCATCTGTCTGCTGCAGCCCTGTCCTGCGGGCCCTCTGCACTACCGGCTTGTGGTCGGGGTCCACATTTAGCTTGTGGCATATGACCTCAGGGTCGACCCCAGGCATCTCGCTTGGGCTCCAAGCGAAGACGTCCACATTCTGCATCAAGAACCGAGAGAGTTCGGCCCTTTCTTCGTCTGGCAGCTGGGTGCCAATCAGGAAGAACCGGTCTGGGTCTGCCGGGTCTAGCCTGACCTCGGCCAGGTCCTCGATGCTCTTCTTCTCAGGGTCCCGGCCTATCTCATCGAGGCCTTTCTCGAACTCGGCCAGGTTGACGCGCTCTGGCTCCTTCACTACTGGGACTGTGGCCAGCATGCATTGTCTGGCCTGCTGCTGGTCTCCCTTCACTGTGATCACTTCCATCTTGCCCTCCATGTTCTCATGGACGAACTTCAGCTTCTGGTGGAGGGAAGAAGGGACTGCTTCTAATTTGTGGAGCCACGCTCTGCCTAAAATGACGCTGTAGGGAGAAGGGGCATCCACGACCAGGAAGTCGGCTGACACGGAGGCTCCGCCAACTCGGGTCTCCAAGGTGATCCTGCCCTTGGGATAGACTGGCGTGGCGGACAACCCTAGCAGGGGTGCACGGACCTCCGTGAGGTCTGCTTCGGAGAGTTTCATCCTTTTGAAGTAGTCGTAGTAGAGGACCTCGGAGGAGCTGCCGGAGTCGACGAGGATCCTCTTCACTGTGAAGTCTCTCAGCTTCATGGTGAGGAGTAGAGGGTCGTTGTGAGGGAGCTGGATTCCCTCTAGGTCTCTGTCCGAGAACGAGATGGCGGGCCGGTCGCGGCGGGCTTTCTTGGATGCCGGGGCGAGCTCGGCTTTCAATACTTCTTTCCCGTGCGAAGCCGCCTGGCTTCGGCACGGGCCTGGGAGCTGTCCCGGGACGAGGAAGCGGGAACTGAGGATGCCAGGTGGATTACATTAATGATCTTCTCTGAATCCTCGCTGTCTGGAGCCTGGGCTGTGCTCTGGTGAATCCGGCCCTCGCTACCGCCGGCATCACCTGCCTTGACGAATTCTGGAATGTGGCCTTCTTCGGCCAGCCTCTCCAGGTACCGCTGCAAAGTATGGCAGTCCTCGGTCTTGTGCCCGTTACCCCTATGGAAGGAGCAGTAGAGCTGGCTTCGGCCACCGGAGGTGGGCTCATTCAGCATGGGCGGAGGGTACTTGAAGAACGGCTTGGTCCTGATCTTGGGCAGGATGCGGTAGATCGGCTCCTTGAAGACGACGTTGACGCCCTGACTGGCGCTGGAGGGAGGTCTGGGCTTCCAGGTGCCCCCAGACCTGGACGACGAAGGCTTCGCCGAACTGGAGACCCAGGCCTGCTTGGGCTCCTGCTTCTGGGAGGGCCTCCCGCCTCTCTGCCGAGGCTGGCTACTCTTCTGCTCGGGCTCCCGGTGCCTGTCTTGATCCCGGGCTCGGATCTCGTCTTCTTCCTGGGCGATGAAGCGCTTGACCCGGGACATCAACTCCGGCATAGATTCTGGGGGGTTCCCGGCCAAGTCTTTTCGCAAGTCGTTGCCGGGGATCAGGGCATGCTGGAAGGCGTAGATTGCCATCTCCTCCCTGGTGCCCTCGATCTGGCTGTAGACCGCCCAGAATCGTTGAGCGAACTTGGCGAGGGTCTCACCCTCTCTCATTCTCAGGGCGAGGAGGTCCCCTTCCTTCTTGGGGACGGCGCTGTAGGCTTGGAACTTTTTCAGGAATGAGAGCTGGAGCTCCTTCCAACTCGAAATGGACCTCTCTGGGAGAGAACAGAACCATTTCAGGGGGAGGTCACCCAAACTGGAGGAGAAGATTTTGCAGTTTAGGTGACCCCCATTCCCCCAGATGGACATCTTCTGGGAGAAGTGTCGGAGGTGAGCGGATGGGTCGGACAGTCCGTCGTAGGGGACGAACCGCGGGACGGAGAACTTTCTGGGCAAGGGGGTGCGCTCGATCTCTTTTGTGAAGGGTGAGCCCCCAAGATCAGCGTGGCCACAGATCTGCTTCTGGTCCCGCACGTCCAGGTTGCGCTGAAGAGCCAACCTGACGCGCCTGTCAAACTGTTCCTGCTCGTCGTCCTCTTCTGGAGTCCAAGCTCTCGATTTTCGCTTGGAATGGTTTGGGCTGCGATGGCTATGAGCTCGGCCATCGTGGCTATGATGACTTCGGTTGTTGCTCGAGCCTTCGTCATGGATCTGGCTCCGTTTCTGGTCCAGATGATGTCTGAGGTCCTCGCGGGGAGGCCGGGCTGCCCTGCTGGGGGCGTCCCTCTTCTTCCCTTGAGGCTCAGAGACCTGCCTCAAGGAGGCGGTTTGCGCTGCCCTCAGCTGCTGTTGGAGCTGCTGGAGCTCTCGGACTAATCGCTCCTGCTTCTGGAGAAGAGCGTCTTGGGCTGCGATGTCTCTTCAGCGGCTGGAGGTTGATCGCGGCGCGTCTCCTCTACGGCAACAGCTTTATCTTTGCGGGGACGCTCGCGCCGGTGCTCGTCGCGTCGGGGGTGGCACGGTTTCGTCCGCTGAGAGCGAGGTCTCGACTCCCTCTTGGAAGGGGATCTCGACAAAGAGTTGGGAGCCCAGGCGACCCTCGCCTGCGGATGCGCCTTGGACCGTTCGGGACCGTCCCTGAGGAGGGACGTCCGTCGACGGTGCTAGCCGCTCGAGGATTGCCCTCGAGGACTCTCCGCCCTTCTTAGCTTTCGGTGGCATGGCTTCTGAGAGATTGAGGTTTAGAAGGTTGGGAAGGTTGGGATATTACTTTCCCACAGACGGCGCCAATTGTAGGTGCAGAAAATAATGACCCACAATGAGAAGGTGCCTTAGAGGACTTATCCGATGATGATGATGACTGGGAATGACTGGATACCGTCCGAAAGCCTGAAAGAGAAGAGAAAACGATCAAAGGACCCTGGCCTGGGCGGCGCAAGGCTCTCCGATGCCAAAGTCAGTGTGGGAACTGGAACAATGGAAGGAGAGGGAGATAGTTGAGACAGAGTAACGGCTCTGTGTATGGAATTGTGCGTACCTTTAATGGTGGTTTGAGTCTCTATTTATAGAGTTTGGGACGTGTCCCTTTGGGAGATGTCGTGGTGGGGTCTCATTAATCGACTGGGAAGCCATGACCAGCCCACGTTGTCATAAATGCGCGTCGGTTCAGCCCACGTCGCATTTAATGTGCCAGATCGTGTTGAACGCCTTTGGCGATAGGGGATCGTGGGATCTGCCCTCGGGCCTTGCCCTGATGTGGCCTCAGCCGCTGGATGTCGTGTCTGTCCCATTAGCTCGTGCCTTTATCACTCTACGTGCCTGGTGACGTGGAGGATGAGGGGCGTGAGTGGAGACTCTTTCTGGTTTCGGCTTTCATCCCGGCAACTTCAGCCGAGGTGGAGCTCCCTGCCGAGATGACGCCTGGGCGGGCCAGTTCGGCGCTAAAGGCCCGGAGCTGCATGACTTCGGCCGGACCTCCTGTCCTGGTAGCCGGGTTGAGCCTGGTGCCATGTAGATGGCACGCGGATGGCACGTGAGAGTGCTTAGTCTCATCTATTGGCTGTGATTAGCGTAATCCTGTGGTTCTGGAAATCTCCCCACACAAGTATTCATATCTTCTTTGTAATGATTTGATTTCTTGCTATGTCCAGATGAAGTGTGGGTTTTTTCTTTATTTTCTTCTCTGGTCAGAAGGGATCTTAACCTAATGAAGATGGTTTTCTTCTTCCTTACTTTTCCCTTTGTAATTACATAGATTGGATCAGTTCTGGGTTATTAAGATTTATGGCATCCATAGATTCACATGCGCATATTATAATTTGAAGTCCTTCATTTCATCTGATAAAGAAAAGAACTCGGGTAGAAAATCTCTGAGAAAGTTCTAGGAGCTTTGAGAAAGAGCCCTGCTACCTGAACGTACCTGGGGCTCGGTCTTTGGACCGACCCCATGGTATCCAGGGTGATATCAGGATATCACCTGGATACCATGGGGTCGGATATCACCCTGGATACCATGGGGTCGGTCCAAAGACCGAGCCCCAGAGTATGTCCAGATAGACTTTTTCTTTGAGAAAATCTCTCATGGTTTTAATAAGTTTATGACACCCATATGAGAAAATCAGTTTGGTTGTAGTATATTGCATTGTTTTTTATGAAGATGTATTGTGATATATGTGATGCTAACCGAAAAATATTTATTTATAAATATTTTAATAAATGTGTCTATGTGTAGTTTTGTGATGTAGCTGTATGTAGTATTGTTTGCAATGGAGGTATATGTGTTAACTTGTGTTGTATCTGTAGCCGTTTGTGATGGAGCTGTATATGTTTATTGACATGAATAGGTTTTGAGAAGGAAATTACATTGATTACAACCAAAAGAGTTTTCACTTTTTACTCATGAGAGAGAAATTGAAGACAATGAATTAATAGGTGCAAAATGATTCTTTTTTTTTTTCCTTATTTCTGCAATGAATTGTATGAGATTGTATAAACAGAGTTTACCTTATGTATGACTGATTTTTCTCACCTAGTTGAGGAAATTTTCCATCTAGCTTAATGATGCAAATTCATTTTGGTCACTTGTGCTCACAGTACCTCCATTCATCGAACACGCTCTCATCACCCCCTTTATTAATTTAAACCTTTAAGTAATTGGAGAGCAGTGGTAGACGGGCTGACCTTTTTATGGGGTCAGACCATCTATGTGCTTCAATGTAAAAAGGATAAATTGTTTGAATAGGTTCCATGCATACCCCTACTTAGGCCCTTCTAGCCCAATATTTAAAAAATCCAAAAAAAATCAGAAAATCCCAAAAGATAAAAAAAAGACATTTTAAATTTCTTTTCTTCATCCAGCCTCCGCCAATTTTCACCATTGAGCTTCATGCTAATAGGGTAGGCTATACTTGATTCAAGCATTCATTGATATTTGAAAAAGAATTTTCGGCACATGCTATATTTACAAAACCATCATACATCCATGCCTTCATTATTGCCTCAATACACCAAGTAACACCACCCCTTCGGTGTTAGTGACCGCGACACCGTCCACTCTTCTACACGACTCCCTAGGCCTTACGGCGATAACCTCCTAGCGGAGACAGTGGCACACGCGTCTCTCACTCTCTCCTAAGTTAGGTTAGCTTAGGGCGTATCCATCCCCAAACACGCCCTAATCGATTATTGGTTTTAAGATGGGCCTGACGGACGATAGTCCACTTTTCTAGGTAATCTTTCCCTAGATTGACCGGGTGCATTAGTACTCCCGGTCTTTCGACCAACGTTGTAGTGGGCACTTAGGCTTTCATTTTGAGCATCATGTTGCATGTGCGTCTAATCCTTTTTCAAACATCTTTACATGCATGTTTTCAAATAAAGCCTCCCCTGCTAAGGGACTCAAGGAGGGTATCCGGTGAACGGAGTTAATCCCCCTCAACGAATATTGGCACCCATCCCCTTTTTTTTTTTATTTCTCTATATTTCTTTTTTAATTCCTTGTTTTGTTTATTATAAGTGGATATGCAATTCAGAAATTCGGGGTTCCAATCATATGGTCCCATTTAAGTTATATTTGAGACTATCAGGTGCATTACAACATTTGCCATAAGAGAGGGTTGAACATTGTTGAACATCTACACGCATTTATATTAAAAATCAATGCGCATGGACCGCATGCAGGATCTATTATACCTCATGGAACACGTTCAATTTTCTATCGAGCTACCTTTGAATTAGCTTTCCAAATGCCAATGACCGTGTTTTACTAAATATCTGAAGGCATTTTTTCAAAAGGCTATAGTCATCTAGGTATGGTAGTATTTTTTTTTTTTTATTGCACAACTGAGTTGCCGTTCTGGAACATCAGGAATCATTGTAATTCGAGCTCGTGTGAATGATTTCAGACATGCTACAGGCACCGAAAAAATGGCCAGAAAAAGGGCCTGAAAGGCCCTGGGCCCTAAGATCACAGGCCCTGGGCCCTAAGACCAAATGTGATCCTGGGGATCCTAGGCCCCAGGGCCTTTCAGGCCCTTTTTCAGGCATTTTTTCGGTGCATTCAGACTTTCACGAATGATTTACTACAATTCTTGAACTAAAGACCGGTCCCAAAGGGAAAACTGCTGAAATATGACTTCCAGATTACACGCACTATGTTCTATGAATTTATTTGATAGTCAAATTACACCCAAAAGTTTTCATGATTTTTTTTTCGGAATATGGTGCATGTCTAGAAACACCACGAAAAAAAAAAAAATGGGATCAGAATCATGATGGTTTAAATTGTTAAAAATTCATTACCAATCAAATGTGAATCAGAAAATTCTGCAGTACATAATTACAGCAAACTGTACCCTGTTTTTACAGTCTAATCACAGAGTTTTTGAAGGACCTTGGTCGATTTGAATTTTTTGTACGTAGCCCTGTGTGTTGACTTTGAAATGGTGGGAGCTTGACTTGACTTGGATTTGAAATGAATTTTCTAAAATTCCTTAATCGAATGTGGGCTGGACTGAAAAACCTGCTGCACTTGTCCCCTTGGAATTTAGACCCAGATTTGAATATAGAGAATGAACGTTTCTCCATAGACTTGGACCTCCCTGATTTTTCTGTATTCACTCACCTTAGCGGGTTTCTATAGGGTTTTGGTTTGAAGAGGTTTTGAGTTTTTCTCAATTTATTAAAATTCAGAGCGTAGACATGGGTCGGATGTCAAAATCTGTTGTGCTGAAGATTCAGCAGGTTTACCTGGTTTTGTATGCATAATCGCAAGGGGTTTTGTTTGGTCAAAATTAATGAAAAAATTAAAATAGATTCCCCTCTGGGTCTATTAACTCCCTCAGAGATTTCAGATCAATTGGACCTATAAAAAGGTTATGAAAAATTCAGGTAGTTGACCTAGGTCGATACCGAGGTCAAAACCCGGAATTCTGAGTTGCATTATTTGCATAATTTTCTTAGTTTGTTTAGCTTTTCTTTCCTTCCAAATGCATGGAACTTAAATCTTTTCACTCATCTCACACTATCAAGATGGACTGAACCCCAATAAAAATGACCCAGAATAATAATGATGAGATCATCACATGTCGCCGGAGGCATTGTGATGAGTGGGACCAGTAATCTCCCACATGGAGGCGATCAACCGGAGTCATGGCCGTTTACCATGACTGGCGATCACACTTTTTATCATTCCGAGGGTTTGTCGAGAATCCTTGGAATTGGTTGGTACTTTCGAGTATCGCTCCATATAACATTGTGTTTCCACCCCTTTACCGGGTCCGGAAATCACATCCAACAAACATTCCAATGGATTGAGTGTCATGGAGTGAGGATTAAGAATATTTCAGACCATTGTTTATTCTAGGGAGATTTTTTAAAAAGTCCTTAACTTTAGGTGATTTTCAAAAAAGGGTCAAAAGAATTCAATATTTCAAAAACGTATGAAGATTTTCAAGATTTATTTCAATCAGGTCCAATCCGGCAATCTATACCCACCGCCGGCAACTTTGTATAAACAAAAACTCAAAAGGACAAAAGTTCCCTTAGTGAGTAGTAAGTAGGTAAAAAGAAAATTTTCAAATCAGTCCTAAGTTTTTTAGGTGGTTTTCAGAAAAGGACCAAGGAATTGAATATTTCAAAAAGGTATGAAAGTTTTCAAGACTTCTTTCAATTAGATCCTGTTGGGAGATCTCCATCCACTATTGGCAATTTTTTTTTAATTCAAAATGAAAAAAATCCATTTGATTTCATTCCTTCTCCAAAATTAAAAAAAATCCATTTTTTTTAATAAGATCACATTTGCTTGTTCCAAGTCACTTATATAACACAATGCATTGATTGCACTGAAATTTACCTTAATAATTAAGGTGCCTAAATATTGGATTGATCATGACGTGAAAACTGAAATTAACTATTGACTAGGTTAATAATTAGAGTGCCCACCTAAAAAGTTTAGGACTGTTTTAAAAACTTCATTTTTACCTACTTACTACTCACTAGGGCACTTTTGTCCTTTTGAGTTTTTGTTTATACTAAGCTACCGGCGGTAGACTTGAATGAAAGAAGTCTTGCAAACTTTCATACATTTTTGAAATATTGAATTCTTTTTACCCTTTTTTGAAAATCACCCAAAAGTTAAGGGCTTTTTTGAAAGTTTCCCTTTATTCTATTGCAATGGTAAATTGGTAATGAAGAGAGAGACATTTGTGTTAGAAAGGAGAGAGACTAAGAGAAAGAGGATTAGAGGGAGAAGAGAAAGCTTTTCTATTATCTCATTAACTATATATACAAATACAAGCGGAGAAGCCTATTTATAAGCAAAGTAACCTCATAAGAGAGGAACTCTAATTCTAACCCAAACTCATCTTAAGTGGGCATTCACCCAAGATCCATATCTCGTAACACTCCCCCTTGGATGACCACCATTCAAAGACAATTACTTACCTCTTTAAAAACCTTGCTGAGGAAAACCCAGTGGAAAAAAACCATGTTAGGGATTTTGTGTTTGCAATTTGATGGATGCATTATCATTTTAATCATCATTTGAATTTTCACAAGAGCATTGTTTTAGAAATCTTGATTTACTCATGTATTGTTTTTAAGACTTGAAGAAATAATGATTTATGCATGTTTTGGATTTAAACTTAGATGCATTTAGTTTGAAAAAGAAGTTTTATAAATCAAGCAAGCCTATGAGTTTTAAATCTTTCTAATCATCTTGGGCTTTTTATGTTTCATGTTTTTAAACCTATTGTTGGAATTTGAGATAACTTGAAAGTCTTTTGAAGAATTTGAAGAATCAGTATCTCAAGTATTGATTTGAGTTGGAATTATTGTCAACACATTGTCACAAACATGATGATAATAAGCTGGTGTTGATAGAGCTTGAAAAGGAGAAACAGAATTGAAACAGCCAGGAATTAAGAATTCCTGATGCAGAGCACGCGGTCGACCGGGCTCTTCATGCGGTCGACCGAGCAAGAAGAAACCTGCAGAAAACAGAAAAGGCACCTCTCAGTTATTTTCGTGACACAGTGTGTCTTCGGTCGACCGAGCCCTCAGGATGTCGACCGAGCTCGATAAGTGACTATTTCCAGTCAGTGAATGATGTCGACCGAGCACAGTATGATGTCGACCGAGCACGGGAACCAGAGTTGCGCAGAATTAGAAGTTTTGCACGAAAATTCAGCACTCTTATCTATTTCGTTTGGGACTCTTTCTAAACGAATTGTAGCCCGTTTTGAATACAATTAAGGGTTATTAAAACCTATATAAAGGCATGCTTGGGTCGTTCATAAACCACCAAGAAGAGACACCAGAAGAGAAGAGTTTTAGAGAGTTATAGAGAGAGTTTTGGAGAGAAGAAGAGTGCTGGTGCTGTGTTGCTGTGTTGCTGCATTATCAGACGTTTTCTACAGCAATTGTGGACGAGATTATGCTCTAGAAGATGGTGATTCGTCCATGAGTTAAGTGTCTCTCTTTATGCTTTAGATTTCAATTTGTAAGGGATTGAGAGAGAGAGAATTGTAGAGGGGAAGGGCTGTAGACAGAATTAATCTTCTACTCTGTTCTTACATCAAGTTGGTGCTTGGTGTTTGGGGTTTGGTGATCCCATCTGTGGGTGCAGATAAATTGTAAAGGGAGTCGGTGCTTCCTAGATAGTTGGTGCTATCTGAAACTCAAGGGAGTCGGTGCTTCCTAGATAGTTGGTGCTATCTGAAACTAAGGGTTGGTGCTCTTTGTCGTTGTAGCGACTAAATAAGATTCAGATCTGTCCCGGATTGGTGTTCGGACAGTCTTTGAACCGTGGACGTAGCCTTTCGGTGAACCACGTTAAATCTGGTGTCATTGTGTGATTTGACTTGTTTTGTTGTTGAATTGGACCTGTTTTTAGAAATCACTGATTCACCCCCCCCTCTCAGTGATCGCGGTATCCAACAATTGGTATCAGAGCGAGGTTCCCTTGATCAGTTTAATACGCTAAGGGTGATCTCTTGTCAAATCACATGGCAGTCAATACAGGGAATATGAAAGCACCTCTGTTTGATGGTTCTAATTACTCCTTTTGGAAGATTAGGATGCAAGCCTTCATCAAATCTCTTGGCTATGATGTTTGGGAGGCTGTCAGAGCCGGTTACAATGCTGCCACCGTACCCAATGATACTGCATCGAAGAAGTTGGCAGACAATGACTCCAAGGCGCAGAATGCACTCTTTAGTGGCCTTGTGGACAGCGAGCTTGTCAAAGTAATTGCATGCAAAACAGCCAAGGAAATTTGGGACAAGTTGCAAAGCATACATGAAGGTGATGAGAAGATTAAAGAAGCCAAATTGCAAACCCATCGCTCTCAATTCGAGTCTCTTCGCATGGAGGAAAGCGAGAATGTTGACTCGTATATGCAACGAGTGAATGAAGTCACGAATGATATTCGTGGACTAGGGGAGGAGATTAAAGAGCCGGTCATCGTCAAAAAGGTTCTAAGATCTCTCCTTCCCCGGTTTGATTCAAAAGTCTCAGCCATCGAAGAAGCCAAAGATCTGAACGCATTTTCCATGGATGAATTACATGGTTCTCTAACTGCCTATGAGATGCGCATAGGAAAGACGTCTTCATCTGATAAAGAAGCCGCTTTCAAAGTTCAGAAAAAGGCAAAAGAGACTGCTGGTCATGATATTGATTCTGATGATGATGAGCTTGAGGCTCAATTTGTTAGAAAGTTGAAGAAAGGAAGCATTGGCAAGTACAAAGGGAAGCTACCCTTTAAATGCTTCAATTGTGGAGGTATTGGTCACTTTGCTGCGAAGTGTCCGCTAAAAGAAGACAATGAAAGTGACTCTTATGCTGAAAAGAGTAAAGGAAAGAGAAATTTCAGAAAAAGGGGCAAAGCTAAAAACTTTCTATGTCAACAAGATGACAGCACGTCTGAAACTTCAGACGATGATGAATCAACCGAAGCTCTCTTCATGGTCACTGTTGAAGAAGAAGAAGAGCTAGATCCGGAAGAGGATGAGGAGGCTGAAGTCAATCTTGAAGAGGAACTCATAGCCGCACTTGAGGAGCTAAGCATGGAACGCAAATCAAGTAAGAAAAATCTGAAACTTCTCCATGAATCTGAAAGTTCTATTATTTCTTTGAAAACTCAAGTAGAAGAATATAAAAGAATGGTAGAAGTCCTTGAAAACCAAATAAGTATCAAAAAGGAAGAGGCTATGAAACTTGAAACTGAGATCGCTAGAGCAAAGGCTGAAAATTTGGAAAATAGCAAGAAACTCAAAGCGCTCCAAGCGATTGAAGGGACTATGAAACTCAATGAACTACTGAAAGTTCAAAGACCAGCCCACTTCAGATTTGGTCTAGGATTTGAGAAAGGTGAATCCTCTAAGATTGCACCTCCTGAAAAGAAAAAGTTTGTGAAGCAAGACACTGCACCTTCTAACACTATGAAGCCCACTCAACCTAGAAAGGAGTCCATTCCTGTTAGAAAGGTAATGAAGACTAACCAGCCACAAAGAAGATACAAATTCTATGGTTATTGCTTTCATTGTAATATGTTTGGACATAAAAGAGCTGATTGCAAATTCTATGTAAGAAACAGTCCATTTGTGACTAGGAATCCTTTTTCAATCCTAAGTAGCCACAAGATTGAGTGTTATATATGTCATAATTATGGACACTTGGCTAGGGATTGTAGGTTGCCTATTGCTAACCAATTTCAGGTTGAAAAGAAACCCAAGTTAGTTAAGGCATGGAGGGCAAAGAAAAGGGAAGGTAATCCCAAAGAATCTCTCATTGTGCAAACGGCATTCAATGCACAAAAGAAGACAGCACCATGGGTCCTTGATAGTGGTTGTTCAAGCCATATGACTGGTGATAAAGAGAAATTTGTCAAATTACAGCACTATGAAGGCGGTTCAGTGAAGTTTGGCAACAATGATGGTGCCAAAATCTGCGGAAAAGGTGTTATTTAGCTTATGGCAAACAAGATCAGATCTGAAGAAGTCTTATATGTGTCTGGATTGAGACACAACCTGCTTAGTGTGAGCCAGATCTGTGACAAGGGTCATGAAGTTATCTTCACAAAGAATGGGTTTGCCATCAAGAAGAGTAGCAACGGCAATACAGTGGCAACTGGAACAAGAACTGCTGGAAATCTCTATACATTGTCAGATGGAGCTGAAAAGACCTGCTTGATGAGTCGGACAGAGGAAAGTTGGTTGTGGCACAAACGCCTTGGGCATCTAAGCTTTGACAACATGTCAAAGATTTGCAATTCAAAGGCTGTAAGAGGCATGTCTAAAGTGGAAAAGCCTTCCAATCCCATTTGCGACTCTTGCCAAAAGGGAAAGCAAACGAGGGTTATGTTCAAGTCAAAGGAGCATCATTCCAAGAAACCTCTTGAGCTAGTGCACACTGATCTCTGTGGACCGATGCGAACTCAAAGCACCAATGGAGATAAGTATTTCATGTTATGCATTGATGATTATACTCGTATGACATGGGTATTATTTCTTAAGCATAAGCATCAAGCACTTGATCGTTTTAAAGTGTTTAAAGCACAGGTTGAAAATCAATTGGAAAAACGTATCAAGATTTTAAGGTCTGATCGTGGAGGCGAGTTCACATCTGAAGAGTTCACTAAATATTGTGAACATCATGGCATTCAAAGACAGTACTCAGCCCCTAGAACTCCACAGCAAAATGGAGTTGTGGAACGGAAGAATCGCACCGTACAAGAGATGGCTCGTACGATGCTAAGTGAAAGCAAGATGGCTGACAAGTATTGGAAAGAGGCAATTCATACGGCTGTATACATTCAAAATCGATGCTTGATCAGGCCACATGAAGTCAAAACTCCCTATGAGCTATGGTTTGGAAGAAAAGCAACAATCAAGCACTTCAGAGTCTTCGGCAGCAAGTGTTACATCAAGCGGCTCGAACAAAATCCGGGCAAATTTGAAGAAAGAGCTGACGAAGGTATATTTCTAGGTTACTCCTCTACTAGCAAGGCATATAGGTGTCTTAACAAAAGAACCAGAAAAATCATAGAAAGTGCTGATGTTAGAATTGATGAAAACTATGAAGCAAAGAGTGGAACTCATAATGACAGTCCAGTTTATGAGGACTCGAGTGAGATTGATGATGAGATGGCTGAGAAATCAAAAGATGACTCAGAAGATACTTCACCTAAGAAGCACAGCACTTGGGTAGAGCAACACCCTAAGGATCAAATCATTGGAGATCCTACGGCAGGCGTTCAAACTAGACAAAGTGTAGTTAGTAATTACTCACTTGTGTCCACCATTGAACCCAAGACTGTGGCTGAAGCCAGTCTCGATGATAGTTGGTTAAAAGCTATGCATGAGGAGTTGGAGCAAATTGAGAAGAACTCCACATGGGAACTTGTTCCTAGACCTACTGATAAGAATGTTATTGGTACTAAATGGGTCTTTCGGAATAAGCTGAATGAAGATGGTCAAGTCATTAGAAATAAAGCAAGGTTGGTTTGTAAAGGCTATGCTCAAGTTGAAGGCATAGATTTTGAAGAGACCTTTGCACCGGTGGCTCGTCTGGAAGCTATTCGAATGTTTCTTGCATTGGCAGCATACAAAACCTTCAAGGTATTTCAGATGGACGTAAAGTCAGCTTTCTTGAATGGTTTACTTGAAGAAGAAGTCTACATTGAGCAACCTGATGGTTTTCTCATCAGCAAAAATTCAGATCTAGTATGCAAGTTGAAAAAGGCTCTTTATGGACTGAAACAAGCGCCAAGGGCGTGGTATGCAAGGCTGGACCTATATCTCCGCAAGATCGGTTTTGGAAAAGGACTTGTTGATAGCAATCTATATGTCAAAACTGAGTTAAGCAAACAGCTGGTTGTCATTGTTTATGTTGATGACATAATCTTTGGTGGCAATGATGAGGAGATGTGCAGGAATTTTGCTGAAGAAATGACGAAAGAATTTGAGATGATTTTCACGAAACCTCTGCCAAAGGAAGTCTTCGAGTATCTCCGGAAAAAGTTAGGAGTTACTCACTCTCCTAAACCGTAGGAGTTGTGCTTGAAAGGGGGAGCAATGCATTCATTGCATATCCTATTCGCTCCTCGGTTTGGTCCCTTTGGACTTGTTGTCAAAGGGGGAGAGATGTTATGATATGATAGCAAGGAGAGATGTAAGGCTATGAAAGCTAGGGGGAGATTGTTGAAATTGCATGGTTGTTATTTCAGAATTTCATCATTGGTTCCAAGTGAGTGTTGAAAAGAACTTGGAAGAGCTGCAAGCTGGAGTTGAAAGTGTTGAAGTTCCAATAGTGTTGCCAACAATTCCAAAGGGGGAGATTGTTGGAATTTGAGATAACTTGAAAGTCTTTTGAAGAATTTGAAGAATCAGTATCTCAAGTATTGATTTGAGTTGGAATTATTGTCAACACATTGTCACAAACATGATGATAATAAGCTGGTGTTGATAGAGCTTGAAAAGGAGAAACAGAATTGAAACAGCCAGGAATTAAGAATTCCTGATGCAGAGCACGCGGTCGACCGGGCTCTTCATGCGGTCGACCGAGCAAGAAGAAACCTGCAGAAAACAGAAAAAGGCACCTCTCAGTTATTTTCGTGACACAGTGTGTCTTCGGTCGACCGAGCCCTCAGGATGTCGACCGAGCTCGATAAGTGACTATTTCCAGTCAGTGAATGATGTCGACCGAGCACAGTATGATGTCGACCGAGCACGGGAACCAGAGTTGCGCAGAATTAGAAGTTTTGCACGAAAATTCAGCACTCTTATCTATTTCGTTTGGGACTCTTTCTAAACGAATTGTAGCCCGTTTTGAATACAATTAAGGGTTATTAAAACCTATATAAAGGCATGCTTGGGTCGTTCATAAACCACCAAGAAGAGACACCAGAAGAGAAGAGTTTTAGAGAGTTATAGAGAGAGTTTTGGAGAGAAGAAGAGTGCTGGTGCTGTGTTGCTGTGTTGCTGCATTATCAGACGTTTTCTACAGCAATTGTGGACGAGATTATGCTCTAGAAGATGGTGATTCGTCCATGAGTTAAGTGTCTCTCTTTATGCTTTAGATTTCAATTTGTAAGGGATTGAGAGAGAGAGAATTGTAGAGGGGAAGGGCTGTAGACAGAATTAATCTTCTACTCTGTTCTTACATCAAGTTGGTGCTTGGTGTTTGGGGTTTGGTGATCCCATCTGTGGGTGCAGATAAATTGTAAAGGGAGTCGGTGCTTCCTAGATAGTTGGTGCTATCTGAAACTCAAGGGAGTCGGTGCTTCCTAGATAGTTGGTGCTATCTGAAACTAAGGGTTGTTGCTCTTTGTCGTTGTAGCGACTAAATAAGATTCAGATCTGTCCCGGATTGGTGTTCGGACAGTCTTTGAACCGTGGACGTAGCCTTTCGGTGAACCACGTTAAATCTGGTGTCATTGTGTGATTTGACTTGTTTTGTTGTTGAATTGGACCTGTTTTTAGAAATCACTGATTCACCCCCCCTCTCAGTGATCGCGGTATCCAACACCTCTTAGTTTGATTTAAATCATGATTCTAAGCTTGATTTAGTGGCCCAAAAGTCCCCTAAAAAAAACCTTTGAAATATGCATTTTTAGGGAATTTGGTCCCTGGGCCCTGGTCGACCTACAATGTGGTTGGTCGACCGAGCCCATGGACTCGGTCGACTGAACACATTGTGGGTCGACCGGGTACATGACCGTTGAGCTTTTATCAAACGGTCAGATTTATGACCGTTGAAGGGTAGGTCAACCGAGCCTTGTATGGGGTCGACCGAGGACTAGCCGTTGGGCATTTTTTGGTATAAATACAAGCTCATTCCTTAGCCAAATTTGAGGAACTAAGAGGCCCTCCTTGAGATGTTTTGAGGCCAAATAAAGGGGAATAAGCTAAGGGATGCTAGTTGGTAAAAAAAGAAAGCTAAAGCTTGGAATCAATAGTTAAATTATCTAAGTAAGCTTGTTTTTCCTAATCATATGTTTTCATGCTTTGCTTTAATTATTGGTAAATCTTTTCTAGCATGTTAAACTCTGATTTTTTGTGTCCTTAACATGTATATGTTTTGAATTGATTTATTGTTTTGGATGCATCACCTTGATTCAAACCAAGTAGGACTCAAATTGGTATATCTAAGTGAATCATGTTTTGAAAATATCTTTAAAATTGGGGATTTGACATATTGGCCCTTCTTAGACATGTATGTCCCAATTTCATGACTGTTAGTAAGTAAATGTCACCAGAGTCGTTTGACTCTGGTCCCCCCCTTTTTTTTTTACTTTTTTGCCCAGGATCCCATGATATCATGGGATCCGAATGTAAAAAGAAAAGGCCCATACAATAAAAATGACCCCACACCGTCTTTTCCCCTCTCCACGTTTCCATCTCACCCCTTTCATTTTTCACTTGCAGCAAGAGTGAAAAATAACCCTAGATCGTCTTTCCCCCTTTCACCTTTTCATTTCACCCTCTTTCATTTTTCACTTGTAGATCGACTGAAAAATAACCCTAGACCGTCTTTCCTTTTTTCACCTTTCCAGTTCATCCCTCCTTTCACCTTTTCACTTGCAGCAAGAGTCTGGTTTTTCACCTTTCCATTCCAACCCTCTTTCATTTTTCACTTGCAGCGGAGTCTGGTCCTTGCTTCTACAACGAACTGCGGCCAGAACCCAAATGGGTCCTTCTTCTCCGGTCAACATATTGCAGAGCTGAAGCTTGGAATTCTATCTGTGCATGAAGGGAGTGAAGTCACCAAGTATTTTATCAGCAGTGGAGTTGTCTTAATCCATGCAAATTCCTTTGCAGATATAGTACTTGTCGATGCTGTCCCTGTTGACCACATTGACCCATGCCTAGTACAGAAGGGGTTGGATGCGTTCATCGAGAAGCTTAGCTCAGCCTCCATCGATTTGGAGAAGGCTGAAGCACAAATTGGCGTGGATATTCACAACCACAAGGTAGCAAGTGGTAGGGTAAGCATCTTGAGGATTGTTGCATCCTTGGATGAAAATCATTTGGACTATTATATGCTGGATTGTTTGCTGGGACCACTTCAAAGTTTTCAGCTTTTTTATTGATTTCTTGTTTTTTCAATTTGAATAAAATTTAGAATAAAAATTGTAACATTGTCAATTGTCAATTCTTGAATAATATGCTTAATCTCAGAACTTGACTGTTGATTTCAAAATAGATTAGAAATTATTCTGTCATTGGGGTGCCTACATCCACGATGGAGTCACTCCAATGTGTCTCTCACCAAAACATGGGCCCTATGTATGGAATTGGTGTATGGCTGCCAAATAATTCATCTATGTTTGTTTTTTTTCTCTGCTGAGTAGTAGCATTCTTTCCTTTATTTCCTTTTTGTTGGTTTTTTTTTTACTTTAATTTCTTATCATTGTTGTTTCGTTGTGGAATGCAACAGCATAAAATAATTGGGGCATGCCAGCAAGTTATAGTTAGATGGATCTTATTAAATTCAAACAGCACTAGCTTCCAAGTGCTGAGAATCTATGAGGCTCGCTCTGTTTTCTGGTTGTTCAGTAATTCTTACAAAGAAATTTTCTGGTTGCCTAAAGCACAAGAAGATTACAACCCAGAAAGAGGCAGGCTTTCATATAAACTATTATAGAAAGTATATATACCACATCAGATGGTTCAAATCACTGATTAAGTTTGCTTGTTTCTTTAATTCTTCTAAACTGATGCATATATGGTACACTCCCAAATATCTCTTAAGTGGACTGTAACTGAAACCAATGGCAAATGGATTGACATATGGCAGTGGGACCAAATTGTGCATACATATTGAATTTTCTCTGTCTCATCTAGATATATGCACTTACATTGATTTGACCTCGTTTTATTATAGATGGTGGAATTCAACCTTGGTCCACTTGACAAAAGCATTCTGCAGGAACAAGATGACCATATCTCAGAATTCATATGGAGTGGGAGGGTATGTTGAATGTACAAATAGCTTATTGAAGGACATCCGAAAGCTTCCTATAACAAAGCAGGTAGAGGAGATTCGTGTAAAAATAATGGATTTCTTCCAACTCCGCCGTGACAGTTCACAGATGATAGAATCACGTTTGAATCCATATTTTGAAAGATTTTTTAGCAAAGAAAAAGATGGTTCTCATCGACTACATGCAAGGCAAACTGGTCCTGAAGAATATCAGATTGATTCTGACTATTTTATGGATGTTGTCCACCTCTATCGACGTTCTTGCGCTTTTCAAGAATGGGATTGAATGGGCATTCCCTGCTCGCATGCTATGTCAGCAATTAGTTACAGAAGTCGGGACCCATATGATTTTTGTAAAGAATGGTTTTCTGCAGAAACTTACCGTGCAACCTACAGTCAAATCGTGCATGCAACAATAGACATCCAACAGTGGGAGCATAGACAGGGGCATCCAATTCTACCTCCACATGCAAGGCGACAAGCTGGACGACCGAAGAAAAAGAGGATTAGAACTGAGGATCGGGTACGACGACAAGTTACATGCTCAAACTGTAGAGAAGTTGGACATAACCGTCATTCTTGCAAAAATCCTCCATTTCAAAATTGAAGTGATTTACATAATAGCTTTTTTGTAATATGATAGGTGTATATGGTGTTTTGTATATAATTTTGGTAGACACATGTTGTTTTGAAAATAGTCACTAACCAAGTGTATTATGTACACCTATTTTGATTATTGTTATATTATCACTTTCAACAGAAGTGTAATATTATTCCACCAAATATATTGCTACTTTGTAGTAAGTCACTCATTATAGTAACCACATTTTCTGTAATTGTCATTTTTCCGATGATTTCATGGGATTTATCACATTTTGTGATACAAAGTCACTGCAATAAGCAAGTAGAATGCATTTTTTACAGGACACCATTCATGCCAGTTAGTGAAAACTAAATCTACATGGTTAATTTTTCCTAGTGTTCTTTTTTTGTTGAACTTTGGACCCCGATATGCTGCAGAGAAGCCATGATATCATGGCACTGTCCCATGAAACCATGTATCCCATAAATTCTCTTCAACCATGGTTCACATGATATGGGGGGTTTTATCGGTCTCCATATGGTGCTGACTTTCTGCAAACAACAAGCATAATTCATTTTTCTCAAACCCATTTCAAATTGGAGATTATGAAAAGTTCTTAAAAACATGACTATTCATTTCTAAGGTATGACTGTTGCATAAATTAGTCCCCCTCAGCTGTTGTAATGAATTCTATATTTTAAAGGGGAAAATATAATGACATACCATGCAAAATAGGTCTACATGGGCATCATTTCATTCATTTTTTGTTGGACTAACGGTTTATTATAGAAAAGCCATGCTATCATGGGATTATCCCATGATATCATGGCTTTTCAGTTTATATTTACAAACTATCTAAATTTTGTAAGCAACATATGTATTTTATTTAGGAATCAATAATGATAGAGCGTGCGAAATTGACACATGACCATAAATGCGAAGGCTACATGAGCATCATTTTTAATGTTTTGTTGTTGGACTAACATTTTGCCCAAATGTATTGCAGAAAAGCCATGCTATCATGGCATTATCCCATGATATCATGGCTTTTTCAATTTCTATATTACAAACTGTTTGCATTTTGCAAGTAACATATGTATGTTGTAAGTAAACATTTGGCACACGACCATAAATGCGAAGGCTACATGAGCATCATTTTTAATGTTTTGTTGTTGGACTAACATTTTGCCCAAATGTATTGCAGAAAAGCCATGCTATCATGGCATTATACCATGATATCATGGCTTTTTCAGTTTCTACATTACAAACTGTCTGTATTTTGCAAGTAACATATGTATGTAGTAAGTAAACATTTGGCACACGACCATAAATGCGAAGGCTACATGAGCATAATTTTTAATTTTCTGTTGTTGGACTAACATTTTACCCAAATGTATTGCATAAAAGCCATACTATCATGGGATTATCCCATGATATCATGGCTTTTTCAGTTTGTTTGATACAAAGTGTCTGCAGACGTGACATCAGGGTGCATTGCTTTGTTGAAAATCATCTCCTTCAAAAGCATTTACACATTCCATAGCAACTCATTTCCAATTACATCATCCCATCCACAATACAAAGTATTCACAAAATATATCCACCTACAAATGAGTATATATTGTTTCCATTTACATTGTCAAAAAAATACTTGCAAGAGTTGAACAGGCCCGCCTAAGGTATCTAGTGGTCAGTAGGCCTCTTAGAACCTTTATGCTTGCCAATTGATTTGGCGACTGTTCTTCTTAATAGCTGTCGGTAAAGACTTGCCAAGCATGCGGGGCCCCACGTAAATTTTTTAAACTCCCGAAAAAGCTCTAAAATCCATGCCACCCCCCCCTCATAGACCCGGATGTGTTTGTAAAAATTTTCCCCGCCACTAAACAATAAAAGATATGCCATTGTAGCCATTATTTGCTCATTCTTCGATGATTTCTTGGTAAGTTTGCTAAACTTCTTCACGAGCCAAGTTAATTTTAAGTCACTGCCATTACAATCCTTGCCTTGTTGAGGTTGTTTACCCAACAACTCTAAACAGACCTCGCTAACTATGGAAGGGCTAGAGAATGTACGCCCTGTAACTACTCTCCCATTGATGGGTAGCCCATATATGTAAGCAACGTCTTCAAGAGTGACTGTTGCTTCTCCACTGGCCAAATGGAAAGTGTTTGTCTCGGGCCTCCATCTCTCTGCTAATGCAAAAATTAGTGCATGGTCAATCGTATTTTTTTCAATTTAGAGAGGTGAAGGAGGCTCGTTTTTTGAACGAATGCTTCTTGAACCTCGTTCAAAGACCACTTATCATGCAGTAGTTGCTGGCTTACAATGTAGTGGTCCCACATCCTGTATCAAAATAAGGAATGCAAATATATCATGCACATTTATATGAGGAATTAAACAAAATGTGTTCTTGTATACATAAAGTTCAACATACCCTCCCACTCCATATGACTTCAGAGATATGGTCATCTTGTTCCTGCCGAATGCTTCTATCAAGTGGACCAGGGCTGAATTCCACCATCTATAATAAAACGAGGTCAAATCAATGTAAGTGTGTATATCTAGATGAGACAGAGAAAATTCATTATGTATGTACAATTTGGTCCCACTGCCATATGTCAATCCATTTGCCATTTGTTTCAGTTACAGTCCACTTAAGAGATATTTGGGAGTGTGTACCATATATGCAACAGTTTAGAAGAATTAAAGAAACAAGCAAACTTAATCAGTAATATTTTGAACCATTAGATGTGGTATACTTTCTATAATAGTTTATATGAAAGCCTGCCTCTTTCTGGGCTGTAATCTTCTTGTGCTTTAGGCAACTAGAAAATTACTTTGTAAGAATTACTGAACAACCAGAAAACAGAGCCTCATAGATTCTCAGCACTTGGAAGCTAGTGCTGTTTGAATTTAATAAGATCCATCTCACTATAACTTGCTGGCATGCCCCAATTATTTTATGCTGTTGCATTCCACAATGAAACAACAATGACAAGAAAAGTAAAAAAAAAACCAACGAAAATAAAATAAAGGAAAGAATGCTACTACTCAGCAGAGAAAAAAACAAACATAGATGAATTATTTGGCAGTCATACACCAATTCCATACATAGGGCCCATGTTTTGGTGAGAGACACATTGCAGTGACTCCATCGTGGATGCAGGCACCGCAATGACAGAATAATTTCCAATCTATTTTGAAATCAACAGTCAAGTTCTGAGATTAAGCATATTATTCAAGAATTGACAATTGACAATGTTGCAATTTTTATTCTAAATTTTATTCAAATTGAAAAAACAAGAAATCAATAAAAAAAGCTGAAAACTTTGAAGTGGTCCCAGCAAACAATCCAGCATATAATAGTCCAAATGATTTTCATCCAAGGATGCAACAATCCTCAAGATGCTTACCCTACCACTTGCTACCTTGCGGTTGTGAATATCCACACCAATTTGTGCTTTAGCCTTCTTCAAATCGATGGAGGCTGAGCTAAGCTTCTTGATGAACGCATCCAACCCCTTTTGAACCAGGCATGGGTCAATGTGGTCAATAGGGACAGCCTCTGCAAAGGAATTTGCATGGATGAAGACAACTCCACTGCTGATAAAATACTTGGTGACTTCACTCCCTTCATGCACAGATAGAATTCCAAGCTTCAGTTCTGCAATATGTTGACCGGAGAAGAAGGACCCATTTGGGTTCTGGCCGCATTTCGGTGCAGAAGCAGGGGTCAGACTCCTGCTGCAAGTGAAAAATGAAAGAGGGTTGAAATGGAAAGGTGAAAAATCAGACTCTTGCTGCAAGTGAAAGGTGAAAAGAGGGGTGAAGTGGAAAGGTGAAAAGAGGAAAGACGGTCTAGGGTTATTTTTCAGTCGATCTGCAAGTGAAAAATGAAAGAGGGTGAAATGGAAAGGTAAAAGCGGGAAAGACGATCTAGGGTTATTTTTCATTCTTGCTGCAAGTGAAAAATGAAAGGGATGAAATGGAAAGGTGAAGAGGGGAAAAGACGGTGTGGGGTCATTTTTATTGTATGGGTCAAACGACTCTGGTGACATTTACTTACTAACAGTCATGGAATTGGGACATACATGTCTAAGAGGGGCCAATATGTCAAATCCCCTTGAAATTATATGTAACATGATTCTTATACTTGGTTGAATATTTTTTGTTGTTGTTTTTCATCATAAGAAAATCTCTTTCAAATCTATCTTATGTTTTGGAATCAACAACTTCACAAATCACATGTACTTTTGTTTTAAAGTTTCACAACTTGTTTAAACATTGATTGGTATATCATTTTCAAGTTGAATTTTAATTACATGTGATTTGACTCTTAAATTCAATCAAATCTATTTTTGTGTTTTACACTTTCAAATGCTTTAAGTATACATTCATTGAGCTTCATTTTTAATTTGATTGAAATCCTTATACATCACATGTTTTGTTCTTTGAATTTCACAACTTGTTTGGAATAGATAGGTATATCATTTACAAGTTGTTTTTAATATGTGATTATCATTTCTTTCCTCAATCATAAATGTTTTTATAAGCTAAAACTTTTAAAAGCCTTTGGCATACATTTATGATATTTTATTTTCAAATTGATTGAGGATATCATACATACATATCTTTGCATTCATCTTTGCATTCATATTGTGCATTCATATGGTGTGTGCGAATTAGATTTTCACTTTCATATCCACCTATTTAAGAGGCATTGTATTGACCTAAAATTGTATCTCCATCAAGTGTATTTTAGACACTATTTAGAGAGAGAACCAACCATTTGGTTGTAAAGGTTATTGCTTAGCTTTAAAAAGCATAGTGTAAAGGTTCTTGCTTAGCCTTGAAAAGCATAATGTAAAGGTTATTGCTTAGCCTATTGAAAAGCATACATAGTGGAAATCCGGTGGGGTATAAGAACACAAGCCGGTAGTGGATGTAGGCATTGAGGCCGAACCACTATAAATCTTTATGCTATGGTGTGTGCTTTGTGATGATTCTTTTTATTAGCTTCTGCGCTTTAGTTCTATATAATCACTTGTGACTAGTTGTTTTAAAGAAGTTATAATTTGTCATAATTGGTCACTAAGTTGTAGCTCACCCTATTCAGCCCCCCCCTAAGGTACGAATCAAGGACTTTCAAACCAAAGCGAAGGGAAAAAGAATACATCATTCTTCAAGATCATTGAACAGGTGTTAGACGTGCATAATGCTGCCTCGTTAAAACCTTAACTAGAAAAACCCAGTGGGATAAAACCTAGAAAAAGGAAAAAGAGTATAGCGTACAAATGTCCCTGATGGACCGCGCGTTCATGCTCGGTGCTACCGAGGTCGGCGGACGTGGGAGTCCGTTGGGTATGACCCTTTCGCGCCCGGGGGCAGAAGCGGGTATCAACATTTTTTTGTGTGGGTGTGCCAGATTTTCTATTTTACTTGGAATTGCAAGTGGTGATCCGGAGATCGACCTTCGCAAGTAAAAAGGAAATCAACTTCTTTCAAGTTTCCATTGCACATATATTTAAGAAAAGAGATATTTTCTTGATTTGCCGTGAAATGAGATTTTTTTTGGCATTTATAGCCGATTTTTGGCGTTTATAGCCTATTTTGGCATTTATAGCCGATTTTTGGCGTTTATAGCCGATTTTGGCATTTATAGCCGATTTACAATTCTTCTCAATAATGAAAGACAAGAGTTGTGATTTTTGTCTCTTTTAGAAAAATACAAACTACAATGAAAAGCAAGAAAAGGATGATCTAACTTCTCAGGAGATTGTGGGGGACTCGTTCAGATTGACGGTCGCAAGCCATGTGTGGACTTCACCATCATCCATACAAATGAGAACAGACGATGCTCTTGATTCGCTTGGCTTGGCTATAACCTCAGATTTTTAGAAGACAAAGACCAAGAGGAGGTCGTATGTCTAATAAAAAGCTAAGTAGACGGGCTGAAAAGCCACGTCTAAGCCATTAGAGGCAGAAGGAGAAGGCAAGGACCTTGGGGGGGTACCCCCCTAGGGGCTTTTGTCACCTTGTAGCGGTGGCCGGTGCAGAACTTTCGCAGAGTTTTCTCTCTTTTTTTCTCTGGATTTTTTGTTGCCTTTTTTTTTGTTTGGAATCTCTGTTTTTCTTCCGATTTGGAATTCTTTGGAGTGGTCTCCTATTTATAGGCTCTTGGTAGCCATTTAGGAGGGTTTATGGGCTTTTATTGTCATTAAGCCGTATAATGGGAGGAGTTACAGGGTTTAATTCCTTTATTTTGTAACTCCTTTTTCTTGGCTTCTGATTGGCCGATGGAGATTGAGGGCATTTAATCGCCTTTAATCGCCATGATGGGAGGAATTTCATGGGTTAAATGCCATGAATCGATTGACTTGTAACTCCCATTTGCTTGCTTCTGATTGGGCCGTCCAAAGAAATGAATTAATGACTGCAATAAAGCTAGTCAATTAATCGCATTAAGTGGTCGTCGAGTAGTTGAAGAGTCGCGGGCTGTGCCGCGTCTTTTGAGATTCTTCTGGCGATGATCATCGATGGATCTTCATATAGATCGACATCGGATGACCATGTAACTTTAGGTATTGGTTGCCAACAGCGGGTCGATGTCATCTATCCTATCAATTTCTCGATCGGTCGGGTAGAAAGCACACTTTTTTGGTTCACCGATTGGCGATCAATGTTGATTTTGATACTCTTGACGATTGACCCGTGATTTTGACGGATGTCAAACGATTTGGCACCTCAAAAGTATGAATTTTGGAAAATCCCAGGAGTCGGAAGCTTCGAATCACGAAAAATGATGAAAAACGGGCCTTCCGGGGCCAACCCGGCGATTCCGGGCTCCATGGTCGCAGGGGTCTGCGACCCTGGGGGGAATTTCCCCCCTTTTGTCCCGTTTTGTGGCCGTTTTTGATGTTTTTCGATTCTTTTTTTCTTCTACATTTTTTCTTGAAATTTTTGATCATTTATTGGCCTGATTTCCCTGTAGAAAACTTGACAAAAATCCTTGCATTTTGGAGTGCAAAGTTTTCAATTTTCCGGGAAAGTCGAAGACTTTGTCACGTAGAGCTGCCGATTTTTCGTCAGAAGCTGAAACTGGGCCAAACGATGTCGGAATGACCTGAGATTTGGGGTGAAGGCTTCTGAGCAATAAATAAGACCAACCATAGGCTTTTGCTTGAGTTTTGAAGCCGTTTGGGGTCCTATTGCCGGTAGACTTGTTTTTTGTCGCGATGAAGATGTCGCGGCTTGATGTGCGGTCAACCGATGTCCGATTGACTTGAAATTTGACAGGAAACCTATTGGAGTCATTTTAAGATGATCGTAGGCTCTGTCTTGGAAACAATGGTCTCGGGGAGCTTCACCGCCGAGAGGCCTGATTTGGCTTCCGAGCGTCAAAGTATGGTCAAATGTTGTCGAAATGACCTGAAATTTGACGTGTAGCCCTTTGTAAGCATTTTGAAGCTGTCCATGTGCTCTTTCTGATGAGTGATGGCCTCGGTGGTTCTCGCCGCCGAGAGGCTTGATGTAGGGTCAAACGTTGTCGGTTTGACTTGGAACTTGACGTGGAGCCTTTTGGATGTATTTGATACCATCCACAGGCTCTGATCGAAGATTTGGTGTCTCTGATGCTTTCGCCGCCGGGAGCTCCTTTTCAGCTGCCGGAGAAGCGAAGTTAGGCCAAATGATTTTGAATTGGCCCGAAACTTCCTGTGTACTCCTCTTTTGGCTGTCTTGAAGGATCTTGCTGTTTTTGTTTGATTCTGACAAGATTTGAATTTTTTGGAAGTAGCATTGCCTATTTGTGGCAGGTTGCGACTTCATGCAGCTTTTTGGATCTTGAAGATGCAAAGTGACATTTTTGGTGTCAACAAATGCCCCCTCGAGGTTCAGCGACAAGTTGCTTAACTTTTGTAGTCGATGTGCCTCGAAGAGATTTTTTTGAAGGAGAGCTTCTGACTTGACCAAGAGTCTTTGAGCAGTCTTTCTTTTGGTATTGTAGCCTTTTGAGCTTCCAAGGGAATTTTATAGTAGTGAAAGGGATCACGTACCATCTCGAGGCAAAGTTTTGAAGATGACATCAGGGATGTGGATTTGAGTTTTTGTTTTTGACCTTGTGACCTAACAAGCTGTATGTGGGAGGTTAGGGAGTCGGTTTTAGTTTTGACCGTGTGACCCAACAAGCTATATGTGGAATGTTGGGGGGTCGATTTTGGTTTTGATATTGTGACCTAACAGGCTGTATGTGGCAAGTTAGGGGATCAGGTTTTGGTTTTTGGTTTTGGTCTTGTGACTTAACAAGTTGTATGTGGTAAGTTAGGGGACCAGGATTTGGTTTGGATTTTTGTGGAATGTCAATTTTAAGATTTTGGCTCAATTTGGTAGATGAGGCTGGATGGTTTGATTTTTGGAAGCTCATGGGGCTTGGAATTCTTTTTTGTACGGTCCATTCAACTCAAAAGAGGCATGGAACCATTTTTGTATGCTCTTGGTAAGAGGGATTTCTCTTTGACTAAAAGCCTTATATATATTTTTTATTAGTGCCTAGATGGTCAAACCTGGCTCATATGGGCTAACCCATGGGACCTTAAGCTTTTTTGGAATGGCTTAGATCTCATATGGTGTCATTTTTATAAAGAATATCTAAAAATATCTCCTTTGGATAGAGAATATCTAAGAATATCTTTATTTGCAGAGAATCCCTCATGTTCTTTTTATTTTGGGAGAGTATATCTCAAGATATCTTTTTTTTGGAGAGAATATCTCAAATCTCCTATCTTTTGGGAGAAAATCTCTCATTGATTTCTTTTTGGGAGAGAATCCATTAAGATTTCTTTCTTTTGGAAAATAATCTTTCTAATTTCTTTCTTTCGGTAAGGTTACTAATTGTAACACTTACCTCTTTCTTCTTTCCTTCTTTGGTTTGCTATCTTCCATAAAAGCAAGGAGGAGGTTGGATCTCTTGCTCTTATTGCTTTCTTTTGCAACAATCCCAAGAGGGTTTCAAGACCAAGAGATCTTCTTCTTCAAGATCTTCAAGACTGTCTTCTTCTTCTTCTCCATCAATGGCTTCAAGTAAGTTCCCTTTTACTAGAAAACTCCATTGTAGGAAATAGGATGATAAAAAAGTTCTTTCTTTTCTTTTCGCTTTTTTTTTTTTCGTTTTCACGTGTTTTCCATTTTTTCACATTTTTTATTTTTTTTTCGTGCTTTTTTTTTGTGGGCCGTACGGATCTGGTCGTATGGCCATGTGGCCTGTGGGCCAGGCCCTCTTTTTTTTTTGGTTCTTTTCTTTTTCCCCTTTTTTTTTAAGAAAGTTTCTTTCGTTTTTTTTTCTCATCATGATAATGCATTTTTTTTTTGCAAACCAAGATGTTCATGCATGCATTTTTTTTTTGTAAATTGAATTTTGTAGCATGATGTGATAGCATACCTGAAATTTTTTGCAAATTTGGGAATTTGGAGCTCGCAGCGATGTTGAGCCCTTCCTGATTTTGCGGAGACTTTGAGGTTTCAAAAGTTTGGAGTTTTGGAGCTCACAACAATGTTGAACCCATCTTTAAGCTTTCTATTTCTTTCGGGATATTTCCTTTTTCTTCGGAATTGCCCCGGAGTCATGTCAAAATTTCGCCAGATTTTTTTAGCGAAATTCTGTCATTTTGATGATTGATCTTTTTCTTTTCCGACCTTTGCAGGTGGTTCCTCCAGAACGAACAAAGGTAAAGAGCCTGCTACAAGCGTACCTCGTCGATCTACTAGATATTCTAATTCGGTCGTTCAGCAGGCCTGGGAGAAGATCCAGTATGTTGAGAGAAACCTCGAAGAGTGCGACTCTTTCAACAAAGATAAGATGAGACAGCGACTAATCGCTCTCAAGGGAGAGGAATTTTATAAGATCATGGTAAGCAGTCGTCCATGGTTGATAGACGATCAGAGGGTTTTGCCCAAGCTACCTTCTTCTTTGGTGATGCAGTCCCTGACGACGTGACATACAAGAGGAGATGTTTTTAGTTCTCTTACACAGTTGATGGTGAGGAGAGAACTATTGTTACCCGGTCGACATTTGATCGCACCATCTCGATTATGAGCTTTGCTCCCACGTGCTCTAAGAGGGAAGATCCTCCAAGCTGGGTGAAGAGGACAAATGTAATCAAGACCAGGGTTTTTGTTGGCGGTTCTCCTGGATATGCGGAGAAATCGCCTGCTGACATGGACATGTTGGTGCCGGCCAGCGGCTACCAGGGCTCTGATTATCCGTCGGTCGATTTGGGACCGGTGGGCCTTGGCATTTTCAGCGGTGACGACAGCAATTGGGTGAAGCCTTTTTGACTTCGTGGCCGTTTCAGTGCTGACTCCGAGTGGAAGTCGTGGACCGATCGCGTTATGCTGATTGGTAGTGCCGTTTTGAAGGAAGCGGGGATTTTTCATTTTGTTTTTAAAAAAAACTTTTTTTTTATTTTTATTTATTTATTTTAAGATTTTTTTTTGAAAATTTTTATTTTTTTGTTATTTTAAAATTTTTATTTTTTAAAAAATTTTATTTTGAAAGAATTTTATTTAAAAGATGAGAGAGTACACATAGGCCTCCTAACCCGTTCTTATGAAATCTCGATTGATAGAATTGCTCCCAGGTAAGGGTAGGATTACTTAATAAACCCGTTTGGAGGACCCTTGCCTAGAATAGTCAAGCGTCTCCACACTCTGGACAAGGATTTTCTTGAATCAACCATGATCAAAGAATGCAGTTGGTTTAACCTTAGTGTTCTATATCTTTTATATATATATATATCTAGATCTTTAATGAACTCATCGAAGAGAAACGATGGCCCAAAACCTTAGTCGAATAGGCTCAACATTTTCGCAAGCACGAGGAACGATAGGAAAGGATCAAGGTTTCTCAATTTTGAATCCAAAATGAAAAATCTGATTTTTTGTTTTTTTTCTTTTTTTTTTCTAGATCTTTAATGAACTCATTGAAGAGAAACAATGGCCCCAAACCTTAGTCAAACAGGCTCAACATTTCTGCAAGCACAATGAACGATAGGAAAGGATCAAGGTTTTTCAATTTTCCCGGGAACGATTCCCGTTCCGGACCCCCGGCGGGCCGAGTGTTAGAAAATCACATGTTTGGTCATAATTCTCTAACCGGGCGTCAGTTCCTATAGGTCCCTCTACCCTCGAGCGAAGTACTCGTGCTGGTTTGCGAATTTTCCGGGGACCGTATCCGGTTCCGGACCCCCGGCGGGCCGTTTTCTAGCCTAAGTGTTGGAAAATCACTTGTTTCGTCGTAATTCTCTCACCGGGAGTCCAATTTGCGTAGCGTCAGTTCCTAAAGGTCTCTCTACCCTCGAGCGAAGTGCTCGTGCCGATTTCTGAATTTTTCGAAGACCCTTTCCCGTTTCGGACCCCCGACGGGCCTTTTTCTAGCCAAAGTGTTGGAAAACCACATGTTTCATCGAAATTCTCTAACCGGGAGTTCCATATGCAAAGCGTCAGCTCCTACTGGTCTCTCTACCCTCGAGCGAAGTGCTCGTGCCGGTTTCCAAAAATTCCAGGGAGCATTTCCCCGTTCCGGACCCCCGGCGGGCCATTTTCTAGCCTTAATGTTGGAAAATCACATGTTTCGTCGTAATTCTCTAACCGGGAGTTCTATTTTCGTAGCGTCCGCTCCTACAGGTCTCTCTACCCTCGAGCGAAGTGCTCGTGCCGGTTTCCAATTTTTCCGGGAACCGTTTTCCGTTTCGGACCCCCGGCGGGCCGTTTTCTAGCCTTAGTGTTGGAAAATCAAATGTTTCTTCGTAATTCTCTAACCGGGAGTCCTATTTGCGTAGCGTGGGCTCCTACAGGTCTCTCTACCATCGAGCGAAGTGCTCGTGCCGGTTTCCGAATTTTCCCGGGAACGATTCCCGTTCCGGACCCCCGGCTGGCCCTTTTTTAGCCTAAGTGTTGGAAAATCACATGTTTCGTCGTAATTCTCTATCCGGGAGTCCTATTTACGTAGTGTCAGTTTCTACAGGTCACTCTACCCTCGAGCGAAGTAATCGTGCCGGTTTTCGAATTTTCCGGGGACCGTATCCGGTTTCGGACCCCCGGCGGGCCGTTTTCTATCCTAAATGTTGGAAAATCACATGTTTCATTGTAATTCTCTAACCGGGAGTCCTATTTGCGTAGCGTCAGCTCTACCGGTCTCTCTACCCTCGAGCGAAGTGCTCGTGCTGGTTTCCGAATTTTTCGAGAACCGTTTCCCGTTCCGGACCCCCGGCGGGCCTTTTTCTAGCCTAAGTGTTGGAAAATCACATGTTTCATCGTAATTCTCTAACCGGGAGTCATATTTGCGTAGCGTCAGTTGTTACAGGTCTCTCTACCCTCGAGCGAAGTGCTCGTGCTGGTTTCCGAATTTTCCCGGGACCGTTTCCCGTTCTGGACCCCCGGCTGGCCATTTTCTAGCCTAAGTGTTGGAAAATCACATGTTTCTTCGTAATTCTCTAACCGGGAGTCCTATTTGTGTAGCGTCAGTTCCTACAGGTCTCCCTACCCTCGAGCGAAGTGCTCGTACCGGTTTCCGAATTTTCCATGGACCATATCCGGTTCCGGACCCCCGGTGGGCCGTTTTCTAGCCTAAGTGTTGGAAAATCACATGTTTTCGCCGTAATTCTCTACCCGGGAGTCCAATTTGCATAGCATCAGTTCCTACAGATCTCTTTACCCTCGAGCGAAGTGCTCGTGTCGGTTTCTGAATTTCCCGGGGACCATTTCCCGTTCCGGACCCCCGGCGGGCCGTTTTCTAGCCTAAGTGTTGGAAAACCACATGTTTCGCCGTAATTCTCTAACCGGGAGTTCTATTTGCTTAGCGTCAGCTCCTACAGGTCTCTCTACTGTCGAGCGAAGTGCTCGTGCCGGTTTCCAAATTTTCCCGGGACCGTTTCTCGTTCCGGGCCCCCGGCGGGCCGTTTTCTAGCCTAAGTGTTGGGAAAATCACATGTTTCTTCGTAATTCTCTAACCGGGAGTCCTATTTGCATAGCGTCAACTCCTACAGGTCTCTCCACCCTCGAAAGAAGGGCTCGTGCCGGTTTCCGAATTTTTCGGGGACCGTATCCGGTTTCGGACCCCCGGGGGGCTGTTTTCTAGCCAAAATGTTGGAAAATCACATGTGTCGTCGTAATTCTCTAACCGGGAGTTCTATTTGCGTAGCGTCAGCTCCTACAGGTCTCTCTACCCCTCGAGCGAAGTGCTCGTGCCGGTTTTCGAATTTTTTGGGAACCGTTTTCCTTTTCGGACCCCCGGCGGGTCGTTTTCTAGCCTTATTATTTGAAAATCACATGTTTCTTCGTAATTCTTTAACCGGGAGTCCTATTTACGTAGCGTCGGCTCCTACTGGCCTCTCTACCCTCGAGCGAAGTGCTCGTGCCGGTTTTCGAAATTTCCCGGGAACGATTCCCATTCCGGACCCCCGGCCGGCCGTTTTCTAGCCTAAGTGTTGGAAAATCACATGTTTCTTCGTAATTCTCTAACCGGGAGTCCTATTTGTGTAGCGTCAGCTGCTACAGGTCTCTCTACCCTCGAGCGAAGTGCTCATGCCGGTTTCCGAATTTTCCCGTGAACGATTCCCATTCCGGACCCCCGGCGGGCCGTTTTCTAGCCTAGGTGTTGGAAAATCACATGTTTCTTTGTAATTCTCTAACCGGGAGTCCTATTTTTTTGTAGCGTCAGTTCCAACAGGTCTCTCTACCCTCGAACGAAATGCTCGTGCCGGTTTCCAAATTTTCCCGGGAACGTTTCCCGTTCCGGACCCCCTGGGGGCCGTTTTCTAGCCTAAGTGTTGGAAAGCCACATGTTCCATCGTAAATCTCTGACCGGGAGTTCTATTTGCATAGCGTCAGCTCCTACAGGTCTCTCTACCCTCGAGCGAAGTGCTCGTACCGGTTTCCAGATTTTCCCGAGAAAGTTTCCCGTTCCGGACCCCCGATGGGCCGTTTTCTAGCCTAAGTGTTGGAAAATCACATGTTTCGTCGTAATTCTCTAACCATGAGTCCTATTTGCGTACCGTCAGCTCCTACAGGTCTCCCTACCCTCGAGCGAAGTGCTCGTGCCGGTTTCCGAATTTTCCAGGGACCGTATCCGGTTCCGGACCCCCGGCGGGCCGTTTTCTAGCCTAAGTGTTGGAAAATCACCTGTTTTCGCCGTAATTCTCAACCCGGGAGTCCAATTTGCATAGCATCAGTTCCTATAGGTCTCTCTACCCTCGAGCGAAGTGCTCGTGTCGGTTTCCAAATTTTCCGGGGACCTTTTCCCGTTCCGGACCCCCGGCGGGCCGTTTTCTAGACTAAGTGTTGGAAAACCACATGTTTCGTCGTAATTCTCTAACTGGGAGTTCTATTTGCGTAGCGTAAGCTCCTACAGGTCTCTCTACTGTCGAGCGAAGAACTCGTGCCGGTTTCCAAATTTTCCCGGGACCGTTTCCCGTTCCGGGCCCCCGGCGGGCCGTTTTCTAGCCGAAGTGTTGGAAAATCACATGTTTCTTCGTAATTCTCTAACCGGGAGTCCTATTTGCATAGCGTCAACTCCTACAGGTCTCTCTACCCTCGATCGAAGTGCTCGTGCCGGTTTTCAAATTTTTCGGGGACCGTATCCGATTTCGGACCCCCGAGGGGCCGTTTTCTAGCCAAAATGTTGGAAAATCACATGTTTCGTCGTAATTCTCTAACCGGGAGTTCTATTTGCATAGCGTCGGCTCCTACAGGTCTCTCTACCCTCGAGCGAAGTACTCGTACCGATTTCCAAATTTTCCCGGGAAAGTTTCCCGTTCCGGGCCCCCGGCGGGCCGTTTTCTAGCCTAAGTGTTGGAAAATCACATGTTTCGTCGTAATTCTCTAACCAAGAGTCCTATTTGCGTACCGTCAGCTCCTACAGGTCTCTCTACCCTCGAGCGAAGTGCTCGTGCCGGTTTCCGAATTTTCCGGGGACCGTATCTGGTTTCGGACCCCCGGCGGGCCGTTTTCTATCCTAAATGTTGGAAAATCACATGTTTCATTGTAATTCTCTAACCGGGAGTCCTATTTGCATAGCGTCAGCTCATACAGGTCTCTCTACCCTCGAGCGAAGTGCTCATGCTGGTTTCCGAATTTTCCGAGAACCGTTTCCCGTTTCGGACCCCCGGCGAGCCGTTTTCTAGCCTAAGTGTTGGAAAATCACATGTTTCTTCATAATTCTATAACCGGGAGTCCTATTTGCGTAGCGTCAGCTCCTACAGGTCTCTCCACCCTCGAGCGAAGTGCTCCTGCCGATTTTCGAATTTTCCCAGGGACGATTCCTGTTTCGGACCCCCGGCGGGCCGTTTTCTAGCCAAAGTATTGTAAAATCACATGTTTCGTCAAAATTCTCTAACCGGGAGTCATATTTGCGTAGCATCAGTTCCTACTGGTCTCTCTACCCTCGAGCGAAGTGGTCGTGCCGGTTTAAGAATTTTCCCGGGACCGTTTCCCGTTCCGGACCCCCAGCGGGCCATTTTTCTTACCTAAGTGTTGGAAAATCACATGTTTCTTCGTAATTCTCTAACCGGGAGTCCTATTTGCGTAGCGTCAGTTCCTACGGGTCTCTCTACCCTCGAGCGAAGTGCTCGTGCCGGTTTCCGAATTTTCCCGGGAACGATTCCCGTTCCGGACTTTGGCCGGCCATTTTCTAGCCTAAGTGTTGGAAAATCACATGTTTCGTCGTAATTCTCTAACCGGGAGTCCTATTTGTGTAGCGTCAGCTGCTACAGGTCTCTCTACCCTCGAGCGAAGTGCTCATGCCAGTTTCCGAATTTTCCCGTGAACGATTCCCATTCCGGACCCCCGGCGGGCCGTTTTCTATCCTAAGTGTTGGAAAATCACATGTTTCTTCGTAATTCTCTAACCGGGAGTCCTCTTTGCATAGCGTCAGCTCCTACAGGTCTTTCTACCCTCCATCGAAGTGCTCGTGCCGGTTTCCGAATTTTCCGGGGACCGTATGCGGTTTCGGACCCCCGGCGGGCCGTTTTCTAGCCAAAATGTTGGAATATCACATGTTTCATCGTAATTCTCTAATCGGGAGTTCTACTTGCGTAGCGTCAGCTCCTACAGGTCTCTCTACCCCTCGAGCGAAGTGCTCGTGCCGGTTTCCAAAATTCTCGGGAACCGTTTTCCGTTTCGGACCCCCGGCGGGCCGTTTTCTAGCCTTAGTGTTTGAAAATCACTTGTTTCTTCGTAATTCTCTAACCGGGAGTCCTATTTGCATAGCGTCGGCTCCTACAGGTCTCTCTTCCCTCGAGCGAAGTGCTCGTGCCGGTTTCAGAATTTTCCCGGGAACGATTCCCGTTCCGGACCCCCGGCGGGCCGTTCTCTAGCCTAAGTGTTGGAAAATCACATGTTTCGTCGTAATTCTCTAACCGGGAGTCCTATTTACGTAGCGTCAGTTCCTACAGGTCTCTCTACCCTCGAGCGAAGTACTCGTGCCAGTTTGCGAATTTTCCGGGGACCGTATCCGGTTCCGGACCCCGGCGGGCCGTTTTCTAGCCTAAGTGTTGGAAAATCACTGGTTTCGTCGTAATTCTCTCACCGGGAGTCCAATTTGCGTAGCGTCAGTTCCTAAAGGTCTCTCTACCCTCGAGCGAAGTGCTCGTGCCGATTTCTGAATTTTTCGGGGAAGCTTTCCCGTTCCGGACCCCCGGCGGACCTTTTTCTAGCCTAAGTGTTGGAAAACCACATGTTTCGTCGAAATTTTCTAACCGGGAGTTCTATATGCAAAGCGTCAGCTCCTACTGGTCTCTCTACCCTCGAGCGAAGTGCTCGTGCCGGTTTCCGAATTTTTCGGGGACCGTATCCGGTTTCGGACCCCCGGGGGGCTGTTTTCTAGCCAAAATGTTGGAAAATCACATGTGTCGTCGTAATTCTCTAACCGGGAGTTCTATTTGCGTAGCGTCAGCTCCTACGGGTCTCTCTACCCCTCGAGCGAAGTGCTCGTGCCGGTTTTCGAATTTTTTGGGAACCGTTTTCCTTTTCGGACCCCGGCGGGTCGTTTTCTAGCCTTATTATTTGAAAATCACATGTTTCTTCGTAATGCTCTAACCGGGAATCCTATTTGCGTAGCGTCGGCTCCTACAGGCCTCTCTACCCTCGAGCGAAGTGCTCGTGCCTTTTCCGAATTTTCCCGGGAACGATTCCCGTTCCGGACCCCCGGCCGGCCGTTTTCTAGCCTAAGTGTTGGAAAATCACATGTTTCTTCGTAATTCTCTAACCGGGAGTCCTATTTGTGTAGCGTCAGCTGCTACAGGTCTCTCTACCCTCGAGCGAAGTGCTTATGCCGGTTTCTGAATTTTCCCGTGAACGATTCCCATTCCGGACCCTCGGCGTGCCGTTTTCTAGCCTAAGTGTTGGAAAATCACATGTTTCTTCGTAATTCTCTAGCCGGGAGTCCTATTTTTTTGTAGCGTCAGTTCCAACAGGTCTCTCTACCCTCGAACGAAGTGCTCGTGCCGGTTTCCAAATTTTCCCGGGAACGTTTCCCTTTCCGGACCCCCTGGGGGCCGTTTTCTAGCCTAAGTGTTGGAAAACCACATGTTCCATCGTAAATCTCTAACAGGGAGTTCTATTTGCGTAGCGTCAGCTCCTACAGGTCTCTCTACCCTCGAGCGAAGTGCTCGTACCGATTTCAAAAATTTCTCGGGAAAGTTTCCCGTTCCGGACCCCCGGCGGGCCGTTTTCTAGCCTAAGTGTTGGAAAATCACATGTTTCGTCGTAATTCTCTAACCAGGAGTCCTATTTGCGTACCGTCAGCTCCTACAGGTCTCTCTACCCTCGAGCGAAGTGCTCGTGCCGGTTTCTGAATTTTCCAGGGACCGTATCCGGTTCTGGACCCCCGACGGGCCGTTTTCTAGCCTAAGTGTTGGAAAATCACATGTTTTCACCGTAATTCTCTACCCGGGAGTCCAATTTGCATAGCATCAATTTCTACAGGTCTCTCTACCCTCGAGCGAAGTGCTCGTGTCGGTTTTCGAATTTTCCGGGGACCATTTCCCGTTCCGGACCCCCGGCGGGCCGTTTTCTAGCCTAAGTGTTGGAAAACCACATGTTTCGTCGTAATTCTCTAACTGGGAGTTCTATTTGCGTAGCGTCAGCTCCTACAGGTCTCTCTACCGTCGAGCGAAGTGCTCGTGCCGGTTTCCAAATTTTCCCGGGACCGTTTCCCGTTCCGGGCCCCCGGCGGGCCATTTTCTAGCCGAAGTGTTGGAAAATCACATGTTTCTTCGTAATTCTCTAACCGGGAGTCCTATTTGCATAGCGTCAACTCCTACAGGTCTCTCTACCCTCGATCGAAGTGCTCGTGCCAGTTTCTGAATTTTTCGGGGACCGTATCCGGTTTCGGACCCCCGGGGGGCCGTTTTCTAGCCAAAATGTTGGAAAATCACAAGTTTCATCGTAATTCTCTAACCGGGAGTTCTATTTGCGTAGCGTCAGCTCCTACAGGTCTCTCTACCGTCGAGCGAAGTGCTCATGCCGGTTTCCAAACTTTCCCGGGACCGTTTCCCGTTCTGGGCCCCCGGCGGGCCGTTTTCGAGCCTAAGTGTTGGAAAATCACATGTTTCTTCGTAATTCTCTAACCGGGAGTCCTATTTGCATAGCGTCAACTCCTATAGGTCTCTCTACCCTCGAAAGAAGTGCTCGTGCTGGTTTCCGAATTTTCCGGGGACCGTGTCTGGTTTCGGACCCCCGGCGGGCCGTTTTCTATCCTAAATGTTGGAAAATCACATGTTTCATTGTAATTCTCTAACGGGGAGTCCTATTTGCGTAGCGTCAGCTCATACATGTCTCTCTACCCTCGAGCGAAGTGCTCGTGCTGGTTTCCGAATTTTCCGAGAACCGTTTCCCGTTCCGGACCCCCGGCGGGCCGTTTTCTAGCCTAAGTGTTGGAAAATCACATGTTTCTTCGTAATTCTCTAACCGGGAGTCCTATTTGCGTAGCGTCAGCTCCTACAGGTGTCTCCACCCTCGAGCGAAGTGCTCCTATCGATTTCCGAATTTTCCCGGGAACGATTCCCGTTTCGGACCCCCGACGGGCCGTTTTCTAGCCAAAGTGTTGTAAAATCACATGTTTCGTCGTAATTCTCTAACCGGGAGTCATATTTGCATAGCATCAGTTCCTACAGGTCTCCCTACCCTCGAGCGAAGTGCTCGTGCCGATTTAAGAATTTTCCCAGGACCGTTTCCCATTCCGGACCCCCGGCGGGCCATTTTTCTTGCCTAAGTGTTGAAAATCACATGTTTCTTCGTAATTCTCTAACCGGGAGTCCTATTTACGCAGCGTCAGTTCCTACAGGTCTCTTTACCCTCGAGCGGAGTGCTCGTGCCGGTTTCCAAATTTTCCGGGGACCGTATCCGGTTCCGGACCCTCGGCGGGCAGTTTTCTAGCCTCAGTGTAGGAAAACCACATGTTTAAGTCGTAATTCTCTACCCGGGAGTCGAATTTGCGTAGCATCAGTTCCTACAGGTCTCTCTACCCTCGAGCGAAGTGCTCGTGCCGGTTGCCGAATTTTCCGGGGACCGTTTCCCGTTCCGGACCCCCGGCGGGCCGTTTTCTAGCCTTAGTGTTGGAAAATCACATGTTTCTTCGTAATTCTCTAACCGGGAGTCCTATTTGCGTAGCGTCGGCTCCTACAGGTCTCTCTTCCCTCGAGCGAAGTGCTCGTGCCAGTTTCCGAATTTTCCCGGGAACGATTCCCGTTCCGGACCCCCGTCGGGCCGTTTTCTAGCCTAAGTGTTGGAAAATCACATGTTTCGTCGTAATTCTCTAACCGGGAGTCCTATTTATGTAGCGTCAGATCCTACAGGTCTCTCTACCCTCGAGCGAAGGACTCGTGCCGGTTTGTGAATTTTCCGGGGACCGTATCCGGTTCCGGACCCCCGGCCGGCCGTTTTCTAGCCTAAGTGTTGGAAAATCACTGGTTTTATCGTAATTTTCTCACCGGGAGTCCAATTTGTGTAGCGTCAGTTCCTAAAGGTCTCTCTACCCTCGAGCGAAGTGCTCGTGCCGATTTCTGAATTTTTCGGGGACCCTTTCCCGTTCCGGACCCCCGGCGGACCTTTTTCTAGCCTAAGTGTTGGAAAACCACATGTTTCGTCTAAATTTTCTAACCGGGAGTTCTATATGCAAAGCGTCAGCTCCTACTGGTCTCTCTACCCTCGAGCGAAGTGCTCGTGCCGGTTTCCAAAATTTCCAGGGACCGTTTCCCGTTCCGGACCCCCGGCGGGCCGTTTTCTAGCCTTAATGTTGGAAAATCACATGTTTCGTCGTAATTCTCTAACCGGGAGTTCTATTTTCGTAGCGTCCGCTCCTACAGGTCTCTCTACCCTCGAGCGAAGTACTCGTGCCGGTTTCCGATTTTTTCCGGGAACCGTTTCCCGTTTCGGACCCCCGGCGGGCCGTTTTCTAGCCTTAGTGTTGGAAAATCACATTTTTCTTCGTAATTCTCTAACCGGGAGTCCTATTTGCGTACCGTCAGCTCCTACAGGTCTCTCCACCCTCGAGCGAAGTGCTCCTATCGATTTCCGAATTTTTCCCGGGAATGATTCCCGTTTCGGACCCCCGACGTGCCATTTTATAGCCAAAGTGTTGTAAAATCACATGTTTCGTCGTAATTCTCTAACCGGGAGTCATATTTGCGTAGCATCAGTTCCTACAGGTCTCCCTACCCTCGAGCGAAGTGCTCGTGCCGGTTTAAGAATTTTCCCGGGACCGTTTCCCGTTCCGGACCCCCGGCGGGCCATTTTTCTTGCCTAAGTGTTGGAAAATCACATGTTTCTTCGTAATTCTCTAACCGGGAGTCCTATTTGCGCAGCGTCAGTTCCTACAGGTCTCTTTACCCTCGAACGGAGTGCTCGTGCCGGTTTCCGAATTTTCCAGGGACCGTATCCGGTTCCGGACCCCCGGCGGGCAGTTTTCTAGCCTTACTGTTGGAAAATCACATGTTTAAGTCGTAATTCTCTACCCGGGAGTCAAATTTGCGTAGCATCAGTTCCTACAGGTCTCTCTACCCTCGAGCGAAGTGCTCGTGCCGGTTTCCGAATCTTCCGTGGACCGTTTCCCGTTCCGGACCCCCGGCGGGCCGTTTTCTAGCCTTAGTGTTGGAAAATCGCATGTTTCTTCGTAATTCTCTAACCGGGAGTCCTATTTGCGTAGCGTCGGCTCCTACAGGTCTCTCTTCCCTCGAGCGAAGTGCTCGTGCCAGTTTCCGAATTTTCCCGGGAACGATTCCCGTTCCGGACCCCCAGCGGGCCGTTCTCTAGCCTAAGTGTTGGAAAATCACATGTTTCGTCGTAATTCTCTAACCGGGAGTCCTATTTCCGTAGCGTCAGATCCTACAGGTCTCTCTACCCTCGAGTGAAGGACTCGTGCCGGTTTGCGAATTTTCCGGGGACCGTATCCGGTTCCGGACCCCCGGCCGGCCGTTTTCTAGCCTAAGTGTTGGAAAATCACTGATTTCATCGTAATTTTCTCACCGGGAGTCCAATTTGTGTAGCGTCATTTCCTAAAGGTCTCTCTACCCTCGAGCGAAGTGCTCGTGCCGATTTCTGAATTTTTCGGGGACCCTTTCCCGTTCCGGACCCCCGGCGGACCTTTTTCTAGCCTAAGTGTTGGAAAACCACTTGTTTCGTCTAAATTTTCTAACCGGGAGTTCTATATGCAAAGCGTCAGCTCCTACTGGTCTCTCTACCCTCGAGCGAAGTGCTCGTGCCGGTTTCCAAAATTTCCCGGGACCGTTTCCCGTTCCGGACCCCCGGCTGGCCATTTTCTAGCCTAAGTGTTGGAAAATCACATGTTTCTTCGTAATTCTCTAACCGGGAGTCCTATTTGTGTAGCGTCAGTTCCTACAGGTCTCCCTACCCTCGAGCGAAGTGCTCGTACCGGTTTCCAAATTTTCCAGGGACCGTATCCGGTTCCGGACCCCCGGTGGGCCGTTTTCTAGCCTAAGTGTTGGAAAATCACATGTTTTCGCCGTAATTCTCTACCCGGGAGTCTAATTTGCATAGCATCAGTTCCTACAGGTCTCTCTACCCTCGAGCGAAGTGCTCGTGTCGGTTTCCGAATTTTCCGGGGACCATTTCCCGTTCCGGATCCCCGGCGGGCCGTTTTCTAGCCTAAGTGTTGGAAAACCACATGTTTCGTCGTAATTCTCTAACTGGGAGTTCTATTTGCGTAGCGTCAGCTCCTACAGGTCTCTCTACCGTCGAGCGAAGTGCTCATGCCGGTTTCCAAATTTTCCCGGGACCGTTTCCCGTTCCGGGCCCCCGGCGGGCCGTTTTTTAGCCTAAGTGTTGGAAAATCACATGTTTCTTCGTAATTCTCTAACCGGGAGTCCTATTTGCATAGCGTCAACTCCTACGGGTCTCTCTACCCTCGAAAGAAGTGCTCGTGCCGGTTTCCAAATTTTCCGGGGACCGTATCCGGTTTCGGACCCACGGGGGGCCGTTTTCTAGCCAAAATGTTAGAAAATCACATGTGTCGTCGTAATTCTCTAACCGGGAGTTCTATTTGCATAGCGTTAGCTCCTACAGGTCTCTCTACCCCTCGAGCGAAGTGCTCGTGCCGTTTTCCGAATTTTTTGGGAACCGTTTTCCTTTTCGGACCCCCGGCGGGTCGTTTTCTAGCCTTATTATTTGAAAATCACATGTTTCTTCATAATTCTCTAACCGGGAATCCTATTTGCGTAGCGTCGGCTCCTACAGGCCTCTCTACCCTCGAGCAAAGTGCTCGTGCCGGTTTCCGAATTTTCCCGGGAACGATTCCCGTTCCGGACCCTCGGCCGGCCGTTTTCTGGCCTAAGTGTTGGAAAATCACATGTTTCTTCGTAATTCTCTAACCGGGAGTCCTATTTGTGTAGCGTCAGCTGCTACAGGTCTCTCTACCCTCGAGCGAAGTGCTCATGCCGGTTTCCGAATTTTCCCGTGAACGATTCCCATTCCGGACCCTCGGCGGGCCGTTTTCTAGCCTAAGTGTTGGAAAATCACATGTTTCTTCGTAATTCTCCAGCTGGGAGTCCTATTTTTTTGTAGCGTCAGTTCCAACAGGTCTCTCTACCCTCGAACAAAGTGCTCGTGTCGGTTTCCAAATTTTCCCGGGAACGTTTCCCTTTCCGGACCCCCTGGGGGCCGTTTTCTAGCCTAAGTGTTGGAAAACCACATGTTCCGTCGTAAATCCCTAACCGGGAGTTCTATTTGCGTAGCGTCAGCTCCTACAGGTCTCTCTACCCTCGAGCGAAGTGCTCGTACCGGTTTCCAAAAATTCCCGGGAAAGTTTCCCGTTCCGGGCCCCCGGAGGGCCGTTTTCTAGCCTAAGTGTTGGAAAATCACATGTTTCGTCGTAATTCTCTAACCAGGAGTCCTATTTGCGTAGCGTCAGCTCCTACAGGTCTCTCTACCCTCGAGCGAAGTGCTCGTGCCGGTTTCTGAATTTTCCAGGGACCGTATCCGGTTCTGGACCCCCGGCGGGCCGTTTTCTAGCCTAAGTGTTGGAAAATCACATGTTTTCGCCGTGATTCTCTACCCGGGAGTCCAATTTGCATAGCATCAATTCCTACAGGTCTCTCTACCCTCGAGCGAAGTGCTCGTGTCGGTTTTCGAATTTTCCGGGGACCATTTCCCGTTCCGAACCCCCGGCGGGCCGTTTTCTAGCCTAAGTGTTGGAAAACCACATGTTTCGTCGTAATTCTCTAACTGGGAGTTCTATTTGCATAGCGTCAGCTCCTACAGGTCTCTCTACCGTCGAGCGAAGTGCTCGTGCCGGTTTCCAAATATTCCCGGGACCGTTTCCCGTTTCGGGCCCCCGGCGGGCCATTTTCTAGCCGAAGTGTTGGAAAATCACATGTTTCTTCGTAATTCTCTAACCGGGAGTCCTATTTGCATAGCGTCAACTCCTGCTGGTCTATCTACCCTCGATCGAAGTGCTCGTGCCAGTTTTTGAATTTTTCGCGGACCGTATTGTTGGAATTTGAGATGACTTGAGAAGTTTTTTGATGAATTGAAGAAGTTAGCATCTCAAGTATTGTTTTGAGTTGGAATTCTTGTCAACACATTGTCACAAACATGATGTTAATAAGCTGGTATTGATAGAGCTGAAGAGAAGAATCAGAATTGAAACTGTCAGGAATTCAGATTTCCTGAAACAGAGTGGCCGGTCGACCGGGCTCTTCATGCGGTCGACCGAGCAAGAAGAAACCTGCAGAAAACAGATTCAGGTAGCTCCCAGTTATTTTCGTGACACAGTGTGTCTTCGGTCGACCGAGACCTCAGGATGTCGACCGAGCTCGAAAGTTGTCTATTTCCAGACAGTGTCTTCGGTCGACCGAGCAAGCAAGGATGTCGACCGCGCACGGGAACCAGAGTTGCGCAGAATTAGAAGTTGTGCACGAAAATTCAGCATTCTTATCTAATTTGTTTGGGACTCTTTCTAAACGAATTGTAGCCTGTCTTGAACACAATTAAGGGTTACTATAACCTATATAAAGGCATGTATGGGTCGTTCTAAAGAGACACCAGAAAGAGAAGAATAGAGAAGAGTTTTAGAGAGTTCTTGAGAGAAAGAAGAAGCTGCTGGTGTGTGTTGCTGTGTGCTGATTGTGGTGACGTTTTCTACAGCAATTGTGGACGAGATTATGCTCTAGAAGATGGTGTTTCGTCCATGAGTTAAGTGTCTCTCTTTTATGCTTTAGATTTCAATTGTAAGGGATTGAGAGAGAGAGAATTGTAGAGGGGAAGGGCTGTAGACAGAGTTTATTTCTATTCTGTTTTTACATCAAGTTGGTGCTTGGTGTTTGGGGTTTGGTGATCCTATCTGTGGGTGCAGATAAATTGTAAGGGGAGTCGGTGCTTCCTAGATAGTTGGTGCTCTTTGTCGTTGGTGCGACTAAATATATTCAGACCGGTACCGGATCGGTGTTCGGACGGTTTTGATCCGTGGACGTAGCCTTTTGGTGAACCACGTTAAATCTGGTGTCATTGTGTGGTTTGACTTGTTTTGTTGTTGAATTGGACCTGTTTTTAAAAATCACCGATTCACCCCCCCCCCCTCTCAGTGATCGCGGTATCCAACAATTGGTATCAGAGCGTAAGGTTCCCTTGAAAAGCTTAATACGCTAAGGCTGATCTCTTGTCAAATCACATGGCAGTCAATACAGGGAATATGAAAGCACCTCTGTTTGATGGTTCTAATTACTCCTTTTGGAAGATTAGGATGCAAGCCTTCATCAAATTTCTTGGCTATGATGTTTGGGAGGCTGTCAGAGCCGGTTACAATGCTGCCACCGTACCCAATGATACAGCATCGAAGAAGTTGGCAGACAACGACTCCAAGGCGCAGAATGCACTCTTTAGTGGCCTTGTGGACAGCGAGCTTGTCAAAGTAATTGCATGCAAAACAGCCAAGGAGATTTGGGACAAGTTGCAAAGCATACATGAAGGTGATGAGAAGATTAAAGAAGCCAAATTGCAAACTCATCGCTCTCAATTCGAGTCTCTTCGCATGGAGGAAAGCGAGAATGTTGACTCGTATATGCAACGAGTGAATGAAGTCACGAATGACATTCGTGGACTAGGGGAAGAGATTAAAGAGCCGGTCATCGTCAAAAAGGTTCTAAGATCTCTTCTTCCCCGGTTTGATTCAAAAGTCTCAGCCATCGAAGAAGCCAAAGATCTGAATGCATTTTCCATGGATGAATTACATGGTTCTCTAACTGCCTATGAGATGCGCATAGGAAAGACGTCTTCATCTGATAAAGAAGCGGCCTTCAAAGTTCAGAAAAAGGCAAAAGAGACTGCTGGTTATGATGTTGATTCTGATGATGATGAGCTTGAGGCTCAATTTGTTAGAAAGCTGAAGAAAGGAAGCAATGGCAAGTACAAAGGGAAGCTACCCTTTAAATGCTTCAATTGTGGAGGTATTGGTCACTTTGCTGCGAAGTGTCCGCTAAAAGAAGACAATGATAATGACTCTTATGCTGAAAAGAGTAAAGGAAAGAGAAATCTCAGAAAAAGGGGCAAAGCTAAAAACTTTCTATGTCAACAAGATGACAGCACGTCTGAAACTTCAGACGATGATGAATCAACCGAAGCTCTCTTCATGGTCACTGTTGAAGAAGAAGAAGAGCTAGATCCGGAAGAGGATGAGGAGGCTGAAGTCAATCTTGAAGAGGAACTCATAGCCGCACTTGAGGAGCTTAGCATGGAACGCAAATCAAGTAAGAAAAATCTGAAACTTCTCCATGAATCTGAAAGTTCCATTATTGCTTTGAAAACTCAAGTAGAAGAATATAAAAGAATGGTAGAAGTCCTTGAAAACCAAATAAGTATCAAAAAGGAAGAGGCTATGAAACTTGAAACTGAGATCGCTAGAGCAAAGGCAGAAAATTTGGAAAATAGCAAAAAACTCAAAGCGCTCCAAGCGATTGAAGGGACTATGAAACTCGATGAACTACTGAAAGTTCAAAGACCTGCCCACTTCAGATTTGGTCTAGGATTTGAGAAAGGTGAATCCTCTAAGATTGCACCTCCTGAAAAGAAAGAGTTTGTGAAGCAAGTCACTGCACCTTCTAACTCTATGAAGCCCACTCAACCTAGAAAGGAGTCCATTCCTGTTAGAAAGGTAATGAAGATTAACCAGCCACAAAGAAGATACAAATTCTATGGTTATTGCTTTCATTGTAATATGTTTGGACATAAAGAGCTGATTGTAGATTCTATGTTAGAAACAGCCCACTTGTGACTAGGAACCCTTTTTCAATCCTAAACAGCCACAAAATTGAGTGCTATATATGTCATAATTATGGACACTTGGCTAGGGATTGTAGGTTGCTATAGCTAACCAATTTCAGGTTGAAAAGAAACCCAAGTTAGTCAAGGCTTGGAGAGCAAAGCAAAGTGCAGAAAGTCCCAAAGAATCTCTCATTGTGCAAATGGCATTCAATGCACAAAAGAAGGCAGCACCATGGGTCCTTGATAGTGGTTGTTCAAGCCATATGACTGGTGATAAAGAGAAATTCATCAAATTACAGCACTATGAAGGCGGTTCAGTGAAGTTTGGCAACAATGATGGTGCCAAAATCTGCGGAAAAGGTATTATTCAGCTTATGGCAAACAAGATCAGATCGGAAGAAGTCTTATATGTGTCTGGATTGAGACACAACCTGCTTAGTGTGAGCCAGATCTGTGACAAGGGTCACGAAGTTATCTTCACAAAGAATGGGTTTGCCATCAAGAAGAGTAGCAACGGGAAAACAGTGGCAACTGGATCAAGAACTGCTGGAAATCTCTATACATTGTCAGATGGAGCTGAAAAGACCTGCTTGATGAGTCGGACAGAGGAAAGTTGGTTGTGGCACAAACGCCTTGGGCATCTAAGCTTTGATAACATGTCAAAGATTTGCAATTCAAAGGCTGTAAGAGGCATGTCTACAGTTGAAAAGCCTTCCAATCCCATTTGCGACTCTTGCCAAAAGGGAAAGCAAACGAGGGTTATGTTCAAGTCAAAGGAGCATCATTCCAAGAAACCTCTTGAGCTAGTGCACACTGATCTCTGTGGACCGATGCGAACTCAAAGCACCAATGGAGATAAGTATTTCATGTTATGTATTGATGATTATACTCGTATGACATGAGTATTGTTTCTTAAGCATAAGCATCAAGCACTTGATCGTTTTAAAGTGTTTAAAGCACAGGTTGAAAATCAATTGGAAAAACGTATCAAGATTTTATGGTCTGATTGTGGAGGCGAGTTCACATCTGAAGAGTTCACTAAATATTGTGAACATCATGGCATTCAAAGACAGTACTCAGCCCCTAGAACTCCACAGCAAAATGGAGTTGTGGAACGGAAGAATCGCACCGTACAAGAGATGGCTCGTACGATGCTAAGTGAAAGCAAGATGGCTGACAAGTATTGGAAAGAGGCAATTCATACGGCTGTATACATTCAAAATCGATGCTTGATCAGGCCACATGAAGTCAAAACTCCCTATGAGCTATGGTTTGGAAGAAAAGCAACAGTCAAGCACTTCAGAGTCTTCGGCAGCAAGTGTTACATCAAGCGGCTCGAACAAAATCCGGGCAAATTTGAAGAAAGAGCTGACGAAGGTATATTTCTGGGTTACTCCTCTACTAGCAAGGCATATAGGTGTCTTAACAAAAGAACCAGAAAAATCATAGAAAGTGTTGATGTGAGAATAGATGAAAATATTAAACCAAAGAATGCAACTCATAATGACAGTCCAGTTTATGAGGACTCAAGTGAGATTGATGATGAGATGGCTGAATCTAATGATTCTGAGAAATCAAAGGATGACTCAGAAGATACTTCACCTAAGAAGCACAGCACTTGGGTAGAGCAACACCCTAAGGATCAAATCATTGGAGATCCTAAGGCAGGCGTTCAAACTAGACAAAGTGTAGTTAGCAATTACTCACTTATGTCCACCATTGAACCCAAGACTGTGGCTGAAGCCAGTCTCGATGAAAGTTGGTTGAAAGCTATGCATGAGGAGTTGGAGCAAATTGAAAAGAACTCCACATGGGAACTTGTTCCTCGACCTACTGATAAGAATGTTATTGGTACTAAATGGGTCTTTCGGAATAAGCTGAATGGAGAGGTCAAGTTGGAATATGTTCCAACAACTGAGCAAGTGGCTGATATTTTCACGAAACCTCTGCCAAAGGAAGTCTTCGAGTATCTCCGGAAAAAGTTAGGAGTTACTCACTCTCCTAAACCGTAGAGTTGTGCTTGAAAGGGGGAGCAATGCATTCATTGAATATCCTATTCGCTCCTCAGTTTGGTCCCTTTGGACTTGTTGTCAAAGGGGGAGAGATGTTATGCTATGATAGCAAGGAGAGATGTTATGCTATGAAAGCTAGGGGGAGATTGTTGACAATGCACGGTTGTTATTTCAGAATTTCAGAATTGGTTCCAAGTGAGTGTTGAAAAGAACTTGGAAGAGCTGCAAGCTGGAGTTGAAAGTGTTGAAGTTCCAATAGTGTTGCCAACAATTCCAAAGGGGGAGATTGTTGGAATTTGAGATGACTTGAGAAGATTTTTGATGAATTGAAGAAGTTAGCATCTCAAGTATTGTTTTGAGTTGGAATTCTTGTCAACACATTGTCACAAACATGATGTTAATAAGCTGGTATTGATAGAGCTGAAGAGAAGAATCAGAATTGAAACTGTCAGGAATTCAGATTTCCTGAAACAGAGTGGCCGGTCGACCGGGCTCTTCATGCGGTCGACCGAGCAAGAAGAAACCTGCAGAAAACAGATTCAGGTAGCTCCCAGTTATTTTCGTGACACAGTGTGTCTTCGGTCGACCGAGACCTCAGGATGTCGACCGAGCTCGAAAGTTGTCTATTTCCAGACAGTGTCTTCGGTCGACCGAGCAAGCAAGGATGTCGACCGAGCACGGGAACCAGAGTTGCGCAGAATTAGAAGTTGTGCACGAAAATTCAGCATTCTTATCTAATTTGTTTGGGACTCTTTCTAAACGAATTGTAGCCTGTCTTGAACACAATTAAGGGTTACTATAACCTATATAAAGGCATGTATGGGTCGTTCTAAAGAGACACCAGAAAGAGAAGAATAGAGAAGAGTTTTAGAGAGTTCTTGAGAGAAAGAAGAAGCTGCTGGTGTGTGTTGCTGTGTGCTGATGTGGTGACGTTTTCTACAGCAATTGTGGACGAGATTATGCTCTAGAAGATGGTGTTTCGTCCATGAGTTAAGTGTCTCTCTTTTATGCTTTAGATTTCAATTTGTAAGGGATTGAGAGAGAGAGAATTGTAGAGGGGAAGGGCTGTAGACAGAGTTTATTTCTATTCTGTTTTTACATCAAGTTGGTGCTTGGTGTTTGGGTTTGGTGATCCTATCTGTGGGTGCAGATAAATTGTAAGGGGAGTCGGTGCTTCCTAGATAGTTGGTGCTATCTGAAACTAAGGGTTGGTGCTCTTTGTCGTTGGTGCGACTAAATATATTCAGACCGGTACCGGATCAGTGTTCGGACGGTTTTGATCCGTGGACGTAGCCTTTTGGTGAACCACGTTAAATTTGGTGTCATTGTGTGGTTTGACTTGTTTTGTTGTTGAATTGAACCTGTTTTTAGAAATCACTGATTCACCCCCCCCTCTCAGTGATCGCGGTATCCAACACGTATCCGGTTTCGGACCCCCGGGGGCCGTTTTCTAGCCAAAATGTTGGAAAATCACAATTTTCGTCGTAATTCTCTAACCGGGAGTTCTATTTGCGTAGCGTCAGCTCCTACAGGTCTCTCTACCATCGAGCGAAGTGCTCATGCCCGTTTCCAAATTTTCCCGGGACCGTTTCCCGTTCTGGGCCCCCGGTGGGCCGTTTTCTAGCCTAAGTGTTGGAAAATCACATGTTTCTTCGTAATTCTCTAACCGGGAGTCCTATTTGCATAGCGTCAACTCCTACAGGTCTCTCTACCCTCGAAAGAAGTGCTCGTGCTGGTTTCCGAATTTTCCGGGGACCGTGTCTGGTTTCGGACCCCCGGCGGGCCGTTTTCTATCCTAAATGTTGGAAAATCACATGTTTCATTGTAATTCTCTAACGGGGTGTCCTATTTGCGTAGCGTCAGCTCATGCAGGTCTCTCTACCCTCGAGCGAAGTGCTCGTGCTGGTTTCCGAATTTTCCGAGAACCGCTTCCCGTTTCGGACCCCCGGCGAACCGTTTTCTAGCCTAAGTGTTGGAAAATCCCATGTTTCTTCGTAATTCTCTAACCGGGAGTCCTATTTGCGTAGCGTCAGCTCCTACAGGTGTCTCCACCCTCGAGCGAAGTGCTCCTATCGATTTCCGAATTTTCCCGGGAACGATTCCCGTTTCGGACCCCCGACGGGCCGTTTTCTAGCCAAAGTGTTGTAAAATCACATGTTTCGTCGTAATTCTCTAACCGGGAGTCATATTTGCGTAGCATTAGTTCCTACAGGTCTCCCTAACCTCGAGCGAAGTGCTCGTGCCGGTTTAAGAATTTTCCCGGGACCGTTTCCCGTTCCGGACCCTCGGCGGGCCATTTTTCTTGCCTAAGTGTTGGAAAATCACATGTTTCTTCGTAATTCTCTAACCGGGAGACCTATTTGCGCAGCGTCAGTTCCTACTGGTCTCTTTACCCTCGAGCGGAGTGCTCGTGCCGGTTTCCGAATTTTCCAGGGACCGTATCCGGTTCCGGACCCCCGGCGGGCAGTTTTCTAGCCTTAGTGTTGGAAAATCACATGTTTAAGTCGTAATTCTCTACCCGGGAGTCAAATTTGCATAGCATCAGTTCCTACAGGTCTCTCTACCCTCGAGCGATGTGCTCATGCCGGTTTCTGAATTTTCCGGGGACCGTTTCCCGTTCCGGACCCCCGGCGGGCCGTTTTCTAGCCTTAGTGTTGGAAAATCACATGTTTCTTCGTAATTCTCTAACCGGGAGTCCTATTTGCGTAGCGTCGGCTCCTACAGGTCTCTCTTCCCTCGAGCAAAGTGCTCGTGCCAGTTTCCGAATTTTCTCGGGAACGATTCCCGTTCCGGACCCCCGGCCGGCCGTTCTCTAGCCTAAGTGTTGGAAAATCACATGTTTCATCGTAATTCTCTAACCGGGAGTCCTATTTACGTAGCGTCAGATCCTACAGGTCTCTCTACCCTCGAGCGAAGTACTCGTGCCGGTTTGCGAATTTTCCGGGGACCGTATCCGGTTCCGGACCCCCGGCCGGCCGTTTTCTAGCCTAAGTGTTGGAAAATCACTGGTTTCGTCGTAATTCTCTCACCGGGAGTCCAATTTGCGTAGCTTCAGTTCCTAAAGGTCTCTCCACCCTCGAACGAAGTGGTCGTGCCGATTTCTGAATTTTTCGGGAACCCTTTCCCGTTCCGGACCCCCAGGGGGCCTTTTTCTAGCCGAAGTGTTGGAAAACCACATGTTTCGTCGAAATTCTCTAACCGGGAGTTCTATTTGCATAGTGTCATCTCCTACTGGTCTCTCTACCCTCGGGCGAAGTGCTCGTGCCGGTTTCCAATTTTTCCAGGGACCGTTTCCCGTTCCGGACCCCCGGCGGGCCGTTTTCTAGCCTTAGTGTTGGAAAATCACATGTTTCTTCGTAATTCTCTAACCGGGAGTCCTATTTGCGTAGCGTCTGCTCCTACAGGTCTCTCCACCCTCGAGCGAAGTGCTCCTGCCGATTTCCGAATTTTCTCGGGAATGATTCCCGTTTCGGACCCCCGACAGGCCGTTTTCTAGCCTAAGTGTTGTAAAATCACATGTTTCGTCGTAATTCTCTAACCCGGAGTCCTATTTTCGTACCGTCAGCTCCTAAAGGTCTCTCTACCCTCGAGCGAAGTGCTCGTGCCGGTTTCCGAATTTTCCGGGGACCGTATCTGGTTTCGGACCCCCGGCGGGCCGTTTTCTATCCTAAATGTTGAAAAATCACATGTTTCATTGTAATTCTGTAACGGGGAGTTCTATTTTGTGTAGCGTCAGCTTATACAGGTCTCTCTACCCTTGAGCGAAGTGCTCGTGCTGGTTTCCGAATTTTCCGACAACCGTTTCCCATTTCGGACCCCCGGCGAGCCGTTTTCTAGACTAAGTGTTGGAAAATCACATGTTTCTTCGTAATTCTCTAACCGGGAGTCCTATTTGCGTAGCGTCTGCTCCTACAGGTCTCTCCACCCTCGAGCGAAGTGCTCCTGCCGATTTCCGAATTTTCTCGGGAATGATTCCCGTTTCGGACCCCCGACAGGCCGTTTTCTAGCCTAAGTGTTGTAAAATCACATGTTTCGTCGTAATTCTCTAACCCGGAGTCCTATTTTCGTACCGTCAGCTCCTAAAGGTCTCTCTACCCTCGAGCGAAGTGCTCGTGCCGGTTTCCGAATTTTCCAGGGACCGTATCCGGTTTCGGACCCCCGGCGGGCCGTTTTCTAGCCTTAGTGTTGGAAAACCACATGTTTCGTCGTTATTCTCTAACCGGGAGTCCTATTTGCGTAGCGTCGGCTCCTACAGGTCTCTCTTCCCTCGAGCGAAGTGCTCGTGCCGGTTTCCTAATTTCCTAATTTTCCCGGGAACGATTCCCGTTCCGGACCCCCGGCGGGCCATCCTCTAGCCTAAGTGTTGGAAAATCACATGTTTCGCCGTAATTCTCTAACCGGGAGTCCTATTTACATAGCGTCAGTTCCTACAGGTCTCTCTACCCTCGAGCGAAGTACTCGTGCCGGTTTCCAAAATTTTCGGGGACCGTTTCCCGTTCCGGACCCCCGGCGGGCCGTTTTCTAGCCTAAGTGTTGGAAAACCACATGTTTCATCGTAATTCTCTACCCGGGAGTCCAATTTGCATAGCATCAGTTCCTACAGGTCTCTCTACCCTCGAGCGAAGTGCTCGTGTCGGTTTCTGAATTTTCCGGGGACCGTTTCCCATTCCGGACCCCCGGTGGGCCGTTTTCTAGCCTAAGTGTTGGAAAACCACATGTTTCGTCATAATTCTCTAACTGAGAGTTCTATTTGCGTAGCGTCACCTCCTACAGGTCTCTCTACCGTCGAGCGAGGTGCTCGTGCCGATTTCCAAATTTTCCAAGGACCGTTTCCCATTCCGGGCCCCCGGCGGGCCGTTTTCTAGCCTAAGTGTTGGAAAATCACATGTTTCATCGTAATTCTCTAATCGGGAGTTCTATTTGCGTAGCGTCAGCTCCTACAGGTCTCTCTACGCTTCGAGCTAAGTGCTCGTGCCGGTTTCCGAAATTTCCAGGAACCGTTTTCTGTTTCGGACCGCCGGCGGGCCGTTTTCTAGCCTTAGTGTTGGAAAATCACATGTTTCTTCGTAATTCTCTAACCGGGAGTCCTATTTGCGTAGCGTCGGCTCCTACAGTTCTCTCTACCCTCGAGCGAAGTTGCTCGTGCCGGTTTCCGCAATTTTCCCGGGAACGATTCCCGTTCCGGACCCCCGGCGGGCCGTTCTCTAGCCTAAGTGTTGAAAAATCAAATGTTTTGTCGTAATTCTCTAACCGGGAGTCCGATTTACGTAGCGTCAATTCCTACAGGTCTCTCTACCCTCGAGCGAAGTACTCGTGCCGGTTTTTAAATTTTCCAGGGACCGTATCCGGTTCCGGACCCCCGGCGGGCTGTTTTCTAGCCTAAGTGTTGGAAAATCACATGTTTTCGTCGTAATTCTCTACCCGGGAGTCCAATTTGCATAGCATCAGTTCCTACAGGTCTCTCTACCCTCAAGCGAAGTGCTCGTGCTGGTTTCCGAATTCTCTAACTGTAGGAGGTGATTCCCGTTCCGGACCCCCGGTGGGCCGTTTTCTAGCCTAAGTTTTGTCATAATTCTCTAACTGAGAGTTCTATTTGCGTAGCGTCACCTCCTACAGGTCTCCTACCGTCGAGCGAAGTGCTCGTGCCGGTTTCCAAATTTTCCAAGGACCGTTTCCCGTTCCGGGCCCCCGGCGGGCCGTTTTCTAGCCTAAGTGTTGGAAAATCACATGTTTCATCGTAATTCTCTAATCGGGAGTTCTATTTGCGTAGCGTCAGCTCCTACAGGTCTCTCTACGCTTCGAGCTAAGTGCTCGTGCCGGTTTCCGAAATTTCCAGGAACCGTTTTCCGTTTCGGACCGCCGGCGGGCCGTTTTCTAGCCTTAGTGTTGGAAAATCACATGTTTCTTCGTAATTCTTTAACCGGGAGTCCTATTTGCGTAGCGTCGGCTCCCACAGGTCTCTCTTCCCTTGAGCGAAGTGCTCGTGCCTGTTTCCGAATTTTCCCGGGAACGATTCCCGTTCCGGACCCCCGGCGGGCCGTTCTCTAGCCTAAGTGTTGGAAAATCACATGTTTCATCGTAATTCTCCAACCGGGAGTCCTATTTACATAGCGTCCATTCCTACAGTTCTCTCTACCCACGAGCGAAGTACTCGTGCAAGTTTGCGAATTTCCCGGGGACCGTATCTGGTTCCGGACCCCCGGCGGGCCATTTTGTAGCCTAAGTGTTGGAAAATCACTGGTTTCGTCGTAATTCTCTCACCAGGAGTCCAATTTGCGTAGCATCAGTTCCTAAAGGTCTCTCTAGCCTCGAGCGAAGTGCTCGTGCCGATTTCTGAATTTTTTGGGGACCGTTTCCCGTTCCGGATCCCCGGCGGGCCTTTTTCTAGCCAAAGTGTTGGAAAACCACATGTTTCGTCAAAATTCTCTAACCGGGAGTTCTATTTGCATAGCGTCAGCTCCTACTGGTCTCTCTACCCTCGAGCGAAGTGCTCGTGCCGGTTTCTAAATTTTCCAGGGACCGTTTCCCGTTTCGGACCCTCGGCGGGCCGTTTTCTAGCCTAAGTGTTGGAAAATCATATGTTTTCGTCGTAATTCTCTACCCGGGAGTCCAATTTGGATAGCATCAGTTCCTACAGGTCTCTCTACCCTCGAGCGAAGTGCTCGTGTCGGTTTTCGAATTTTCGGGGACGTTTCCCGTTCGGACCCCCGGCGGGCCGTTTTCTAGACTAAGTGTTGGAAAACCACATGTTTCGTCATAATTCTCTAACTGGGAGTTCTATTTGCATAGCGTCAGCTCCTACAGGTCTCTCTACCGTCGAGCGAAGTGCTCGTACCGGTTTCCAAATTTTCCCGGGAAAGTTTCCCGTTCCAGACCCCCGGCGGGCCGTTTTCTGGCCTAAGTGTTGGAAAATCACATGTTTCATCGTAATTCTCTATCTGGGAGTCCTATTTACGTAGTGTCAGTTCCTACAGGTCTCTCTACCCTCGAGCGAAGTAATCGTGCCGGTTTTCAAATTTTTCGGGAACCGTATCCGGTTCCGGACCCCCGGCGGGCCGTTTTCTATCCTAAATGTTGGAAAATCACATGTTTCATTGTAATTCTCTAACCGGGAGTCCTATTTGCGTAGGGTCAGCTCATATAGGTCTCTCTTCCCTTGAGCGAAGTGCTCGTGCTGGTTTCCAAATTTTCCGAGAATCGTTTCCCATTCCAGACCCCCGGCGCCCCTTTTTCTAGCCTAAGTGTTGGAAAATCACATGTTTCGTCGTAATTCTCTAGCCGGGAGTCATAATTGCGTAGCGTAAGTTCCTAGAGGTCTCTCTACCCTCGAGCGAAGTGCTCTTGCCGGTTTCCGAATTTTCCCGGGACCGTTTCCCATTCTGGACCCCCGGCTGGCCATTTTCTAGCTTAAGTGTTGGAAAATCATATGTTTCTTTGTAATTCTCTAACCGGGAGTCCTATTTGTGTAGCGTCAGTTCCTATAGGTCTCCCTACCCTCGAACGAAGTGCTCGTACCGGTTTCCAAATTTTCCAGGGACCGTATCCGGTTCCGGACCCCCGGCGGGCTGTTTTCTAGCCTAAGTGTTGGAAAATCACATGTTTTCGTTGTAATTCTCTATCCGGGAGTCCAATTTACATAGCATCAGTTCCTACAGGTCTCTCTACCCTCGAGGGAAGTGCTCGTGCTGGTTTCCTAATTTTCCGAGAATCATTTCCCGTTCCGGACCCCCAGCGGGCCGTTTTCTAGCCTAAGTGTTGGAAAACCACATGTTTCATCATAATTCTCTAACTGGGAGTTCTATTTGCATAGCGTCAGCTACTATAGGTCTCTCTACCGTCGAGCAAAGTGCTCGCGCCGGTTTCTAAATTTTCCCGGGACCGTTTCCCGTTCCGGGCCCCCGGCGGGCCGTTTCTAGCCTAAGTGTTGGAAAATCACATGTTTCTTCGTAATTCTCTACCCGGGAGTCCTATTTGCATAGCGTCAGCTCCTACAGGCCTCTCTACCCTCGATCGAAGTGCTCGTGCCGATTTCCGAATTTTCCAGGGAGCGTATCCGGTTTCGGACCCCGGGGGGCCGTTTTCTAGCCAAAGTGTTGGAAAATCACATGTTTCGTCGTAATTCTCTTACCGGGAGTTCTATTTGCGTAGCGTCAGCTCCTACAGGTCTCTCTACCCTCGAGCGAAGTGCTCGTGCCAGTTTCCAAAATTTCCGGGAACCGTTTCCCATTTTGGACCCCCGGTGGGCCATTTTCTAGCCTAAGTGTTGGAAAATCACATGTTTCGTCATAATTCTCTTACCAGGAGTCCTATTTGTGTACCGTCAGCTCCTACAGGTCACTCTACCCTCGAGCGAAGTGCTCGTGCCGGTTTCCGAATTTTCCGGGGAGCGTATCCGGTTTCGGACCCCCGGCGGGCTGTTTTCTATCCTAAATGTTGGAAAATCACATGTTTCATTGTAATTCTCTAACGGGGAGTCCTATTTGCATAGCGTCAGCTCATACATGTCTCTCTACCCTCGAGCGAAGTGCTCGTGCTGGTTTCCGAATTTTCCGAGAACCGTTTCCCGTTCCGGACCCGCGGCGGGCCGTTTTCTAGCCTAAGTGATGGAAAATCACATGTTTCTTCGTAATTCTCTAACCGGGATTCCTATTTGTGTAGCGTCAGCTCCTACAGGTCTCTCCACCCTCGAGCGAAGTGCTCCTGCCGATTTCCAAATTTTCCCGGGAACGATTCCCGTTTCGGACCCCCGGCGGGCAGTTTTCTAGCCAAAGTGTTGTAAAATCACATGTTTCGTCGTAATTCTCTAACCGGGAGTCATATTTTCTTAGCATCAGTTCCTACAGGTCTCTCTACCCTCGAGCGAAGTACTCGTGCCGGTTTAAGAATTTTCCCGGGACCGTTTCCCGTTCCGGACCCTCGGCGGGCCATTTTTCTGGCCTAAGTGTTGGAAAATCACATGTTTCTTCGTAATTCTCTAACCGGGAGTCCTATTTGCATAGCATCAGTTCCTACAGGTCTCTCTACCCTCGAGCGAAGTGCTCGTGCCAGTTTCCGAATTTTCCAGGGACCGTATCCGGTTCCGGACCCCCGGCGGGCCGTTTTCTAGTCTCAGTGTTGGAAAATCACATGTTTAAGTCGTAATTCTTAACCCGGGAGTCAAATTTGCATAGCATCAGTTCCTACAGGTCTCTCTACCCTCGAGCGAAGTGCTCATGCCGGTTTCCGAATTTTCCGGGGACCGTTTCCCGTTCCGGACCCGGCGGGCCGTTTTCTAGCCTAAGTGTTGGAAAACCACATGTTTCGTCGTAATTCTCTAACCGGGAGTTCTATTTGAAAGTCTTGGGATCCTAACCCTAGAGGGGGGGTGAATAGGGTGAGCTACACTTAATGACTAATTATGACCAATTTTAATTTAATTAAAACAAACTAGTCACATGTGATGATTAACATACATAATGCGGAAGCTAAACAAAACAATCACCACAAAAGCATTCACCATTTCACAAAGATTTATAGTGGTTCGGCCTCAATGCCTAAATCCACTACCGGCTTGTGACTCAACACCCCACCAGATTTCCACTATTATGCTTTTCGAAAGGCTAACCAATAACCTCTACAACTATGCTTTTCTAGGCTAAGCAATAACCGTACAATGTGCTTTTATAGGCTAAGCAATAAACCTTACACAATGCTTTTCTTAGGCTAAGCAATAACCTTAACAATCAAAAAGATTTTTCTCAAAGAAAGTGTCTTTACAAAACACTCTAAGAGATTACAATTTAAGCTCAAAATAATTTGCCTCTAAGATAGGCGGATATGAAAGTGAATAACAAACTCACACAAACACTAAGGATTACAAAGATGAATGCTTATGAGGTGTGTGTGTGAAAACTTCAATCAAGATTAAAATTAAAGCTCAATCTATTTTATGCTTAAAGCAATTCAAAAGTTTAATGCTCATAAAAAGATTTGATTGAAGTGTTATGCAATTCACATGTACCAAATACAAACTTGTTAATGATTTGAAAATCAAAAGCTCACAAGTTGTATGAAATTAATTATGTCTAAACATGTGATGCATACTCATTGTTGTTTTCAAAAACAAACTATTTTAACCAAAGCTTAAATGAATGAAAACAACAAAGATGATTCAAACAAGTTAATGAAACATGTTTATAAAACAAATCAAAGGTTTTGACAAAACATGATTAACAAAGTTTATAAAACAAACTTGGTTTGAATCAAGAAGCAGAATCCAATACAAATAGATCAAAGATTAAATATGATAAGGATTCAAAACATCATTGTTATCATGCTAGAAATCATTTACCAAAGATTTAAAACAAAGCATATAACAAATGATAAAGAGAGGTAAAGCTTACTTAGTGATTTAACTTCATTAATCCAAGCTTGAGCTTTACTAATGACCCTCTTGGTCTCTCTTAGTTCATCCCCTTTTTCTTCTCTTCAAATACCTCAAGAAAGCTTAAGAGTTCCACTTTGATCAACCACCTTTTAATGGGAATGAACTCATATTTATACTCAAAAAGTGAGTATCAGCGTGCCTTCGGTCGACCCCAAACCATCCCCCGGTCGACCGAATACAAACGGTCACAAATATGACCGTTGGAGAGCCAACGGCCCTCTACCTGGTCGACCTGCAGTGTGCCAGGTCGACCTGGTCCATGGGCAGGTCGACCTGGTACACTGCAGGTCGACCCAGGACCAGAATTCCCATTTTTTCTCATACTTTAAAGTGATTCTTGAGGGGATTCTTTTGGGCCATTAAATCAAGCATGGAAACATGATTTTAAATCATTCTAAGAGGTTTAAAAACATGAAATATAAAAAGCCTAAAATGATTAGAAAGTTTTAAAACCATAGGCTTGCTTGATTTATAAAACTCTTTTTCAAATTGAATGCATCCAAGATTAAAATCAAAAACATGCATGAACTATAAGTTTTGAAAGTCTTAAAAACTATCCATGTGAAAATCAAGATTTAAAGCAATGCATGAGTAAATCAAGATTTCAAGGTTTCTAAAATAATGCATATGTGTGAATTCAAATGATGAATAAAATGAATGATGCATCCATCAAATTGCAATAAACAAAAACCTAACACTATTTGCGTAGCGTCAGCTCCTACATGTCTCTCTACCCTCGAGCGAAGTGCTAGGGCCGGTTTCCAATTTTTTCCGGGATCGTTTCCCGTTCCGGGCTCCCGGCGGCCCATTTTCTAGCCTAAGTGTTGGAAAATCACATGTTTCTTCGTAATTCTCTAACCGGGAGTCCTATTTGCATAGTGTCAGCTCCTACAGGTCTCTCTACCCTCGATCGAAGTGCTCGTGCCGGTTTCCGAATTTTCCGGGGACCGTATCCGGTTTCGGACCCCCGGGGGGCCGTTTTCTAGCCAAAATGTTGGAATATCACATGTTTCATCATAATTCTATAATCGGGAGTTCTATTTGCACAGCGTCAGCTCCTACAGGTCTCTCTACCTCTCGAGCGAAGTGCTCGTGCCGGTTTCTGAAATTTCTGGGAACCGTTTTCCGTTTCGGACCCCCGGCGGGCCGTTTTCTAGCCTTAGTGTTGGAAAATCACATGTTTCTTCATAATTCTCTAACCGGGAGTCCTATTTGCGTAGCGTCGGCTCCTATAGGTCTCTCTTCCCTTGAGCGAAGTGCTCGTGCCGGTTTCTGAATTTTCCCGGAAACGATTCCCGTTCCGGACCCCCGGCGGGCCGTTTTGCTAGCCTAAGAGTTGGAAAATCACATGTTTCGTCGTAATTCTCTAACCGGGAGTCCTATTTACATAGCGTCAGTTCCTACAGGTCTCTCTACCCTCGAGCGAAGTACTCGTGCCGGTTTGCGAATTTTCCAGGGACCGTATCCGGTTCCGGACCCCCGGCGGGCCGTTTCTAGCCTAAGTGTTTGGAAAAATCACTGGATTCGTCGTACTTCTCTCACCGGGAGTCCAATTTGCGTAGCGTCAGTTTCCTAAAGGTCTCTCTACCCTCGATCGAAGTGCTCGTGCCAATTTCTGAATTTTTGGGGGACCCCTTTCCCCGTTCCGGACCCCCGGCGGGCCTTTTTCTAGCCAAAGTGTTGGAAAACCACATGTTGTCGTCGAAATTCTCTAACGGGAGTTCTATTTGCATAGTGTCAAGCTCCTACTGGTCTCTCTACCCTAGAGCGAAGTGCTCGTGCTGGTTTCCAAAATTTCCGCGGACCGTTTCCCGTTCCGAACCCCCGGCGGGCCGTTTTCCTAGCCTTAATGTTGGAAAATCACACTGTTTCGTTGTTAATTCCTCTAACCGGGAGTTCTATTTTCGTAGCGTCAGCTCCTACAGGTCTCTCTACCGTCGAGCGAAGTGCTCGTGCCGGTTTCCAATTTTCCCGGGAACCGCTTCCCGTTTTGGACCCCGGCGGGCCGTTTTCTTGCCTTAGTGTTGGAAAATCACATGTTTCTTCGTAATTCTCTAACCGGGAGTCCTATTTGCGTAGCGTGGGCTCCTATAGGTCTCTCTACCCTCGAGCAAGTGCTCATTGCCGGTTTCCCCCTCCCCCGAATTTTCCCCGGGAACGACTTCCCGTTCCGGACCCCCGGCGGGCCGTTTTCCCTAGCCTAAGTGTTGGAAAATCACATGTTTCGTCGTAATTCTCTATCTGGGAGTCCTATTTACGTAGTGTCAGTTCCTACAGGTCTCTCTACCCTCGAGCGAAGTAATCGTGCTGGTTTTCGAATTTTTCGGGGACCGTATCCGGTTCCGGACCCCCGGCGGGCCGTTTTCTATCCTAAATGTTGGAAAATCACATGTTTCATTGTAATTCTCTAACCGGGAGTCCTATTTGCGTATCGTCAGCTCATACCGGTCTCTCTACCCTCGAGCAAAGTGCTCGTGCTTGTTTCCGAATTTTCCGAGAACCGTTTCCCGTTCCGGACCCCCGGCGGGCCTTTTCTAGCCTAAGTGTTGGAAAATCACATGTTTCAATCGAATTCTCTAACCGGGAGTCATATTTGCGTAGCGTCAGTTTCTTACAGGTCTCTCTAACCCTCGAGCGAAAGTGCTCGTGCCGGTTTCCAAATTTTCCCTGGGCCGTTTTCCCGTTCCGGACCCCCGGCGGGGCCATTTTTTAGCCTAAGTGTTGGAAAATCACATGTTTCTTCGTAATTCTCCTAACCAGGAGTCCTATTTGTGTAGCGTCAGTTCCTACAGGTCTCCCTACCCTCGAGCGAAGTGCTCGTACCGGTTTCCAAATTTTCCAGGGAACGTATCCGGTTCCGGACCCCCGGTGGGCTGTTTTCTAGCCTAAGTGTTGGAAAATCACATGTTTTCGCCGTACTTCTCTACTCGGGAGTCCAATTTGCATAGCATCAGTTCCTACAGGTCTCTCTACCCTCGAACGAAGTGCTCGTGTCGGTTTCCGAATTTTCCGGGGACCATTTCCCATTTCGGACCCCCGGCGGGCCGTTTTCTAGCCTAAGTGTTGGAAAACCACATGTTTCGTCGTAATTCTGTAACTGGGAGTTCTATTTGCATAGCGTCAGCTCCTACAGGTCTCTCTACCGTCGAGCGAAGTGCTCATGCCGGTTTCCAAATTTTTCCGGGACCATTTCCCGTTCCGGGCCCCCGGCGGGCCGTATTCTAGCCTAAGTGTTGGAAAATCACATGTTCTTCGTAATTCTTTAACCGGGAGTCCTATTTGCATAGCGTAAACTCCTACAGGTCTCTCTACCCTCGAAAGAAGTGCTCGTGCTGGTTTCCAAATTTTTCGGGGACCGTATCCAGTTTCGGACCCCCGGGGGGCCGTTTTCTAGCCAAAATGTTGGAAAATCACATGTTTCGTCGTAATTCTCTAACCGGGAGTTCTATTTACGTAGCGTCAGCTCCTACAGGTCTCTCTACCTGATGGACCGCGCTCCTGCTCGGTTCCTACCGAGGTCGGCGGACGTGGGAGTCCGTTTGGTTTCGACCCTTTCGTAACCGGGGGGCAGGGGCGTGCATCAACATTTCTTTTTTTTTGTGGGTGTGCCAGATTTTCTATTTTACTTGGAATTGCAAGTGGTGATCCGGGGATCAACCTTCGCAAGTAAAAAGGAAATCAACTTCTTTCAAGTTTTCCATTGCACATATATTTAAGAAAAGAGACATTTTTTTTTGATTTGCCGTGAAAGGCGATTTTTTTGGCATTTATAGCCGATTTTGGCGTTTATAGCCGATTTTTGGCGTTTATAGCCGATTTTGGCGTTTATAGCCGATTTACAATGTTGGATACCGCGATCACTGAGAGGGGGGGGGGGGGGTGAATCAGTGATTTCTAAAACAGGTCCAATTCAACAACAAAACAAGTCAAACCACACAATGACACCAGATTTAACGTGGTTCACCGAAAGGCTACGTCCACGGTTCAAAGACTGTCCGAACACCAATCCGGGACAGATCTGAATCTTATTTAGTCGCACCAACGACAAAGAGCACCAACCCTTAGTTTCAGATAGCACCAACTATCTAGGAAGCACCTACTCCCTTGAGTTTCAGATAGCACCAACTATCTAGGAAGCACCGACTCCCTTTACAATTTATCTGCACCCACAGATAGGATCACCAAACCCCAAACACCAAGCACCAACTTGATGTAAAAACAGAATATAAGATCAACTCTGTCTACAGCCCTTCCCCTCTACAATTCTCTCTCTCTCAATCCTTACAAATTGAAATTAAAGCATAAACAGAGAGACACTTAACTCATGGACGAATCACCATCTTCTAGAGCATAATCCCGTCACAATTGCTGTAGAAAGATGTAGCACACAGCACACAGCAACAGCACCAGCACACAGCACACTCTTCTCTCTTCTCTTCTCTCTTTTCTCTCTCTTCTGGTATCTTTTTTTGGTGTGTTTATGAACGACCCAAGCATGCCTTTATATAGGTTTTAGTAACCCCTTAATTGTATTCAAAACGGGCTACAATTCGTTTAGAAAGAGTCCCAAAACGAAATAGATAAGCTGTGCTGAATTTTCGTGCAAAACTTCTAATTCTGCGCAACTCTGGTTCCCGTGCTCGGTCGACATCATAGCTGTGCTCGGTCGACATCATACACTGACTGGAAAACAGACAATTTCGAGCTCGGTCGACATCCTGATGTCCCGGTCGACCGAAGACACACTGTGTCACGAAAATAACTGAGAGGTGCCTTTTTCTGTTTTCTGCAGGTTTCTTCTTGCTCGGTCGACCGCATAAAGAGCCCGGTCGACCGCGTGCTCTGCTTCAGGAATTCTGAATTCCTGACTGTTTCAATTCTGTTTCTTCTTTTCAGCTCTATCAACATTAGCCTATTATCATCATGTTTGTGACAATGTGTTGACAAGAATTCCAACTCAAATCAATACTTGAGATGCTAACTTCTTCAATTCATCAAAAGACTTCTCAAGTCATCTCAAATTCCAACAATCTCCCCCTTTGGAATTGTTGGCAACACTATTGGAACTTCAACACTTTCAACTCCAGCTTGCAGCTCTTCCAAGTTCTTTTCAATACTCACTTGGAACCAATTCTGAAATTCGGAAATATCAACCATGCACTGTCACAATCTCCCCTAGCTTTCATAGCATAACATCTCTCCTTGCTATCATAGCATAACATCTCTCCCCCTTTGACAACAAGTCCAAAGGGACCAAACCGAGGAGCGAATAGGATATACAATGAATGCATTGCTCCCCCTTTCAAGCACAACTCCTACGGTTTAGGAGAGTGAGTAACTCCTAACTTTTTCCGGAGATACTCGAAGACTTCCTTTGGCAGAGGTTTCGTGAAAATATCAGCCACTTGCTCAGTTGTTGGAACATATTCCAACTTGACCTCTCCATCAGCAACTTTATCTTTAAGAAAATGATAACGAATTGCTACATGCTTCGTTCTAGAATGTTGAATAGGATTCTTGGAGATGTGAATTGCACTCGTGTTGTCACATAGGATCGGCGTAGGATTCGTTGTAGGAACTCCTAGATCAGAGAGCATTTGCCGCATCCATAACACTTGCGTACAACAAGTTGCCGCTGCAATATATTCCGCTTCCGCGTCGAAAGGGATACTGAGTCTTGCTTCTTACTATGCCAAGCAACTAATCTTTCTCCAAGATAAAATGCGCCGCCGCTAGTACTCTTGCGATCATCTACGCATCCAGCCCAATCGGCATCAGAATATGCAACAAGAGTGAAGGATTTTCCTTTGGGATACCAGATACCAAGCTCCATAGTACCTTTCAGATATCGAAAGATTCTTTTCACTGCTGTAAGGTGCGTTTCAGTTGGTGCTGCTTGAAAACGTGCAACCATAACATACTGCTTGTAGAAGATCTGGTCTTGTTGCAGTCAAGTAGAGCAAGCTTCCTATCATAGAGCGATAGGTGGTATGATCAACGGACGAGGCCTTATCATCTTTGCTAAGCTTCGTGTTCGTTGTCATTGGTGTGCTCACTGGCTTGCTGTCTTCCATATTGAACCGTTTCAGCATTTCCTTAATGTACTTCAATTGTGATATGAAGATGCCATGTTTCAGCTGCTGAACTTGTAAACCAAGAAAGAACTTTAGTTCTCCAAGCATTGACATCTCAAATTCTTCTTCATCTCTTCTGCAAAATTCCTGCACATCTCCTCATCATTGCCTCCAAAGATTATGTCATCAACATAAACAATGACAACCAGCTGTTTGCTTAACTCAGTTTTGACATATAGATTGCTATCAACAAGTCCTTTTCCAAAACCGATCTTGCGGAGATATAGGTCCAGCCTTGCATACCACGCCCTTGGCGCTTGTTTCAGTCCATAAAGAGCCTTTTTCAACTTGCATACTAGATCTGAATTTTTGCTGATGAGAAAACCATCAGGTTGCTCAATGTAGACTTCTTCTTCAAGTAAACCATTCAAGAAAGCTGACTTTACGTCCATCTGAAATACCTTGAAGGTTTTGTATGCTGCCAATGCAAGAAACATTCGAATAGCTTCCAGACGAGCCACCGGTGCAAAGGTCTCTTCAAAATCTATGCCTTCAACTTGAGCATAGCCTTTACAAACCAACCTTGCTTTGTTTCTAATGACTTGACCATCTTCATTCAGCTTATTCCGAAAGACCCATTTAGTACCAATAACATTCTTATCAGTAGGTCTAGGAACAAGTTCCCATGTGGAGTTCTTCTCAATTTGCTCCAACTCCTCATGCATAGATTTCATCCAACTTTCATCGAGACTGGCTTCAGCCACAGTCTTGGGTTCAATGGTGGACACAAGTGAGTAATTACTAACTACACTTTGTCTAGTTTGAACGCCTGCCTTAGGATCTCCAATGATTTGATCCTTAGGGTGTTGCTCTACCCAAGTGCTGTGCTTCTTAGGTGTAGTATCTTCTGAGTCATCTTTTGATTTCTCAGAATCATTAGATTCAGCCATCTCATCATCAATCTCACTCGAGTCCTCATAAACGGGACTGTCATAATGAGTTCCATTCTTGGATTCATGGTTTTCATCAATTCTCACATCAGCACTTTCTATGATTTTTCTGGTTTTTTTGTTAAGACACCTATATGCCTTGCTAGTAGAGGAGTAACCCAGAAATATACCTTCGTCAGCTCTTTCTTCAAATTTGCCCGGATTTTGTTCGAGCCGCTTGATGTAACACTTGCTGCCGAAGACTTTGAAGTGCTTGACGGTTGCTTTTCTTCCAAACCATAGCTCATAGGGAGTTTTGACTTCATGTGGCCTGATCAAGCATCGATTTTGAATGTATACAGCCGTATGAATTGCCTCTTTCCAATACTTGTCAGCCATCTTGCTTTCACTTAGCATCGTACGAGCCATCTCTTGTACGGTGCGATTCTTCCGTTCCACAACTCCATTTTGCTGTGGAGTTCTAGGGGCTGAGTACTGTCTTTGAATGCCATGATGTTCACAATATTTAGTGAACTCTTCAGATGTGAACTCGCCTCCACGATCAGACCTTAAAATCTTGATACGTTTTTCCAATTGATTTTCAACCTGTGCTTTAAACACTTTAAAACGATCAAGTGCTTGATGCTTATGCTTAAGAAACAATACCCATGTCATACGAGTATAATCATCAATGCATAACATGAAATACTTATCTCCATTGGTGCTTTGAGTTCGCATCGGTCCACAGAGATCAGTGTGCACTAGCTCAAGAGGTTTCTTGGAATGATGCTCCTTTGACTTGAACATAACCCTCGTTTGCTTTCCCTTTTGGCAAGAGTCGCAAATGGGATTGGAAGGCTTTTCACTTTAGACATGCCTCTCACAGCCTTTGAATTGCAAATCTTTGACATATTGTCAAAGCTTAGATGCCCAAGGCGTTTGTGCCACAACCAACTTCCTCTGTCCGACTCATCAAGCAGGTCTTTTCAGCTCCATCTGACAATGTATAGAGATTTCCAGCAGTTCTTGATCCAGTTGCCACTGTTTTTCCCGTTGCTACTCTTCTTGATGGCAAACCCATTCTTTGTGAAGATAACTTCATGACCCTTGTCACAGATCTGGCTCACACTAAGCAGGTTGTGTCTCAATCCAGACACATATAAGACTTCTTCAGATCTGATCTTGTTTGCCATAAGCTGAATAACACCTTTTCCGCAGATTTTGGCACCATCGTTGTTGCCAAACTTCACTGAACCGCCTTCATAGTGCTGTAATTTGACAAATTTCTCTTTATAACCAGTCATATGGCTTGAACAACCACTATCAAGGACCCATGGTGCTGTCTTCTTTTGTGCATTGAATGCCGTTTGCACAATGAGAGATTCTTTGGGATTACCTTCCCTTTTCTTTGCCCTCCATGCCTTAACTAACTTGGGTTTCTTTTCAACCTGAAATTGGTTAGCAATAGGCAACCTACAATCCCTAGCCAAGTGTCCATAATTATGACATATATAACACTCAATTTTGTGGCTACTTAGGATTGAAAAAGAATTCCTAGTCACAAATGGACTGTTTCTTACATAGAATTTGCAATCAGCTCTTTTATGTCCAAACATATTACAATGAAAGCAATAACCATAGAATTTGTATCTTCTTTGTGGCTGGTTAGTCTTCATTACCTTTCTAACAGGAATGGACTCCTTTCTAGGTTGAGTGGGCTTCATGGAGTTAGAGGGTGCAGTGACTTGCTTCACAAACTCTTTCCTTTTAGGAGGTGCAATCTTAGAGGATTCACCTTTCTCAAATCCTAGACCAAATCTGAAGTGGGCTGGTCTTTGAACTTTCAGTAGTTCATTGAGTTTCATAGTCCCTTCAATCGCTTGGAGCGCTTTGAGTTTCTTGCTATTTTCCAAATTTTCAGCCTTTGCTCTAGCGATCTCAGTTTCAAGTTTCATAGCCTCTTCCTTTTTGATACTTATTTGGTTTTCAAGGACTTCTACCATTCTTTTATATTCTTCTACTTGAGTTTTCAAAGCAATAATGGAACTTTCAGATTCATGGAGAAGTTTCAGATTTTTCTTACTTGATTTGCGTTCCATGCTAAGCTCCTCAAGTGCGGCTATGAGTTCCTCTTCAAGATTGACTTCAGCCTCCTCATCCTCTTCCGGATCTAGCTCTTCTTCTTCTTCTTCAACAGTGACCATGAAGAGAGCTTCGGTTGATTCATCATCGTCTGAAGTTTCAGACGTGCTGTCATCTTGTTGACATAGAAAGTTTTTAGCTTTGCCCCTTTTTCTGAAATTTCTCTTTCCTTTACTCTTTTCAGCATAAGAGTCACTTTCATTGTCTTCTTTTAGCGGACACTTCGCAGCAAAGTGACCAATACCTCCACAATTGAAGCATTTAAAGGGTAGCTTCCCTTTGTACTTGCCAATGCTTCCTTTCTTCAACTTTCTAACAAATTGAGCCTCAAGCTCATCATCATCAGAATCAATATCATGACCAGCAGTCTCTTTTGCCTTTTTCTGAACTTTGAAGGCGGCTTCTTTATCAGATGAAGACGTCTTTCCTATGCGCATCTCATAGGCAGTTAGAGAACCATGTAATTCATCCATGGAAAATGCATTCAGATCTTTGGCTTCTTCAATGGCTGAGACTTTTGAATCAAACCGGGGAAGAAGAGATCTTAGAACCTTTTTGACGATGACCGGCTCTTTAATCTCCTCCCCTAGTCCACGAATGTCATTCGTGACTTCATTCACTCGTTGCATATACGAGTCAACATTCTCGCTTTCCTCCATGCGAAGAGATTCAAATTGAGAGCGATGGGTTTGCAATTTGGCTTCTTTAATCTTCTCATCACCTTCATGTATGCTTTGCAACTTGTCCCAAATTTCCTTGGCTGTTTTGCATGCAATTACTTTGACAAGCTCGCTGTCCACAAGGCCACTAAAGAGTGCATTCTGCGCCTTGGAGTCGTTGTCTGCCAACTTCTTCGATGCTGTATCATTGGGTACGGTGGCAGCATTGTAACCGGCTCTGACAGCCTCCCAAACATCATAGCCAAGAGATTTGATGAAGGCTTGCATCCTAATCTTCCAAAAGGAGTAATTAGAACCATCAAACAGAGGTGCTTTCATATTCCCTGTATTGACCGCCATGTGATTTGACAAGAGATCACCCTTAGCGTATTAAACTGATCAAGGGAACCTCGCTCTGATACCAATTGTTGGATACCGCGATCACTGAGAGGGGGGGGGTGAATCAGTGATTTCTAAAAATAGGTCCAATTCAACAACAAAACAAGTCAAACCACACAATGACACCAGATTTAACGTGGTTCACCGAAAGGCTACGTCCACGGTTCAAAGACTGTCCGAACACCAATCCGGGACAGATCTGAATCTTATTTAGTCGCTACAACGACAAAGAGCACCAACCCTTAGTTTCAGATAGCACCAACTATCTAGGAAGCACCTACTCCCTTGAGTTTCAGATAGCACCAACTATCTAGGAAGCACCGACTCCCTTTACAATTTATCTGCACCCACAGATAGGATCACCAAACCCCAAACACCAAGCACCAACTTGATGTAAAAACAGAATATAAGATCAACTCTGTCTACAGCCCTTCCCCTCTACAATTCTCTCTCTCTCAATCCCTTACAAATTGAAATTAAAGCATAAACAGAGAGACACTTAACTCATGGACGAATCACCATCTTCTAGAGCATAATCCCGTCCACAATTGCTGTAGAAAGATGTAGCACAACAGCACACAGCAACAGCACCAGCTTTCTCTCAAGAACTCTCTCTCTTTTCTCTTTTCTTCTTCTCTCTCTGGTGTATCTTTAGAACGACCCATACATGCCTTTATATAGGTTTTAGTAACCCCTAATTGTGTTTAAAATGGGCTACAATTCGTTTAGAAAGAGTCCCAAACAAATTAGATAAGTATGCTGAATTTTCGTGCAAAACTTCTAATTCTGCGCAACTCTGGTTCCCGTGCTCGGTCGACATCATACTGTGCTCGGTCGACATCATACACTGACTGGAAAACAGACAATTTCGAGCTCGGTCGACATCCTGATGTCCCGGTCGACCGAAGACACACTGTGTCACGAAAATAACTGAGAGGTGCCTTTTTCTGTTTTCTGCAGATTTCTTCTTGCTCGGTCGACCGCATAAAGAGCCCGGTCGACCGCGTGCTCTGCTTCAGGAATTCTGAATTCCTGACTGTTTCAATTCTGTTTCTTCTTTTCAGCTCTATCAACATTAGCCTATTATCATCATGTTTGTGACAATGTATTGACAAGAATTCCAACTCAAATCAATACTTGAGATGCTAACTTCTTCAATTCATCAAAAGACTTCTCAAGTCATCTCAAATTCCAACAAATATCTCTCCGATGAAGAATGGGTTCCTGAGTCTCATCTTATGCCAGTAATCTGGTATAACCCCCTACAGCCACAAGGATCCTGGTCTGATGATGAAGAAGACCAAGAAGCTGTACAAGAAAATGCTGCTGAACCAGCACCTCTCATTACTCCAGTGGAAATCAACAATGTTGAGCCACAAAGAGATGATGAAGAAGAAGATCCGGCTCCCATGCCTGATCTTGAAGAATATGCAAGGATCTTACAGCGACTCGCTCTAGAACAAGAGCAAGAACGCGTCAACGAGCCTCCTCGCAATCCAGAGCCTGAAGTCCCTGAAGACCACCAGGTACATCCTCCCTTAACTCCTGAAAATGGAGAAAATTGCTGGATAGACGATCCTCTCACATCCGAGGATGAGTCTGACTCCGATCAGGCAACGTCTCCCGTCAGAGCTTCCTGTAATGTGATAATTCGGGATTATAGCTCTTCCGAAGCATCGTCTGATGAGAGCACTTACACTCCGGCGACGCCTAGCAATATATCTTCTGGAGCCACCTCGTCTCACGTGACTTTCACTGAGATGACACCCTCTCAGGTTTCTTCTCCTGAGACTGTGACTTCAAAGTTCACACCCTTCCTGACTGAAGAATTCCCAGCCATTGATGCTTGGGACGATGAATTAGTCAACGAAGAAGAAAGATTGCTGGATGCTGTTCAGGACTTGTTCCCGGAAAATGCTCCATGCAACACAATCACTGAGGATGGTAACTCTGCTACTGATACATCCTCAGCAAATGAAAAACGACAGCCTCTTGATCCTGAAGACAATCTTCCAAACGAAGACCCTTCTCAAGAAGCTCTCGAAGTTGGTAGAGGCACCCGCTCTGGCCGGGACTACCACAAAAATTACAACCAATCTTCCTTTACATTTGTAAATCCTTCGGGAAAAGATGTTGTAAGCGCCCCTAGTGGCAACAATGATGAACATGCAGGCCCTAAGGAGGCTTTCAAGTATGACTTGATTGAACATTTCAAGCACATACCTGCACGTCTACACATCCTAGATTTGTTGCGAATGTCTCCGCAGACTCGTGATAATCTCATTTCGGAATTACAAAAGCTGAATGAGGATGTCGACAAACATGCCCCGCAAGTCCTCCAAATTGAAATGGATTACCGGGTCAAAAACTCAGAAGCCTCCTCAAAGGGAGAAAAGAAGAAAACTGAGGGATCATGCATTGAATGCCTCTCGGTTAAAAAAGCAGCCAGTGCAACCATCGCCTTCACAAAGGATGACCTCCTATTTGGCGAAACCAGGCATAACCGACCCCTGTACTTCACAGGGTATATCAAGGAAATGCCTATGCATAGAGTTCAGATCGACCCAGGTTCTGCACTCAACCTCATCTCCACATCGGCTCTTGAAGAGTTGGGCATCCCACCCAGCAAACTGAGCCACACATCTGTATCTATCTTTGGATACGATGGGAGTACTCAAAGGCCTATAGGCAAAATCAGGTTCAAGTTGCAGATCGGTGATCTTATCTCTGAGGTCACAGTGTATGCAATAAAGACCCCTTCATGCTACAACATCCTTCTCGGACGCCCTTGGATCCATGAGAATGGTGTTGTCCCTTCAACTCTACATCAATGCATCAAGTTTGTTGGCGACGACTGCATGATACATCGAGTCTTTGCGGACAGAAAACCCTTCAAAGGTAAAGAAGTCCACTTCGCAGACTCACAGATGTATGAAGGTGAAAAAAGAAGAAGAGGAAAAACACACAGCATCCTTTGCCGAAAATCTCCAGAAAGATAAAGGCAAAGCTCCTCAACAATCACCGGAAGAAAATAAACCATCCGGTAAATCTGAAGAGAGCATGCAAACTCCCTTCATCATCTCCCTCAAATCTTCAAAGCCTTTGGTCATCACAACTAAAGTGAAGAAGGCAAAACAAAAGCCTGGGGGCAAATCTGTTGTCTCTTTCGTGTCTATCATGCAAGACACGGACTCGGATTCAGAGCCAGAAGACGACACATCGTCAAGCCAAGCTGACACTCAGCAAGTTCAGCCTGCTCTTACTCCAATGGAGACAACTTCTGACATAGAAGATCCTACGTCAGCTTCCTTCGATGTTCCAGCAACTTCAACAAAGGAAAAGCCGATCTTCTTCCATAGATCGGATGCTTCTTCATCAAACTCCATGCTTGAACCTTTCCAAAATAAAGGTACGCCTCAACTATCCTTATACAGTTCTGTGGCACAAGCTATTATGAAGAAAATGGGCTATGACGCTCAAAACCCAGTCGGTTTGGGAGAAGGACGCGGTATTCTCACACCATTGGGGCCCGTCTTGACCAAAAGCCAGCTGGAAGATTGGAGACTCTACGGCTATATAGAAAAGTCTTCACACGGGTTAGGGTATGATCCTGACACTCCCTTGAGACAGTTGACACAAAGGCTTAAAAGTCAATATACTGACCAAGCCTCAACATCTCAAGTCCATGAAGACATCGATCTCCCTGGATATCTCTTTAATGAGTCACCTGACAAAGATCCAGGAAGCTCATCCAATTGGCACGATTTCTCCGAAAATGAAGAGGAGTTGTCCGATGGCACAGACGTGTGGACTTCTGACCCAGAAGAACCCTCATCTCCAAAAGAAGTAGCCTACTTCGACTCGGTTTCAACAGGCGATTGGGATCATCTCATAGCAAGCCTTGGGAAAATTACCGATCAAGAAGACCCGTGGAAAGGAACAAAACCTTGGTCTGGAAATGCCCTTGAAACCCCAGAAGGTTTCGTTGAGCTGGAAGCCTCCGAAAATATTGTGGAGGAACCACCTTCGAACCTTCCAACAGAAGATCCTGTTCAAAAGATAGACTTGGGAACACCAGATAACACACGTCCTGTATTCATAAGCAAGAATATAAAGGATGATGAGTTACCCGAGTATATCGCCTTTCTTCATGAGTTCGTTGATTGCTTTGCATGGTCTTACGCTGAAATGCCAGGCTTAGACCCCAAAATAGCAGTTCACAAACTCAATCTTCAAGAAGACATCAAGCCTGTCAAGCAAGGCCAAAGAAGATTCCGTCCAGATGTGATGGATAAAATTGAACAAGAAGTTCAAAAACTCAAAAGCGTCGGCTTCATCCGTGAGGAACAACATCCTGAATGGTTGGCCAACATTGTCCCCGTGACAAAGAAAAATGGGCAGATCAGGGTCTGTATTGATTATAGAGACCTGAATGGCGCATGCCCAAAAGATGAATTTCCGCTCCCCATACCAGAGGTAATGATTGATAATACCTGTGGATTCGAGCGAATGACATTCATGGATGGTTTCTCTGGCTACAATCAGATAAAGATGCATCCTGAGGATGAAAAACATACATCCTTTCGAACCCCATTTGGCGTGTATTGTTACACTGTCATGCCATTTGGTCTGAAGAATGCTGGTGCCACATATCAGAGGGCTATGATGAAAATATTCCAAGATATGCAGCACAAGACGGTTGAATGTTACGTTGATGACCTCGCCGTCAAAAGCAGAAGAAAAGAAGATCATCTCGAAAACCTTCGAGAAGTCTTCCTCCGGCTTCGCAAACACAAACTGCGAATGAATCCTTTGAAATGCTTCTTCGGCGTCTCGTCGGGTAAGTTCCTCGGATTTTTAGTTCGGAAAGCTGGAATAGAGCTTGACCCCATAAAAGTCAAAGCCATTCTAGAAATGCCCTCTCCAAGAACCTTGAGAGAACTCAAAGGGCTTCAAGGGAGATTGGCCTACATCAGACGGTTCATCTCCAATCTTTCGGGGAAATGCCGTCCATTCTCCCGGTTGATGAAAAAAGGTGTAAACTTTGTCTGGGATGCTGACTGTGAAGCTGCTTTCCAAGACATCAAGTCATACCTGACAAAACCTCCAGTGTTTGCTGCTCCTACCACTGGAAAACCATTCATCTTGTACACAAGAGCCCTTGATCACTCTTTGGGAGCTCTGCTTGCGCAAGAAAATGATCAGAGAAAAGAAGCTGCTCTATATTACCTCAGCCGCATGCTAGTAGGTGCAGAGCATCGCTACTCTCCAGTCGAAAAAGAATGTCTTGCAGTGATGTTCGCCGTACAAAAGCTGCGTCACTACTTGCTTTCCAACACAGTCTACCTGGTCTCGAGGGTCAACCTCTTGAAGGTCCTTGTCACAAAGGCAGGTTCTCTCAATGCTCGACTGGCAAAGTGGTCCATCCTTCTGTCACAATTTGATATTAGGTATGTACCACAAAAAGCAATCAAAGGGCAAGCTCTAGCGGACTTCCTCGCAGAGCATCCATTGCCTAAAGATTCTCCGCTTAGAGATGATCTCCCAGACGAACCAGTCTACAATGTGGAGACTTTCTCACAAAGTGCCTCCTGGGATATGTACTTTGACGGTGCAACCAGGACAAATGAAAAAAGACAGCTGATCTCGGGAGTTGGCATCCTCTTTGTTAGCCCCGACAAATACATGATTCCACACGCTTTCTCGCTACTGGAACCATGCACAAACAATGCAGCTGAATATCAAGCTCTGATCTTAGGATTAGAACTCGCCATCGAATCTGGTATCACCATGCTGGAAGTCTTTGGAGACTCTCAACTGATCGTCAACCAGATGAATCAGAAATTTGAAGTCAGGAAGCCAGATTTGTTGCCCTACTACAACAAGGCACAATCACTTCTGCAAAAGTTTGACATCTGTCACATCACCCACATTCGTAGAGGTGAAAACATACGTGCAGATGCCCTAGCCGGACTTGCCGCATCCATGGCAATCCAGGAAGGGGAAAACATGCAAATCACAGTGTGCGAAAGGAGAATCCTTCCTCCTCTTAACACACACCAAGCAGTTGCTGAATGCCACCAAGTGGTCGGAAGTCGGATTTCAATCCTTCAAACTTCAATCGGCGACTGGAGGGATCCGTTCATTGATTACATTATGTTCGGAATCCTACCTGAAGATCCAAAAGAACGGGTAAGCATCCAAAGGCGAACCCCAAGCTTCCATTTGGATATTCCTTCAAAAATCTTTTACAGGAAATCCTTCAACGGAGTACTTCTACGCTGCTTGTCACAACAAGAGGCTGAAGAAACACTCAAAGAAGTTCATGCTGGTCTTTGTGGAGCTCATCAGGCTGGACCTAAGCTCTATGATCAGATAAAAAGGTTAGGATATTACTGGCCTACCATGGTGGCTGACGCAATGCAATTTGCTAAGCGCTGCCAACAATGCCAAGTTCATGGAGATTACATTCACATGCCTCCAGAATGGCTGCATCCTACAGCGATCTCATGGCCTTTCGAAGCCTGGGGTATGGACATCATAGGTCCTATTTCTCCCCCTTCAAGCAAAGGTCATCGCTTCATCTTCGCTGCTACGGATTATTTCTCCAAGTGGTCAGAAGCATTTGCGTTTAACGAAATGAAGACCTCATCAGTCCTTCAGTTCCTACGCACTAACATCATTTGTCGTTTCGGCATACCCAAAAGATTCGTCCATGATAACGGACCACAGTTCCGGGATCATCGATTCTAAAGGTTCTGCGACAAATACAAAATCCAAAGCTGTCCTTCGACTCCATACAATCCGGCAGCAAACGGGTTAGCAGAAGCTTTCAACAAGACACTCTGCAAAATCCTCAAAAAAAATGGTCTCTAGTCACAAAATAGACTGGAGCGACAAAATGTCCGAAGCTTTGTGGGCCTATCGAACCACCGTTCGAGGACCAACCCATAGCACACCATTCTCCTTGGTCTATGGATGCGAAGCTGTCGTGCCCTTGGAAGTACAAATTCCTTCCTTAAGGGTATCCTTGCAAAATGACATGACTCAAGAAAGCAATGTCAAATTGCGACTCCATGAGCTGGACAATCTCGATGAGAAACGGCTCGAAGCTCAACAAAGCATTGAACTTTACCAAGCACGTATGGCAGGATCTTTCGATAAAAAGGTCAGGCAACGCGCCTACAAAAAGAGTGACTTGGTTCTTGCGGTGAAAAGACCAATGGTCTTCGCTCATAAGTCTAAAGGCAAATTTGAGCCAAAATGGGAGGGACCCTACGTCATCGACAAGGTTTTCTCTAATGGTGCATACGCACTCCTAAACATGGAAGGTGACAGATGTATGCTGCCTATCAACGGCAAGTTCTTAAAGCGGTACTACCCTTGAAGACTTACCCAACTGGGTAAGAGCAATGCCTGCACGGCCAAAGCCGGTTTCCAGGTACACGCTCGCTAAACCCACCCTTTTTTTTAGAATTTTCATATCAAATGTTGAAATTTCTAGAAATCTAAAACAATGCTTACTTTCATCGTTTCATTGTTCAAAAAAAAAAATATATCCAAGTTTAGGAACCTTTCCCTAACTTGACCAAAATTTTCAACCTTTGAACCCAAAATTCATGGTTTGAAACAAAATCCGGATTCAGGGATTTCCACCCTAGTCCACCCTGCCTTTTACCGCCAAAATGGTTTTAGGTCAAAATTTATGACCCTCGTGTCTTTAAAAAAAAAAATGGTTTTTCAAAAAACCGCGAGGAAGCGACGCTTAGTCAATACTCGCACAAATCGGAAGCAAGCGAACCACGTTCGACACTTCCAAAATCGCAGGGAAGCGACATTTCGTCGGTACTTGCAAAATCCAAAACTGTGGAGACGCAACATTTCAGTTGATATCCACAACCCAAATTTCAAAGGTTCGAAAAAACCTAAAAAACTGTGGAGACGCAACATTTCAGTTGATATCCACAACCCAAATTTCAAAGGTTCGAAAAAAACCTAAAAAACTGTGGAGACGCAACATTTCAGTTGATATCCATAACCCAAAGGTTCGAGAAAACCACAAATTTCAAAAATCGTGGGGAAACGACATCAAGTCAGTACCCGCAAAACCAAAATTTTTGAAAAGCAAGGATGCGACATCCCATCGATACTTGCACCCAAATCCGCGAGGATGCGACATTCCATCGATACTCGCAACCGAATGAGCAAGGATGCGACATTCCATCGATACTTGCAAGAACATTCAGCAGGGAGGCGACTTTTAGTCGATACTTGTATTTTTTGAAAACCAAACCGGCTATAAATGCCATCAAAACAGGCTATAAATGCCACAAACCGGCTATCAATGCCACAAACAAAAAAAAAAACTTGGATTTCAAAAAAAAAAAAAAAAAACGGCTATCAATGCCACCAAAACAAAACAGGCTATCAATGCCACCAAAAACCGGCTATAGATGCCAACAAAACAAACCGGCTATCAATGCCACCAAAACTGGCTATAGATGCCACAAAAAAAAAACTCGGCTATCAATGCCACAAGAAAAGCTGGCTCTCATGCCAAAATTGGCTTCCATGCCACAAACAAAAACCTGGCTTTCATGCCAAAACAATTACTTGACAAAAGATTTTCACAAAATGACAACCTTTTGATCAAATCCCATTTAGCAATTACTTTTATCACAAAAAGATTCAAGTGAGCGTAGGGATAACAAAAAAAAGAACATCCCATTTAGCAATTACTTTTATCACAAAAAGATTCAAGTGAGCGTAGGGATAACAAAAAAAAGAGCATCCCATTTAGCAATTACTTTTATCACAAAAAGATTCAAGTGAGCGTAGGGATAACAAAAAAAAAAGAGAAAGTGTTCACAAGCACTACAAAAAAAAAAGTACCAAAAAATACAAGTGGTACCAAAAAAAAGAAAGAAGGATGGTTTCTGTATACAGGAGCTCAATCAAAAATGGTCTCCAGCCAAGAGTTCAGCTCCTTAAGCAAACTTTTGGCCTCATCCGTCAAGGATTCCAAGGCACGCTTCTTCAAGAACCTGCCATGAGATGCTGGGGTGGGCTGTAACCCTTCTTCTGCACTGGGAAGCTTCCCTCGAGCGGTTTTCCATTGTTTGTTCTCATCAGACTTCCTTTTGAGAACTCGAATGGCATCCGCAACTCGATGAATCAGAGCAGTCTCCCTTTCACGAGCCTCTGTTATTTCAGTCCACTTGGCAGCGACTTGTGCCTGCAGATGCTCAAGACGTTTCCTGGCCTCATCGACCTCCCTATCAAGGATGTTAAGGTCATGTGTCAGCCTAATGATGGTTATCTCTTCTAAGTTCCTCTCTCGGACTGCCTGCTTCTTGCTTTCTGTAGCCTCATCCAGGTCAGATTGAGCCTTATCCGCAGGGTCCAAGAACATCTCCTTGAAGAACTGATCGTCAGGAAAACCCATGGTCTCAAACCACTTGTCACCCAGCTCAATGATCCTATTAACGATCGCCCTGGCATCTGTGACATCCAGACCAGCCTCTTCAGCATCACCGAGAATCTCACGCACATGCTGGATCATGCTAAATCCGGCTTCCAAGTGCCCAGAAAAGAGAGTCTCAATCCAAGAGCTCAGAACTCGCACCACCACCTTCTTCGCAAAAAGAAGAGATGGCCCAGCTGAAGATTCGCCCAACTCCGTTGGTCGGCTGCTCATGTCATCATCTGTTGAAAGAGTAACAAAAGACTCTTTCCAGTTGAAGCTGCTCCTGCTCGGGAAGGAATCTCAGCGCGAGGAATCTCCTCAACATTGTCAGAACTGGTCCCAGGAGTCTCTACCTCTGGATTAACCTCTGGCATCCCTTGCTCTGGAAGCGACGGACCCTCCTCTGTCACTTCAAAACCTGCCAAAAGAAACACAAAAAGGTATGAATATAATCCTGTTTGAAAATCATTATCAGGGTTATAACTACAAAATACCTTCTTCGACGACTGGCGGAACACTTTCTTCCTCCATGAACTCATCGGAAGCATCATCAACATTTGCGTCCATCGATGGTTCAAAGTCATCAGAACCCTGTGGCAAGACAGCTGACAAAAAAAAATGTGTTAGCAAACCAAGTCATAAACTCAAAAAAAAAAAGAGCAAAAGAAGTCGTACCAATTGGAGATTCTGGATTTACTCCAGAGTCCCTCGGTTCTTCTTCAGGTGCCTCAACAAGATCCATCACCACCTCATCGGTTGAGACCTCAGGCATCACCAAGTCTTCCTCTGCTAAAAAAAAAAAGAAGAAAAGCAGAAAACAAGAAGCAAATCAGAACATGGAAAAAATCCCATGAAAAGAAATGGAAAGAGAAAAAGGAAGAATCATACCTTCACCAACGGTCTCTTCTTCTCGGCTTCTCTTCTCTGGAGGCTCGTCAGCATCCACTGGCACATCCTCATCGATAGTAAGAGGAACTTCCAAGTTAGGAGAGTCCTCATGCTGCCCCTTGCTGTGATGATGACTCCTCCCCCTCTTACCCCGGCGGGCTCGCTTCTTAGAGGAACCTGCCCCACTGTCAGAGTCAGGTTTCCCACTTGACTCCTCACTGGATGGTCTACTCTTGCCAGTAGACTCCACGGAAGCTTGCCTCTGTGCCGCTTGCATCCAAGCGCCAAGTTCGGCTTCCTCCTGTTCTAGCTGCTCCAAAGCCTCATCAGGTATTTCTCGAACAGCTTCAGAACCAATGACGCCCTGGTCACCGAGAAAGCCTATCTTGTGCTTCTCTCCAGAAAGGAAGGCCCAAACTTCCTCTCGCCGGACGACATCCGACTTTCCAAGGCCCTTTCCATATGCCAGCTTCACATCAAGCTCCCTCTTGGAAAGCCCCCGATATGCCGAAAAGCTCTCCGCGAACCACTTCACAAAGCCGGCAGTCCGGGAAGTCAGCAACACAGGATAAGAAATCATGGTTGTAGTGTTGTCGGATGTGAATTTCGACCCCCCAAAAAAAAAAGGAAAGAAAGGGGAATTTTTGCGTGGGGAAATCTCTATTCATCTATATATGCTATTTAAATTTTACATCGAAAATGAGGATTCCGACTATCCTCAAAATCAATGGATCACGATCGCCAGCTACGGATACGGCCGTAACACCGTTCTTCGACTAAAGTCGAAGAAATTTGGGGAGAAAAATAAATGGGTGGGTTTTTCCTCTCGTCTAATGTGCTGCCGGCAACACACGACGGTTGTCCTGTCACATTAATTTGGGTCTCTTTGGGTCTTTTTAATATAGGGTCAAATTAGGGTTATGAGTTAAAGTCCAAATAAAGGTTAATCCTCACACAACATAATCATAATAAATCCAAGTAAAATAAAGTAAGTAAATAAAGAAAATAAATGGGGGGAGGTGCCAAATATTTAAGAAGAGGATTGGCCCCGTTCCCGGGTACCCCCTTCAGATCCCTTGGCAAAATAAGTTTTAAAGGCTGACTTTTCAAATCAAAATGATGATGCAAATGAGATTTTGACTTGTGATTTCTGTGTTTTTCGTGTGCGATACACGAGTGATAAAAATGAAAGGCCAATGGGCCGTAATTGATTGGAGATGGCCGATGGGCCAATTTTTGTTTAAGGGTGGCCGATGGGCCGTGATTGTTTAAGGGTGGCCGATGGGCCGAAGTAAAAAGTGTGTGTGAAATCACTCATCTCATCTTGTCATTCTCATTTATTCAATTTTAGAAGTCAGTTCTTCATTTCCTTTTATCATTAAGTTCAATTAAATATTTGGCACCTGAGGTGGAGGAAGAAATAAAGGAAAATCTTTTTGGGTTTATTTTGTTGGTTTTATAGTTGTTATGGATTTTTGATATGGGGCTAGAAGGGCCTAACTAGGGGATTTACTTGGATTTACGTAATTAATGCTTTATTACTGATCATCGGATTAACCTTAACCTAAGGTCCTAGACCGCCCACATCAGCTTTCCCAATTCCCTAACGGAATAGGAAGAGTGATGGGGTGAAGCCTAATGCTCTAAACTACCTAACAAGGTAATCCAATTTGATCCTAGGGTGTAAATAGCCTAAGTTTGATAGTTCCTGCGCCTAAGCAGTTTGTTGAGTAAGATCTTAATTGATTCGATTTGTTGTGAGTTGTGGTTTTGATTGAGAGTGGTTTAGAGATGTTTTAAGGATCTGGTTAATGTGTTCTTCTATATTTTAGACTTATGTTATTTTTAATTTAAATCAGAATTCTAAAAAGTAGTCGAAAATCACAATTCAAGATTAAAAACAGGGTAGGCGCCCAGGGGGTGGAGCCTATCCTAACAGTTTATGCTTTTCAGACTTTTCGATCTCTTTTCAGAATTCTGGAGGTTTTAAGGGCTATGTTTTACTCTGAGGAATGTTTTAATGTCTCTGCTGTTCTAATGTCAAAGTGATGCGGGTCCGGATTTTGAAATAAAACGAGGATTCGTGTTTTAGTGCAAGTAGAAGGATAGGCACCAAAGGGGTGGCGCCCAGGTGAATTGGCAGGATGGGCGCCCAGGGAGTGGTGCCCAGGTGGTTTGCCTGTGATTTTGTGTTGTGCCGGATAGGATTTAATTATTGGTCTGTGGGTCCGGAGATTAATTAAGGTTCTGGTCTTAGTTAGTTTAAGTTGTAAGGTGTTTAATTATTAATTTTTAGTTGAATTGGTTGGGTAGGTTTGAAATGTAGGCTAGGCGCCCAGAGGGTGGTGCCTAGGTGAAACTGGTAGAATGGGCACCCAGGGGGTGGCGCCCAGATGGATTGATAGGATAGGCGCCAAGGGATTGGTGCCTAGGTGGAATCTTTATGGTTTGGTCGGTTCCAAAGGGTTTTGGGTATTAAGTCCGAATCGATTAAGGTTCCAAGTGTTTTAAGGTTAAAGGTATTATGTTATGTTGATTGGGATTGGTTTGAGGTTTTAATTAATTAGGTTAAGTTGTGAATTTAGGGCTTTTTATGAAAAGGAGTAGACTGGGCGCCCAGGGTGTGGTGCCCAGATGGATGTGTTTTATGGTTCGGTTGGGTTTTGTGATTCTTTGGTCAATCTCAGGTTTGAATTGATTTAAGGGTCTAGGATTTGATGGAAAGTGTTTATTCGTGTTCAGTTGGGGATGAATCGGGTTCCAATTAATTGGGTTTAATGGTTTCCTAAGGAATGGACGGGGTAGGTGGAATTCACAGGCTGGGCGCCCAGAGGGTGGTGCCCAGGTGGATTGACAGATTAGGCGCCAAGGGGGTGGTGCCTAAGTGGATTGACAGGCTGGGCGCCCAAGGAGTGGTGCCCAGGTGGCTGTCTTGAGGTTTGGCTTGGTTTTGACGTTCTAGGTTGATTCGAAGTTGGGTTTTGTGATTTAATGCGTTTGGATGAAAAGTATCTTTTAGTATTCAGTTGAGAAAGAATTAGATTTAAGTTAATTAGGTTTAGTTTTTAATTGATTGGTTTCCAAGAAACGAGTAGTGTAGGTGGAGCTCACAGGCTGGGCGCCCAGAGGGTGGTGCCCAGGTGGATTGATAGGCTAGGCGCCCAGGGGGTGGTGCCCAGGTGACTGCCTTGTGGTTTGATTTGGTTCGATGGATTTTAAGTTAATCCGAGGGTGAATTGATTAGAGTCTTAGGTTTCTTAAGTCCTAAAGTGTTTAAATGTGCTAATTCGGGTTGGTTTAATTAGAAGTTTCAATTAGAAATTTCTTAGTAAAGGGATAGGATGGGCGCCAGGGGAGTGGTGCCCAGATGAATTGGAAGGCTAGGCGCCAGGGGAGTGGTGCCCAGGTGGATTGGAAGGCAGGGCGCCAGGGGAGTGGTGCCCAGGTGGATTGGAGAGTATGGGCGCCCAGGGAGTGGTGCCCAGGTGGATCTTTTTAGGGTTTGTTAGTTTTGTATCTTTTAGGTAGATTCGAGTTTAAGTTGGTTAAGATTTCAGGTCTTTCAAGTTAAAAGTATTTTAGTGTGTTAATTAGGGTTGGTTAAAGTCTTAATTAATTAGATTAAATTTTAAATAGAGCCTCTTAGGGAATGAATAGGCTGGGCGCCCAGGGAGTGGTGCCCAGGTGGACCTTGTCAGCAGGGCACCCAGGGAGTGGCGCCCAGATGGATCTTGTCAGCAGGGCACCCAGGAGGTGGCGCCCAGATGGATCTGTTTTAGGGTTTTAATTAAGTTCTTGGTTATTTTTAATCCGAATTAATTAAGGTCTCAAGATCTTTTGGATTAAAGGTATTTATTGTATTAATTGATGTGAGATCAGAGCCTTAACTAATTATGTTTAATCCTTAATTAGGGACCTTTAGTGAATAAGCAAGTTAAGCTCAAGAGAGAAGAAGCGGTTCCCTAAACAATCTTAGTGATTCCTTAGTCCAATTTCAGTCCAAATCAATTAGATTGTTTGTTCTAGGGTTCTTAATGATTTGGCAATTCTTAAGTTAATTAACTATGATATTTTAGGTTTATCCTACTTAGGCACGAGATTTGATAATCTAGGCTATCTACCTACTATTTTTGGGTTTTCTTTGTATTTTTTAATTTGTTTTTGGTTTCTCCTCTAATTTACTAGAGAGTAAGGGAAGAGAAGAAATAGTTTTATGTTTTATGATTTTTTTTGGGTTTTTTTATGACTTTATGTTTCAGATGATATGGTGGTGTGTGATAAAAACAATAATTTGAAGTTCAGAACATATCAAACAAGCAAACATATCATTGTTATGCGATTTCTAAATGAACTAAATGCGAGAGATCGAAACTTGTGCACAAAGGTGGAACAGTCCACCTAGGCGCCACACCTGTGGTGCCTACCCTGCTCAGTCAGGGTTTTCAAAGATTCGCAATGAATGCACAATAGTCTTAAGATTTTCAACACAATTTTCGATATTTAGTAACTGATGCGGATGTCCTAATGCGAACTACTAATGATGCAACTAACAAATCTACGAGAAAATGATGTAACAAGTAGAGATCTAAAACCCAAACCCTTTCTCGGAAGGGTAGGCGCCCAGAGGGTGGCGCCTAGCCAAACCAGAGATGGTAGGCGCCCAGTGGGTGGCGCCCAGCCTTCTGAGATAGGCTTTTCACGACCTCCTCGATCTAAATGATGATGATGATGCTATAAATGCGAGATCTAACCTAGTTAAGCACTTAGAACTACGAAATCAATGCAGATCTACACCACTAGTATGAATCTAAACATGTTATTAATATGATGAGATGCTGATACCATTTTTATCAAGAACTAATATAGATCTATGATGCATGAATGATCCTAAGCATGTTTCTAAACAAAGATGATGATAAAATGCAGCAGAAGAATAGAAAGATCTAGGAATACCGGTTTGAATCACACTTTTCAAGTTCCTAGAACGAGGCTTACGCGAAGAACCATGGCTCTAGTTGAAGATATGGAAGTCTTCTCCTCTATTTCCCCTTCTTCTTCTCTAGATCTGAAGCTTTCTCTCTAATGGTGGCTACCTTTCTCCTTTTTGCTTATTCTCTATACTTTTCTCTCTTTTAGGGTAGTTCCCTTGTAAATGAGGTTAAGAGATCCTTAAATAGAGGTTTGGGATGAGTTTAGGAGGGCTAGGGCTTCATTAGTTCGTGTTTATAGAAGGTTTCACGCATCCCAAGGCGGCTTAAGTGTTTTGGGATAAATTAGGGTTTGGAAAAGAGGCTGGGCGCCCATGGGGTGGTGCCCAGGTGACTGCATAGGGTGGGCGCCACAGGGCTGGCGCCTATGTGGACTGGTTCATGGTAGGCGCCCATGGGGTGGAGCCTACATGGTTCGGATCATTCTCAAAGTTTGGTCCCATCTGAAGCCGGAATAGAATGGATAGATGTTCAATTGAGGGGACCTACACTAGCACTTAATTGACTGGGCGCCACAAGGGTGGTGCCCAGGTGGACTGGACAGTATGGGCGCCCACCACAGGGTGCCTATGTGGACTGGAGAGTGTGGGCACCACAAGGGTGGTGCCTAGATGGAAAGTTGTTTGGGTCTTTGCTTGGAGTGGTTATGGGCTGCCTTAAGTTAAGTTTGTGGAATAATAGGGTGGGCGCCACACATGTGGTGCCTAGGTGGGCTGAAGAGTATGGGCGCCACACATGGGGCACCTAGATGGAATAAAGAGTGGGGTGGGCGCCACACATGGGGTGCCTAGGTGGAGTCAATTCATTTTCGGAATTTGGTCCCTACGTTGAGTGGTCCCGGTCCATTTTAGGTCAAACTAGTGATTTCGGAGGGTGGGCGCCACACATGGGGCGCCTAGGTGACCATGACTAGTAGGGGCGCCACACATGGGGCGCCTAGGTGAATTTGAGTAGGGTGGGCGCCCCTTGGGTGGTGCCTAGATGAATTTCTGTTACTCTTTCTAAGGCAAACTTCGAAAACTCTTGAAGTGAAGAATCCAATGGTCTAACTATCCTAATGATTATGGGCTGAGAAAAGATGGGGACCTCTGGATCAATGGATCCGGCTTCCTAACTTAGGGTAATCGGATGGCATTTGGGTAAACTTGGTGTAATCTTTGTAAGAACTGGCCTAAGCATGTCTTAAGTGGTTTGGAATATGTAGAGTTAGTGTAGTAGTCTGTCCTTGTGTGAAAGGTGAGTTGGACTCTAGATCTCAATGTGACTCGGCTTTCTTCTCACGAATTTCTAGAAGTCGTTGAACTAAGTCTGAAACTATCAAAAAGCATCTTTATTGTCATTAATTAATCTAAATTATGCCATTAATCATTCAATTATGGGTGAAATGGGGGCATCGCTATATATGACAGGTATTTAAGGCTATCATAGGGGGGGGCAAATGAGGTGTCTACAAGTGTCTTCAGCACTATAGAAAGCCCATGCATTTCTCCCGTCCTGTAAACCTCCAAAGCGCTTCACCATGCTTGAAGGCGCTCTAACAACGCCTTGAGAAAAGCCCAGCTGCAAAGCAAAGCGAGAGGGTACATACGGCTGGATGTCGACGAAAAGATGTCTACGGTACACCATCGTGCCGACACGTATGCTGAAAAGCCACTCTCTCTCTGCATTTGTCAAGGAATAATGCCTTCCCGACCCCGCCCTGGTAGAGTCTCGGGAGGCACCAAAATCAAAAGCCTTCTTCCACAACTCCGGAGAAAGCTTCACTGAAGATTGCCCCATCTCGACGTCCCTGAACCGTCGGATCCTCATGCGGGCAAACAAAAGTGATTCGGACACGGCTTTGCCCTTAGCCAGTCGAATCATCAGAGGATCATCATCCTGTGCAGCACCCAGCCGATGGAAGCTAGGACAGTGGTATACATACCACGAATAAAAGATATGGGCTGAAAATACCCTATTCATGGGAAGCCCAAGCCGAACCAAAAAAGCAGCAGCCTGCAGTTCGGTACACAGGTAGGAGTAAAGAGCTGGCACCAAAGCAAGCTGCTCTCCAAACGCCATCTGACAAGCCGGAAAAATACAATGCGGCCTGATGTGCGTTCCATCTCCTCCAGCAAAAAACAGCCTCACCAAGCCAATAAGTGAGGTAAACAGCGAGATCTCTCCGCAGTGCAATGTCAGGACATATGGCGTTTGTACTTGCACAGAAATCTCTCAACTCTTCTTGCATGGCCAAGATCTTCTTTGAACTTGGATCCTGAGCTCCGGCTTCCTGGGTCACGCTATCAGAAGACTCCCTGCTATCAAAAAAGTTGGGGAATGAAGAGCTAAAACTCTTCCAACTGCTGGATCTAACTTTCAAACCCTCCTTCTCCTTCAAAAAATCATAGAAGGCGACGAGCTGAAAGTATAGAAGCCTGAACTCCTCAGACTGCCCCTCGAGGACGCTGTCAATCGGCATAAACTGCTCATAGAGTTTACCGAGGATGGGCAATCCAGTGATGGCGCTCAGCTCCTTCAAAGAAAAACCAATCTCACCATTCGTCACAACGAAGGTATTGGTTTGTGGGAGGAATGACTCCAGCATAGCCATGAAGGCCTCGTCGGAAAAGATCACGGTCTCCCTAAAGGCGCGGACCGGATCAAAAATCCCGACTTCCTTCAAAACGGTGCCACCAATCAGCAGGACGCGATCAGTCCACGACTTCCACTCGGAGTCGGCATTGAAACGGCCTCGAAGTCGAAAAGGCTTAATCCAATTGCTGCCGTCACCACTGAAAATACCAAGGCCCACCGGTCTCAAATCGACCGACGGATAATCAGAGCCCTGGTAGCCGCTGGATGGCATCAACAGGTCCATGTCAACAGGCGACCTCTCCGTATATCCAGGAGAACCTCCAACAAAAACCCCGGTCTTGATTACATTTGTCCTTCTCACCCAACTTGGAGGATCTTCCCTCTTAGGGCACGTGGGGGCAAGGCTCAGAATCGAGACGGTGCGATCAAACGTCGACCGGGTAGCAACAGTCTTCTTCTCACCATCTGCTGTGAAAAACATCTCCTCTGGTATGTCATGTCATCAGGGACTGCATCACCAAAGAAGAAGGTAGGCTTGGGCAAAATGCTCTGATCTTCCATCACCCATGGACGACTGCTTACCATGATCTTATAGAATTCCTCTCCCTTGAGAGCGATCAGTCGCTGCCTCATCTCATCTCTGTTGAGGGAGTCGCACTCTTCCAGATTTCTCTCAACATACTGGACCTTCTCAAAAGCCTGCTGAACAGCCGGATTAGAAGATCTAGAAGATCGACGAGGTACGCTTGTAGCAGGCTCTTTACCCTTGTTCGCTCTGGAGGAACCACCTGAAAAGGATGGAAAAGAAAAAGATCAAACATCAAAATGACAGAATCTCGCTAAAAAAAAAAAAATCTGGCGAAATTTTGACATGATGACGGGGCAATTCCGAAGAAAATGAACTATCCCGAAAGAAATAGAAAGCTTGAAGATGGGCTCAACATCGCTGCGAGCTCCGAAACTCCAAACTTTCGAAACCTCAAAGTCTCCGCAAAATCAGGAAGGGCTCAACATCACTGCGAGCTCCAAATTCCCAAATTTGCGAAAACTTTCAGGTATGCTATCACATCATGCTACAAATTTAATTTACAAATTAAAGGCATGCATGAACATCTAGGTTTGCCAAAAAAAAAGAGGGGCATTATCATGATGAGCAAAAAAAAAAAAAAGAAAGAAACTTTCTCAAAAAAAAGGGAAAGAAAACAAAAAAAAAAGAAAAGAAACTTTCTCAAAAAAAAAAAGGGGAAAGAAAACAAAAAAAGAAAAAAGAAAAGAAACTTTCTCAAAAAAAAAAGAGGAGAAAGAAAACAAAAAAAAAAAAAAGAAGAAAAAAAAGGGGCTGGCCCACAGGCCACGTGGCCGTACGGCCAGATCCGTACGGCCCACAAAAGAAAAAAAAAATGCAAAAAAAAAAAAAAAATAGAAGAGAAAGCAAAAAGAAAACACGTGAAAAAAAAAAGAGGGAAAACACGTGAAAGAAAAAAAAAAGAAGAAAAGAAAAAGAAACAAAAAAAAAAAGAAAGAACTTTATTTTTCCTACAATGAAGTTTTCTTGAAAAAAAAAGGAGAACTTACTTGAAGCCATTGATGGAGAAGAAGAAGAAAAGTCTTGAAGATCTTGAAGAAGAAGAACTCTTGGTCTTGAAGCCCTCTTGAGATTATTGCAAAAGAAAGTAATAAGAGTAAGAGATCCAACCTTCTCCTTGCTTTTATAGAGGAGAGCAAACCAAAGAAGGAAAGAAGAAAGAGGTAAGTGTTACTAATTAGTAACCTTACCAAAAGAAAGAGATTAGAAAGATTCTTTCCCAAAAGAAAGATATCTTGAAGGATTTTCTCCCAAAAAGAAATCGATGACGGATTCTTTCCCAAAAGAAAGATATCTTGAGATATCCTATCCCAAAATAAAGGGATCATGAGAGATTCTCTCCAAGTAAAGATATTCTTAGATATTCTCTATCCAAATGAGATATTTTTGGATATTCTTTACAAAAATGACACCATATGAGATCTAACCCATTTCAAAAGCTTAAGGTCCCATGGGTTAGCCCATATGAGCCAGGTTTGACCACCTAGGCACAAAAAAAAAAAAAAAAAAATTGGGCTTTTAGTCAAAGAGAAATCCCTCTTACCAAGAGCATACAAAAATGGTTCCATGCCTCTTTTGAGTTGATTGGACCATACAAAAGAAAATTCCAAGCCCCATGAGCTTCCAAAAATCAAACCATCCAGCCTCATCTACCAAATTGAGCCAAAATCTTGAAATTGACATTCCACAAAAATCAAACCAAATCCTGGTCCCCTAACTTGCCACATACAGCCTGTTAGGTCACAAGACCAAAACCAAAAACCAAAACCTGATCCCCTAACTTGCCACATACATCCTGTTAGGTCACAAGATCAAAACCAAAATTGATCCCCCAACATTCCACATACAGCTTGTTGGGTCACACGATCAAAACCAAACCCGACCCCCTAACCTGCCACATACAGCCGGTTAGGTCACAAGGTCAAAACCCAAATCCACATCCCTGATGTCATCTTCAAAACTTTGCCTCGAGATGGTACGTGATCCCTTTCACTACCATAAAATTCCCCTGGAAGCTCAAAAGGCTACAAATACCAAAAAGAAAGACTGCTCAAAGACTCTTGGTCAAGTCACAGGCTCTCCTTCGAAAATCTCTTCGAGGCACATCGACTACAAAAGTTAAGCAACTCGTCGCTGTACCTCGAGGGGGCATTTGTTGACACCAAAAATGTCACTTTGCCTCTTCAAGATCCAAAGAGCTACATGAAGTCGCAACCTGCCATAAATAGGCAATGCTGCTTCCAAAAATCAAATCTTGTCAGAATCAAACAAAAACTGCAAGATTCTTCAAGACAGCCAAAAGAGGAGTACACAAGAAGTTTCAGGCCATTTCAAAATCATTTGGCCTAACTTCGCTTCTCAGACAGCCGAAAAGGAGCTCTCGGCGGCAAAAGCATCGGAGACACTAAATCTTCGATCAGGGCCGATGGATAGTCTCAAAATACTTCCAAAAGGCTCCACGTCAAGTTCCGAGTCAAACCGACAACGTTTGACCCTACATCAACCCTCGAACAGCTAAATCAAGCCTCTCGGCGGCGAGAACCACCGAGGCCATTACTCATCAAATAGAGCACATGGACGGCTTCAAAATTCTTATAAAGGGCTACACGTCAAATTTCAGGTCATTTCCACAACATTTGACCATAGTTTGACGCTCGGAAGCCAAATCAGGCCTCTCGGCGGCAAAGCTCTCCGGGACCATGGTTTCCAAGACAGAGCCTATGGATCATCTTAAAATGACTCCAATAGGTTCCCTGTCAAATTTCAAGTCAATTGGACATCGGTTGACCGCACATCAAACCGCGACATCTTCATCGCGACAAAAAGTAAGTCTACTGGTGATAGGACCCCAAACGGCTTCAAAACTCAAACAAAAGCCTATGGTTGGTCTTATTTATTGCTCAGGAGGCTTCACACCAAATTTCAGGTCATTCCGACATCGTTTGACCCAGTTTCAGCTTCTGACGGAAAATCGGCAGCTCTGCGCGACAAAGTCTTCGGCTTTCTCAGGAAATTGGAAACTTTGCAAAATAAAATGCAAGGATTCTCATCAGGTTTCCTACAAAGAAATCAGGCCAATAAATGGTCAAAATGTCAAGGAAAAGTACAGGAGAAAAAAGAATCGAAAAACAGCAAAAACGGACACGAAACGGGACACAAAAAAGGGAAAACCCCCCAGGGTCGCAGACCCCTGCGACCCTGGGCCAGGGTCGCCGGCGACCTTGGAACCCGGGGTCGCCGGGAAGGCCCCGGAAACCCCGGTTTTCGCCGTTTTTTCGAGATTCGAAGAGCCCAGCCTCTGGTACTTTCCAAAATTCATGCTTTTGAGACACCAAGTCCTCTGACATCCGTCCAAAACACGGGTCAATTATCAAGAGTATCGAAAACAATATTGATCGCCACCCGGTCAACCAAAAAAAGTGTGCTTTCTACCCGACCGATCGAGAAATCGACAGGACAGATGGCACCGACCCGCTGTTGGCAACAAACACCTGAAATTACATGGTCATCTGATGTCGATCTACATGAAGATCCATCGATGATCATCGACAGAAGAATCCCAAAAGACGTGGCACGGCCCGCGACTCTTCAGCTGCTCGGCGACCACTTAATGCGATTAATTGACTAACTTTATTACAGTCATTAATCCATTTCTTTGGACGGCCCAATCAGAAGCAAGCATTCAGGAGTTACAAGTCAAGAGATTCATGGCATTTAACCCATGAAACTCCTCCCATCATGGCGATTAAAGGCGATTAAATGCCCTCAATCTCCTCCGGCCAATCAGAAGCCAAGAAAAAGGAGTTACAAAATAAACAATTCAATTTTGTAACTCCTCCCATTATGTAGCTTTATGACAATCAAAGCTCATAAACCCTCCTAAATGGCCACCTAAATGCCTATAAATAGGAGAGCTCTCCAAGAAGAACAGGACATCAGAAAAAAAAAAAGCACAAACGCACAGACAGACAGAAGCACAGAAATCCAGAGAAAGGAAAAAGAGAGAAAACTCTGCGGAAGTTCTACACCGGCCACCGCAACAAGGTGACAAAAGTCCCTTGGGGGGTATCCCCCCCCCCCAATGTCCTTGCCTTCTCCTCCTGCCTCCAATGGCTTAGATGTGGCTTTTCAGCCCGTCTACTCGGCTTTTTATTGGACATAGGACCTCCTTTTGGTCTTTGTCCTCTAAAAACCCGAGGTTATAGCCAAGCCAAGCGAATCAATAGCATCCTCTGTTCTCATCTGCATGGATGATGGCGAAGCCCACATATGGCTTGCGACCGTCAATCTAAACGGGTCCCCCACAATCTCTTGAGAAGTTAGATCCTCCTTTTCTTGCTTTTCATTGTAGTTTGTATTTTTTCAAAAGAGACAAAAATCACAATTCTTGTCTTTCATTATTGATAAGGATTGTAAATCGGCTATAAACGCCAAAAATCGGCTATAAACGCCAAAATCGGCTATAAATGCCAAAAAAATCGCCTTTCACGGCAAACCAAGAAAAATGTCTCTTTTCTTAAATATATGTGCAATGTAAAACTTGAAAGAAGTTGATTTCCTTTTACTTGCGAAGGTTGATCTTCGGATCACCACTTGCAATTCCAAGTAAAAAATAAAAAATCTGGCACACCCACACAAAAAAAAGAAATGTTGATGCACGCCCCTGCCCCCCGGTTACGAAAGGGTCGGACCCGACGGACTCCCACGTCCGCCGACCTCGGTAGGAACTCGAGCAGGAGCGCGGTCCATCACCTCGCGGCTAGTCACATGAATAGTAACATCACTATTCACTGTTCACTAGCCGTTTGAACAGTAACATTACTATTCACTGTTCACTAGCCGTTTGGACAGTAACATTACTATTCACTGTTCACTAGCCGTTTGAACAGTAACACTATTCACTGTTCACTAGCCGTTTTATAACCGTTGGACCAGCCGTTGGCAACCTTTTTGGCTATAAAAAGGGACATTTTCTTTTGGGAAGGAAGTAAAACTTTTGAGGAGTTTTGAGGCCAAGGAAGGAGGATGTTTTAAGAGCATTAGTGAAGGGAATATGGGTCTATTCCATTGATTCAATCTTGGAATCTTGTCTAATGGGTATGCTCCCTTTTCTTTAATTATATCATGCTTTGTTTTAATTATTGGTAAATGAGTTTTAAATGATAACTATGATGTGTTGAATCCTTTATCATATTTAATCTTGGATTTATTTATGTTGGATTCTTCACCTTAATTCAAACCAAGTTTGTTTTAAAAACTTCATTAATCATGCTTTGCCAAAATATTTGATTTCTTTTATACCATAATTCATTTACTTGGTTGAATCCTCATTAGTTATTTTCAATCACTTTAGAACATTAGTTAAACTAGTTTGTTTTGAAAACAACTATGCACATGCATCACATGTTTTGTTAAATAGTTTCATACAACTTGTGAGCTTTTGATTATCAAATCATCAACAAGTTAGTTTTTATACATGTGATTTGCATTTCTCTTCAATCAAATTTTTTATGTGCCTTAAACTTTTAATTGCATTAAGCATATATTGATTGGATTTATTTTAAAACTTGATTGAAGTATTCACACACACACACAACATAAGCATTCATATTTGCATTTCATAGTGTTTGTGTGAGTTGATTTTATACTTTCATATCCGCCTAATTTAGAGGCAATTTATTGAGCTTAATTGTATCTCTTAAGAGTGTTTTGTGAAGATACTTCCTTGAGAGAAAATCTATTTATGTAAAGGTTATTGCTTAGCCTAAGAAAAGCATTGTGTAAAGGTTATTGCTTAGCCTAGAAAAGCATCTTGTATAGGTTGTTGTTAAGCCTAGAAAAACAACATTGTAGAGGTTATTGCTTAGCCTATTGAAAAGCATACATAGTGGAAATCCAGTGGGGTGTAGGTACACAAGTCGGTAGTGGACGTAGGCATTGAGGCCGAACCACTGTAAATGATCATTGTGTCATGGTCTGTGCTTTGTGGTGATTCTTTTCATTAGCTTCCGCACTTTAGTTCTATATCATCACGTGTGACTAGTTAATTGAAAGAAGTTAAAATTTGTCATAATTGGTCACTAATTCATAGCTCACCCTATTCACCCTCCCTCTAGGGTTCGGATCCCGGACTTTCACATTCTACAAATCCCTCCTCCTAGATGGCTAGATAGGGAAAGCTTGAGAGGATCCGTGAGATCCTTCTTTCTAGATGGGAAAAACCATGAGAGGATCTAGTGCAAAACCACAAGCATTTATTAATATGTCAAGCTAGCCAAGATACACTACAAGAAAAAAGGGCTTTTGCGGTGATTTAATAAGCGTCGGAAAAGAAATCGCTGTTAAAGGTATTCTTTTACGGCGAAATATATACCATTGCAAAGTTACGAGATTTATGTGACCATTCCATTTTTTACGGCGATTTTAGTTACTATTGCGGCGATTTAATTAGACGCAATAGCTATTTAATTATTTCCAGCGTTTTTGTTTCGCCGCCATATCTAAATGCGGGCGACCGCTTAACGCCGAACGTTTTCTTTTTCCTTCCCACTTTTTTTCCCTCCTGCGCTCTGCCCTCCCCTTTTCCCGCTAATCCCTCACTCATTTCTTTCTTTCCCTCCTCCCCTCTCATCTCCATCGTCGTCCTCTCATCTCCAAAACCCATCACCTCTCATCCCTTTCTATCTCTCCCTCCCTCTCCAGACCTCTCCCAGGCGCACAACCCTCTCATCGCCAGCACTGCCAAGCGCTTGAAGGAGCCCTTGGACGCCAGCAGAGCCTTTATCTTCCTCCTGCGCCGCCGGACGCCTCCCCTGCTCCAGGTACACTGCGCACCATTCCCCCTCTCCTCTATCTTTCTTCTTTGTTCTCTCTCTCCCTCATTCCCTATCTCTCTGTTTCCTCTCTGTCTGCTCTCCTCCCTCCCTTCCTCTCTTCTTCATCCTCCCGTATCTCCCCTCGCCTGCGCACCTACACACCACTCCTTCTCTCCCTCGGTTCTTTCTCTCCCTCTCTTCTCTTCTTCCTCCCTTATTCCCCTCCCTCTCCCCTGCTGTCGAGGATAAAACTGCTCTGATCTCTGCACCAGACCCATTCAGCAGCCCTATTCGGGTGAGTTCTCACCATCTTCGCCCCTGTACGTTATTTACCCTAAAAAATCCTTTTCCATTTCCCGCGCTCGCGCGCCTATGGGCCATAACCATTTCCAGCTCCCCCTCTTTCTCTAAATCGTGTTTGAAGCTCTGCCATCCCCCTTTCCATTTCCAGCGGCCGCTCCAAGTGCATCTCTATCTTTCTTCATCATCAAGTCAACTGAATTACCTCCCTACGACTCTCTTTCTTTATTACATTAGTGTTTTGGGTTCATCCCGTTCTGGTGTATTTGATTCCCTCCACCAACGTCGACGCGTCGCAGCTCGCCGCCGCTCGAGAAGATGGCCCCCTCGAGATCTGGCTCGTCTATCCTGGCTCCGTCGTTCTAGTGAGTTTGATTTACTCCACCAGCGTCAACGCGTCGAAGCTCGCCGCCTCTCGAGAAGATTGCCTTGCTCCAAATCCAACCCATCTGGCCATCTATTCTCATCCAACACCGATGGTTCGATTTCAGAGTGGGATCTTTTTTCCTTGAAGTAGAAGGTAGGTATTCAAATGCTATCCTGCATTTACCGATCACAATCGATTTTACTGCCTTCCTTCGTTCCTTCTGCTTTGTTTCAGAGTTTGTTTTTGCGATAAGTTTTTTTTTTTTATGGAATATTAGGAGTGATTTCTGAGATAGAATGGTTTTTCTTTGTTCAATGATATCATCCACCTCTCTCTTTCTCTTCATCTTCCTATCCAAATATCAGGAACAAGTCCCTCTCAATCCGATCCAGCTCTGCTGCTGTTGCCGGTAAGATTTACTGATTTTTCCCTCTTACCTTTTACTTTTTAGATGATTTATTGCTGGGAATCAATGATTTCTTTGTTTTTCCCTTAATCTATGGAGGAAACTAACGATTTCAGACACTTGTTTGTTGATCCTCGATATTATTCATGTAGAATTTTCGTGGATGGAAGAGGATTTGGTCTATAGAAACTGAATCTTATGTGGATTTTTTTTGTGCATAAAATTGTTTGTGTTTTAAGAAATTGAAATTGGAGCTTGTGTGAATTGTGATTCCTTTTGACCATGTGCCTTGAGATTTATGATTTGCTTAGACTGTGTTGTTAGCCGGTTGTGCCTTAATTGTTACTGATTTTCACCATTATACTCTCCCATCTTGTTCCTGGGGAAGCTAGTGATATTGTTGTTTTTCTTGCTTCCCCCTTGTTTCTCTATTTTTTTTCAGGTGATTCTTTTTATCTGATTTGATAATATCATAATCTTTGTTAGTGGACACCTAAATCTGCAAACACTCTAAGGAAGGGAAAATACAAAAACAAGAAATCAGAGGACATTTGCAACCCCACAACCCCACCCACCCAAACAAAAAAAATAGAAAGAAGTAATTCTATATAGGGAAGTTATTTTGCATACAACTAGGTGAGTCTATAGTGCTTTTTCAAAGTTAATGAGATGGTGAGTGGTGTTGAGGGTTGTGTGTGTTATGTGCATGAGATGAGGTACAACTGAATGAAGCCTGAATATATCTCGTGCTTTTGAGGTAACGTGAAAGTTCTTTGCTTTTAGATTTTCTAGGCATTTGTCCAAAGACTGCTGCAAATGAAGTAGTGAATTTTGCTGAGATTTTTCATTTAGACCTTCCAGTCTTCTTTTGTGCAACCGCGTCAAAGTTAAGAGGTCTCCTTTCTGCCATGCACTGCAAATTGTTGATATTTATCGGAGATTTATGTTGATGACGTGTCAACCATAACCAAGGAAGAACTTGAACTCTTATGGCAAGAAGAAAGCATATTTTATTAGAGATCTGTGGAATCAAAGTCATATTCTCCTCAAAACAAATGATAGCCAAATCATAATGATGTAAGAAGTGCCTCATATGTATTCGGCATAACCTGGTGTATCCCAGACTGAAACTCATTTCTTCTAGAAACCACTTACATTTCTCAAAATTTTTCTAGGCCTTCTCAATTACTAAATAGAATGCTGGAAAACATAGTTGGAAGGTGCTCATTGTTGCAACCATGAGGTTGTGGGTTACAACTTGCAAGTCAGTTTACCAAAAAAAAAGTGATATGTCATGGCGATGTGTACGGTTTGTGGCCATATCGTTTGCTGTGGTGTGGGTTTTAATTGGAGTCTAGTAAAATAAAATGACATCCAAAGGTTATTAAAATGGCATCCAAAGGTTATTGTTGATGGTCTCTTTCTATTTCCTTTGTGACTTCATCTTTTTCCTGATTTTAGGGCAACTTGTGTATCTCTAAAATGGAGTCAAGGCATTGTGGAATAAACAAGGAAAATGCTGACCTATTCTTGTAAAGGTTTATATGAAAAAAAACATATTTGCATTTTTGTATATATATATCTAATCTTTGTAGTGGGTTTTAGAAACTCTTCTAGAAGAAAGGTGCATAAAAGGAAATCTGAAAGATGGGTGCTGCCCTTGGGAAGCACACCCATGGGCGACCCAGGTGGGGTTGGTCCCAATTGGATTTGGGTACATTTAGGCCTAGAAATCCAGGCCCTAAAAGGGGCATTCATTACCCTGTTTTTGAAGAACATTGGTATTGAAATTTCTGATTACTATGTATTGCCCCTGTGGTGTACTGAACTAGCATATCAACCCTCAGAATAGTAAAATCATGGAAAAGTGGTATGGCTAACTAATATGGTTCTAGTCAGACTTAAGGGAGATACTTATATGAAAATTAAATCATAAGATAGTCCCCACAGCATACTAGTAATTGTGTATGTTTAGTATTAAAAGGCTATTATGAAGATCTAGATATGTTCTGTCGATGAAGTGATGTGTATGATGCCTAACAATGTGTTAGTGTTGTAATCTAAATCTGAATATGTTGTTACTTTAGATGTTGTATATGATTCTAGCTCATGCATCTGGAATGTGGATGATAGACATAGTGATAATATCAAATATATCCTGTTACTGTGATACCCATATCATTCCAATAGGTGAAAGAGATAACTTCAGAGGATTTTTAAGAAATCCTAACTGGGTCTTGTGTCTTTCTCTTAGTTGGGTAATGGGTCACTTTCATGTCTCTCTGGAAATGGGGTTCTATTAGTTTTCAGGTTTTGTATCATTTTTATTTTACTTGGTTTTGATTTTATTTTAGTAGGCTTGAGATTTGGAGAGAGGGTTTGGGACTTTGGTTTGAAGAATACTGAACTGTCATTTGCTTTTGTGACTGCTCTTTGAAGCTCAATTGAGATGGGTTTTTTTTTTCCTACTCATCTTGATGAGAAATTCTTGAGGGGTTTGTGGTATTAAATGATGGAAAATCCTCCAGAAATATCAGAAAAAATAGTTATGATCCAATGAGAAACCACTAGTGATAAGCTGTTGGATAGAATCATCAAGCTAAATATATAAGAATATTACTCATCCAATGGTTTGTTTGATTTCAGGTCGGTTGGTTCCCTTTCTCTGTCGAGAAATGTAGCGTCATCTTTTATTCATTTGGTATTTTCTTATTACTTTGATCCTTGTTGCAATTATAATTCCTGCCTCTTCATCTAGTAGGGTTTTAGGTGTTTTGGCTTTTGAGTTTTGATGACAGGAATCCTTGCTGAAAGAAAACCCTTGATCTTTATTTGTTTGCATGAAGTTACTTTCAAATAAAAGATTAGTTGCATCTTATAAGTGTTTCTATAAAGTTAAGGGTTTTTTGTAAACATATTTTAAGACAATTTATTCTATTGTGGTGTCTATTGTAGGAAGAAAGAGGCTGAGGCAAATTAATCTGTAAGTATAGTGTTGATTGAGCATGTTTTTTTATGCAAGTTCCATGTTATGGGAAAGAGGATTTTAAGGAAGAAATGAAGATCCAACATCGTTTAAAGACTACTTATATGTTAAATCCAGTCACATGATTTATTTGAAGAAATCAAATGCTTGTTGCAGGCAAACATGCGTATTAAAATTGACTGCATCGAAACACATTGGATTGAGTGTTGATCTAATGTGGTTTATGAACAGGGGATGATGTGTATTAAAACTGATTGTCACTATTTTTTTTATTAGATGAGTATTGCCTGCATTCTTATGTGGTTTGTTTTGGCTTCTTTTTTATGCTTTGTGTGATGTTCATTTTTATTTTTTTTTTTGAAATTGGGTTTTTGTGGTTTGTAGAAACAAAGGTTGGAGACGAAGCAAGAAGTTCACTTCGTTTGGTGTAGACCAACCTAGGTTTGTTCACTTATTGCCTCTGTGGGTGTGTTATTTATTTATTTTGGGTTTGGATAAGGAGAAACAAGGAAAAAAATGGTAAAGTGATTTTAATGTTGTAAGGATTTTTGAATATTTAAATTTTCATTGGCATTTGGATTTTGGTATATAATAGAATGTTAGCAGAGAAGTTCCCACATTTTTTGGAGAGGCAGAATTCATATGTTTCAAAGTCTATCCTTGGATCAATCTATGATATGGTGGATTCATTTAAATTGAAAGATTCGTCATCAGAGGGTGAGGATTTATTCATTTCATTATTACACCATGTGTGCCTTTCCTCACATCTTTCACCAGCCTCACTTTTGACACTTGACAATAACATAACACATACATATTCAAAGCCCATTCTCTTACCATTTGAACTTCTGCCTTTCCTGATGCAAAGTGTTGCACCTTTACTTTGCATCCAAAGTGTGACTTGCTACTGAGGAAGTATTTTATTCTATTCATTGCATGATAAGCTGTCTACATTTTAAGCACGTTTTTATTTCGTATCATATCTATTGTGATTACTCTTTTTTGTTGGCAAACATTTCAAGCAAGATCCTAACGATATCATGGCAATACCTCTTCTGTGCTGAAATATAATCATGTAGGTTGATATCTAAGACTTCCTAACATAAGTTTAACAATGGGAGTGATTATGTTTGAGAAACTGTCCATAAATCTAGACCTGATGGGTCTATCTTTACAACATAACAATATAGGACTTAATTGGTGTTTCTGTCATTCTAGAGTCGATTGATGTATTCACATATGGAGTATTCACATATAATCATCATTTACTATTTCTTTATGATATAAATAACCAGTGCATTAATTGTCTTATTCTATATATTTGGGATTCATTTGTTTTATTGATGTTATATTCTTAGGATTTCTCATGAGCAATGCAATATTTCCACATAATGTTGGGGTTATTTGCTTGTACAGGACAATTCCAAACTACAATGTCTCTGTTGGCCCTCAACATAGCCTACATTATTTCCCCTTGCTCGTTAAGGGAAGGTACTTATTTCTTTGTATATTAAGTCAGTGAGATGCTTACTACATTTTATGTTCTTTGGACTGTGGTTTTATAATCAACCATTTTTTTTTTTTTGTTCTCATTCCCTACAACCATTAAATTTAGACAATTTAGACACAGATGATTTATGTCTGTCTAAGTCTTCTAAGCTATAGTTGGCGATTGTATAATGAGAAGCACATGGCGTTGAAAGAAGCTGACTTACACTATTAGTGGTTTTGCTGACCTGCAGTGCTTTGTAAATTGTTTATATCACCCTTTGGAGTCTTCAAAGAAGCAGAGTTCTGACATAGTTGCAAGTGATTTTCTACTTGAATATCAAATCAAATGTAATACTGAATCTGCGTTCTGGACTTGGCCGTTCAAGCAAAGTTTTCCACAGCGAAGTAGAACCTGAATATCAAATCATATTTAAGGTTTGTTGTTGTTTGGTGATGATGGATGCTTCAATCTTTGTTTTCAAATTGCAACTTATTTCCCATTCATACATATTACAACTAATTCATATACACTAGTATTTGTGATCTCCTGCCTTTTGCTGAATATCCATGATCATAATCACATGCTTGGGAATTCCACACGATAGATTGTGCTTCTTCCAAGTAAAAACACTAGCAACCTACTGTATTCTAATATTTATTTGTATCACTCATATGAGGCTCGCAGTCGTAACTTGTATGCATTGGGTCGATTTGTATTTTTTTCCTTATAGGTGCAGTACAGTTGGCTTATTTGAGTTATGCTGCTCACGTAGACATTTTTTTTTTCATTCTTATGTCAGGCATCTCAAGCATGGATGTAGTGGGTTATGCAGAAGAGAAAAGCTTTTGATCAGTGGGGTGATGTGGCCATGCATTCAATATTGGGCCGAGTAGCAGCAACATATGAGTTGTACACCAGATTTTACCACCTTCATTTTAGTGATAATAGACTCCTTAAATCTTTTTATGGCCACAACAGTTATGTGTGGCTTATTTAATAGTAGCCCGATTTGTACTTGATATGAATACAACGCACTACCGCATTATATAAATACATGAGTTTGGATGTATTGATGTTTGAACAGATTAATGATTTTTTGTGTGTTAATATATAGAAACAAAGATTAATTATATGGTGTTTAATTGGCAGATGTGACAATAAATGTGACGTAAGGGGAAAAAAACACACTGAAACGAACAATTCCGTCGAGTTGAAATTGACGCAATTAAGTTTTACCCACGAAATCTACCTAGCGGCGACGTGGACAAACGCTGTGAATCATTTTTTCCGGCGATAAATAGTCGATGCAATTGATTTATTGAAACCCAATAATAACATAGCCAGAAACGAGCATTTGCGTCGATTTCATATTGGTGCAATTGAGTTTTAGCTGCGACATTTAACTAGTGGCGAAGTTAAAAAACGCTGAGAAAATATTTTTTCGGCGATAAACAGTCGCTGCAATTGATTTTTTAAGTCAGAAATGAGCATTTACGTCAATTTGATATCGACGCAATTGATAAATAATCGCTGAAAATGACTTTTTTGGAAAAAAAATAACGGTAGAAACCAGCAATTGCGTCGATTTGAGATCGACGCAATTGTGTTTTATCCGCATAATTTTTTTTGCGCCGAATTTGAAAAACGCTGGGAAAGTTTAATTGCGGCGATATATAGTCGCTGCAAGGAAATTTCGATCGCTGAAAAAAGACATTGCCAACCACTTATAATTGAAAGTTGAAGGCTATTTGCGGCGAATGTTGGCACTAATAGCGACGGAAAAAAATGCCGTGAAAAAAAAAAGTTTTCGCGACGATTTTCCGTTTGCGCCGCTAAAGATTAGAAGTGAAGGCTTTTATGCGGTGATTTTGCGACGAAGTACTAATCGCCGGGATAGAGATTTCGCAGCGATTTTGTTCATTTTTAGCAGCGAAAATGTTCGCCGAGAAAACAATTTTCTTATATAGTGATATAAGCCCTCGACAAAGCTTGTAGACTAGTACATCTTTTGATTCTATGTATGAATGGCCAAAATAGAAGCTTTGTTAGAGCCTCCAGTGATGCGTGCAATGAATCTTTCCAATGCCCAATTCAACGTCTTCTTCACAATGGTCTTCGTTGCTGCACATTTAGTGGCCTTAAATGGGATCAGAAATCCTTGTCAAAGCGCTCTAAAATCAGGTGTATGCATATATGGTGGCCGGGGACTAGAGACATGCATGCATTTATAGCTAATGAGGATTACAAGGCATGGATTTATTGGTTATATGGGGAAGGGTTTTACGTCATTGCACACGTGAAAGAGACACTACTGCAAAAGTCTCTCTTCAGTGCTCGACTCAAGTTCTCATTTTAATCATCAAAAAGCATTCCCTTCTATTTTTTTCAAATTTTTGTCTTAATCAATTTAGAGAATTGAACCTACTCTTATTGGGCTTAAATCTTTTTGTAACAATAGGATTAAGGTAGAACAGGAGTCAAAGAAATCTGCGGTAGTGCTCACTTATAAAAATAATCTAAATCGTTTAAATAATTCAAGAATAAATTACCATCCCCTGTATGTGTGATTTCCTCAAATTTTACTCTACTAGTATCGAGAACCATTCAGTCCTACATCAAATTTACAAACAATTCGAGTTTTTTCATAAATTTGAGAGTCTAGATCCTCTTTGAAGTTCTTGAGCTGAAGAAGTGAAACTCTACGGTGGAACTCATCTAGTAAAACTCCTCGAGCCCTCAAAGCGAACGCTCCAAATATTGAACAATGTAAGATTTAACCATATATTGGAAAATTGTACTATTGACTACATAATAATAACAATACATCTTATGTTTGGGGGCAATTTATTATTGGGAAATATTCAAGTGAGAACTAGTTCTCACCTATTATATGAGAACTTTTTTGCGGGACCCAACTAGCAGCCCATCCAAACCTAGCAACCAATAGGGAACCCCTTGATAGTCACTAATCCCAAAGATTGGCACACATATAAATGGACTGAACCGTTGGATCGATGGTTGAATACTTTTTTGAATATGAAATCATTAAACTTGTGGGCCACGGACGAAGGAGTTAGGGACATGTGTTTGGGGTCACACTTGATACTTGGGGTTGTCTCACATAGATCTTTCCATCCTCCCTAGTCTCATCCCCAAATGGGGCCATAATTAGGCCCCATAAAAAAATTCTCACATAATACGTGAGAATAATTTCCACATAAATATTACCCTTTATTATTAGAGTCAAAATTTGGTGATTTGGTTTGCACTATGATAAGTTCCATTTTTAGTAGCTCAGATTTAGCACATGTGGGCATTGTCAGGAAGGTTCTACTCCCAACTTAGCAATTCTTGTCGCGCCAGATTCACGAGTCAGAAAATCCGGACTCGGGTTTTTACGTCGTTTGAGAGTTGACGAGCCCCACCCATTCTGCACCACCCATTCTGCACCACCCATTACACATTTACACTTGTAACACATGCCTGCATACATAGAGATAATCTGAACAGTTAAAAATGAATTTCATCTCACCCCCAATAAGAATGGGTCCTACCATCACATTTCATCAGCGCTGACATCACAGCTGACGTAATAATCACATTTTTTCGATCAAAAGTGAATCCATCTTTACATGGAATTTATTTTGAACAGTTGGATTACAATGATGTGGGCCCTTTTAGATTGAGTTACTGAGTTTAGAAGTTTTCTAGAAGGTTTGAGGGCAGTTTTGGGAAATCCATCTGTCCCTTCAAAACTCCCGGGACAGCAATAAGTACCGACTAACCTTCTTCTGTTAAAACCAACACGACTACTTCTCTCTCTCTCTTCTAATTTAGAAAACTGTAAGATCGAACGAAAGATAAGAAAACGAGAAGAAGGAGAAGAAGTTGTTGTTGTAATCAATGGCGGCTTCAAATGGGAGCGAGTTCTTCGAGATCGAAGCAGACGGCCAGAGCGAGCATTTCTCTCGGCCGTCGAACTTGGAGTCGGTGGCGCAGGACGAGGACGAGCTGGTCTGGGCGGCGATCGAGCGGTTGCCGTCGCAGAAGCGCTCCAACTACGCCATCATAAAGCGGAGCCCCTCCGTAGGCAATGGAACGCCGATGACGGAGGCTGTCGACGTTCGGAAGCTCGATCAGACCGGCAGAGAGCTCCTTCTCATGAAAGCCATGGCGACGAACGAGCAGGATAACTACAATCTCCTCTCGGGCGTCAAAGAGCGACTCAACAGGTACGAATCAGATCTATGAAATCCGAACCGTTCAATTTCACTGTCTCGATGAGTTTCATCCATGCGATCAATCTCAATCGAGTCGGATTTCAGAAATCAGTCTGATCCGTTAGTCATCTCGAACACGTAGTTCGATTTTTTGATGTTTTGATGAGTTTGATTGTTTCTGTGATGATGCGTGGTCTGTTAGGAGAGGATCTGAAAAACTTGATTCGGTGAGAGATGATGGTGGTGATGATAAGGTTCTTCACGGCTTTCCCGTGAGATTTTTCGCTTTTCATCCAGATTTCTCTGATAGTCATCGGAAGTGTAATTTCGAGTTTTGATCGATCGTGTGTTCAAGGAAATTGTGATCTGAGAATCACTACTTGTTCTAAATCCATCGGTGGTGGTTTCAGACGTCATTGAAATCCAATGGCTAAAAGTTGATCATTCGATCAGAGTGATCAGTGATCGCATGCTATTCACGTGAGCATTGATCAGAGTGAGATCTGTGGGGCCCACTCGAATGCAGCTTGGAACAGGAAAAAAACAAAAACTTTTTTTTTCTATAACTAGGGTTCCATGATTTGAATGTTCTTCTGAATCATCGACGTTTCCGTCTTCTCGGTTCCTTGAAGATGAGGTTTCATTTGCATTGCATTGCATTGATTACTAATAATGGCATTTTTTTTTTCCTGATCATCAGTGGCCTTTTGTGAGGATTGTTTTGAGATTAGGGTTTTTCCGTTGGGATATGTTACGACACTTGCCATTTTTGTACCGTGGTGGGAACTACTTACTGGATGGAAGAAACCTTTTTTAGGATCGACGTCTTTTGTCTTTTGATTTCACCGAAGTACCCAACTATGGGTAAGAATGTTAACTGATTAACGGCGTTTTTAGATGTTGTGATTGTTTTGTAGTGGGAATTCTAACTTGTTTCTCTTTTATGAGAGAATAATTGGAATCTATTTTTAGAGTGGGCCTGGCTGATGTATTTATAGCAGATTCCCTGATTCTAAAACAGTAAAGGAAAGATGAGAGAAAAAAGTTTGGGCCCACCAGATCAATGGTTTGTTCCAACTAATTGGTGGTCCCTATGTTTAATTCAAGGCTAGAGGTTAAGGGATTCAATAATTTCTCTCCCATGAGAACTTTGGATGATGCCCATTTTGAATCGCTCATGGGGGCTCCTCATGATTTGGATTTGGGCCGAGTTCTACCCTTGATTTTATTACTTAGGTAGGGCATGGGTCTAAATTTTTAGCCATTTAAACATATGGGTCAGGCTTGGATTAAATGAAAGAAATCCTGTTCATTTACTAGAATTCCATGAATTCTTGTATGGGGAATTCTTGAATTCCTATATAAGGTGGAATTCCTAAATCCTCCTAAAGTCTAATCTAGGCTAGTCCAAATATGTATTGTATGTTGTTTAGTGGCTGATTTACTCAAACAAGTGATTAGAAAACCGAAACACATATAGAAAGCATGACACTAGGTGGCCTAACTGCCTAAATGCATTGGCTCGGGCTTGGCATGCTTAAGATTGGGCAGGCACTTAAGGTTGGGCTTGGGCTTGGGCTTGGGATGAATATAGGCTGTGTTTTGAAGTTGGACTTGTGTGAGTATGTGTGAGTACTTACCTTAAAAAATATCAGATTTGATCACATAAGGAGGCTTCACATACACATCATATTTCAAAAAAAAAAAGCTTATCATTGTACTTAGAGAACATTTGAACATTTCTTTTATAAATATATACTTTGTGTTCTCATAAACTATTATTTGGTTATGGTTCATGCCACACTTCTGTTGGGGCCCATTACAGATTTGCAGATTTAGTCAGCTACCATTTTCTCTTTTTCAGTTTAAGGACACCCAGGACTTGTGTAGTTGTGTCTCAAACCATATAATTTATTTCGTAATAATAAATTTTTTCTTTCTCTATTTTGTTGGTTTACTTGTTGAACAGAGTGGGCTTGAAGGTTCCGACAGTTGAAGTGAGATTTGAGGGCTTAAACATATCTGCAGATGTTCAAATTGGCCATAGAGCTTTGCCTACTCTCATCAATTACACTCGTGACACTCTTGAGGTAGAAAAAAATTGACAATTTTTTCTTTTTTCGTTTTTCTCTTTATATTATCAAGAGCCTTCTTTTTCTTCTGAGTTTTTAAGTGACACTACTGAATTTTTCCAATAACAAATACGTGCCTTAATTTTTTTGATATTCTAAAATAGACCTCGTGATCGGTGATTTAAATGGATTTACTGATTCTTTTACCATTGCCTAACAGTTTTTTTCTTTAATTGAGAACATTGTCATTTTTTTTATTATATATACTAAAACAATAGGAGTTTATAAAAGGGCACGAGAGAGTGGCTCAAGTTCTTTCAGTTAAAATTTGAAAATTTTCCCTTCACCTTTCCCCTATTTATAAAACCCCTGTGATATCAAAATTTATTGAAAAAAATAGATTCCCCTAAATTGTTTGTCAGAGCATTTTCAAATGCCTTCTTTGACTACTACTGGGCAAACCTTTTCTTATGGCTTTAACTAGAATTGGTTTCCCAACACTCTGAAGACCAAAATTCCTTTTTCCTTTTCAAAATGACAAAAGTGTCCTACAATCCCCTATTTTACCCATTCACTTGACAATTGCATTTTCCATCTTTTCTTATGTGGACAAATTTAAATTTGAACAAATAAAGTGTTATGAGATGTAAAGATTATATTTTATTTTCTCACATTCACAATCATTGTTACCATCTATATTGATCTAATTTTAACCATTAATATATGTCTCTCTTTCATTTTGAGAATCCTCTATACTTATGTGACCTACACTAATTCTTATATTTTACCTATTATCAACGACGGATTCAGGATTTTCGTTTGGGTGGTGAAGAGGTTGATTGGAAAAAAAATCAATTCTTTTAAAAGCTCATCTAAGTGGTTTTCCGACCCGCGTGCTAACACTTGGGTCCACCCCTGCCTATAAGATCATTCACTCATTTTTTTACTTAAAACTTCTAAGTTATCTTATTATCACATCCTTCATTAAAATATACTTGTGATGGTCTTAATCATCTGATCCGTTTATTTTCTCAATACAGAGTTGCCTTACATCATTGAGGATATTTCGTCCAAAGAGGCACTCACTTACCATCTTGAACAGCGTTAGTGGACATGTGAAACCTGGAAGGTATAGGCTTATCTGGCTATCATATCATGGTCGTCATCATCATTGTTATTGCTAACAACTATGGATAAAAAGAGATTAAAAACCCATAGCCCTCTTTGTGTTAATCCTTTTATCACCTTTTCAATCAGGAAAAAAAGATCTTAATTCTGTCGTCAATATGATACTGGCGAAAGCAAAACCTTACAGGAGAAATCATTTAAGAAGATGCCAATAAGCCAATTTTTTCCAAATTCTAGAAACATTGTGCTGATGTTTATCATATCAGCAGGATATAAAAACTTGAAGTGGCGAGAGAAGGGTATTTAAACTGAAAAAAAAACAACTTCTGCTATTCAATCTTTTAGCTCGTTTGTAGTTAAGATTTCGTTTTAAGAAAACAGACTTATTTATTTTAGCATTTTCTATTGATAATTTTAATAAAATGAGCAAATGTACTGATTTTAGTGCATGTAGTTGCATTTCAAACCATCGGCCATTCGTACTTCCTGTCTTGATCATCTGTTTTATGAACCTACATTTCTTTTGTTAATGTGCATAATTCTTTTCTATTAGATTATCCTATTTTGGGAATCAATAAAATTCTAAGACCTTATAATTATGTAAATAGGTACTATAATAAAGAATCTGTTGTAGCTTTTAGCAGAAAAAAATAAAAATCTGTGGTAAGGGTGGACTGCAGTGAAGCACCCTGTAGCTTATACATTCCATGTACAGGCCCATGAGTGAGACCTACCTTCCTAATATCCAAACAGCTCACAATCTAAAAACCCCTTGTTTTTGTAGACACTGCAATTTCACTGCAGCCACTACAACCTGCATATGGCCCGCCCACTGTTGGATTGATTGCATGATTTAACAAGATAAACTCCATATATTGTTCACTTGTTTTGGAAAAACCAAATGGATAACTAGAATGTAATAAAATATGATCAGTTTATTGGTGGAACCCACTGTTACTGAAGTCAGTACGGTTACTCTCTGGGGGGTTGCAATTTTGAGTTGGGGCCCTACTCATTTTTCTTTAGTTAGGTTGTTACACCTTATTGAATTGCATCCACGCTGCACTTTATTTTTACCCTGTCAAGATTGGCAGTACAATGCTTATCTAGTATTGAAGAAGAAAACCCCAAAAATCTATGAAACAGTCCAAGTTAATAATAAAAAGTATTATAAGTAAAGATAAAAAAATATTGAACATTGTTATTGTCATTTTTACGTTAGCAATTAAAATTTCAAAGGAGTCATGCAAACACAATTTTCTTGGCACCAACCACATTACCTTTAAAAGAAAAAAAAAGGAGACTTTATAGATTTATGATGTATTAGCTTTGATTTTTGGCAGAATGACATTACTTTTGGGACCTCCTGCTTCTGGCAAAACCACATTACTCAAAGCTCTGGCAGGGAAACTAGATCACAACTTAAGGGTAAGCCTGTTTTTAATTTTGAATTATTAAGGATATTGTTGTCAACGATTCAGAGCCACTGCTCATTATCTTCTTTGAATGTGTAATGCTTCTTTACATGACTTTGCTTCGTAAAAATTGATGAGGGATTCCCTTCCTGCTATTGAATAAATAAACCAGCTACAACATGGGTGCGTGAGTTGAGAGCTTGAGTTCGAATCTCCTATTCATCCAAAAAAAGAAAAGAGTAAATTTTGGGTGAGTTTGTGCAGCGAAGGGATTCTATTCTCTTTGGATTTCAATTTTTGCAACAGAGAGAAATTGAAATCCATCATATTGAAGAAAATCAATTCATTTTTTTTTTATCTTTCCCCAACGCAAATGCGTTGCACCGGAGTATAAAAAAAATATTCATGGAAAATCAAAACAATTTTCCCACTACTATTATGGGTTGCATTTGCATGTGATCACCTTAGTAGTCCCGACCATCCAAAATGTTTTCTATTTTGGATAACTACACATCACCACAGGTGGGCCCCAATATGCACTTGTCATGAGTGGGGATTTACTTGTCTCGATTGGGGGGCCCTCCATATACACTTTCTCATAACTCTAGGGTCACAATGAAAATGTTGATACATTTTGGTCTCACCATGTACTTGTGTTCTGGAGGCCATCATTTGAGCCTCCTGTGGTGTCTATAGGCTGACATTTACTTTGATCACCTTGGACTTCGGTTTTTATAACCAGGCCTCCCTAATGGATTTATGAACTCGGCCATTGGATTTCCATGATTCCTTTCATTAGAAATTTCGTACTTGAAATGCAAAACTCAAGTATGAGACTGAGAGTAATATATTTTGTCCGTGCAGAATTAGAAATAGGCAACGCAATCTTTTTTCTGTTCTTCAATTTTCTCTTCTGATAACTTTCTTTTTTATCTGTTTGTTCTAGTGAGGTGCTATCTTTTTTATTAGTTACACTGGCTTCTTCTAGTAAACATTTTAAATATCATAGTTACTCCTGTCTTCAATATAAATTCTTTTAGAAAATTTTGTTATAGGAATTTTAAACTGCCTTATTTTATATTTCTTAGATACGTCCAATGTGGATGGTTTTCCCATCCTTTCTCCATCCTTCAAATGCCAGAGTATGTCAATGAGTGATGTTTTCATAAAAATTCCAATATCACTCCCTTGCTACGATGTTGCATGGTACTGTTACAATTTACTATAGCTTTGTGTAAAATGTTGTTTTTCTTCCATTTTTTTTTTCCTTTTCCTTTCTTTACGGTTGTGGGCCATATTGGTTAGCTTTCATGTCTTAAAAATCGTTAGGAGATCATAAACTAACACTAGAACCTACCTTTAGTACATGATTTTAATATGACTCGAAACTGCTACAATGTGGTCCCATAACTGACACTTTTCAACTGTGCTACATGCTCTTGTCATTTCCTTGTCTATAAATGGGGATGCGTTTTCATGTGTGTGCATAAGGCTAGCTATGAATGGGCCTAACCCAACCAGAACCATGTCTCTTTTGGTGAACTTGACTTGCATCTGGTTTCGATAAGCCTTACCCAGATCATGGTTTTGTTAAGTTGTTGTTATTATTATTATTTGTTTTTACAAATTCAAGCTTATCCTAAAGCTTGGATTCAATCCAATGTACTAATATGCTTTAAAATGGGTGTACTTGGGCTTTGCTCATTTCTTAATTGGACAGACTCAGATCTGAGCACTGTGTCAGAGACCTGGATGGTGATTCCTCACATTGTAAATGGACTCAGGCCTATACACATGCAAGCCTAGACTGGATTTGCATTCATTGACAGAGTTATTTGTGCAACTAGCCTTTTTTTAATGCTAGCTATTCTCACAACTTTTGTAATTCTACTATAGACACCATTTATTGATAAATTGTATTTCATCAACATAAACTCCAATGTTAAATTCTGTATGCTTGGTGATTCTCATGTATATCATCATCATCATCAAAGCCTTGTCCCAACTATGTATATATAATTTGAAAAAGAAATGTTTTTCTTTCTTCCTTTCTTTCCCTCATCTGTTAGAATCAGTTTCTTTTATTAACTTGATCGTTGTTTGCAGGTAAGTGGAAAAATTACATACAATGGGCACAATCTTGATGAATTCTGTCCTCAAAGGACTGCGGCATACATAAGTCAGACAGATAATCATATCGGGGAGTTAACTGTTCGCGAAACTATAGACTTTGCTGCCAGATGTCAAGGTGCTAGTGACGGATTTGCAGGTAAGATTAACTTATCATTTTATTTACATTAGCGAATTCTTAAAGGCTTGTCCACAGTGATTAATTAGGAAAGGATGAATATTGAGAAAAAATAATATTGCTATGAAAATAATTGACAAAAGAGTTAACCTATATAAATATAATAGTAAAATAAAAATGTGATCACTCAGATTTTTAAAATTTTGTTGAAAAGAGAAAAAAAAAAGTTAAACTATCCTACCTGTAATAGGGATAGGATAGAAGACAAATAAGTAGAAAAAATTAGACAAAAAAGACAAATCAGAGCTGGAAATAATTAAACTCAATTTTTAGACCATCACGATTTTGTCTGAAAAACTAAGATGTATTTTCTCATGATTAGGGCCGATTCCATTCTATGAATTCTTTTCTGGAGAATTTACAAAATCCATGTGGCCAGAGAAGCAATTGTAAATGCCAAGGAGGTTGGAATTTAGATAATTCAAAAAGATATTTGTGACCTTTCATGTGGTTGGAATTAATAATTCTAGCAATGAAACATAGCATTTCTAAATGCCAAGGGGACACATGAACTATCAATGTCAGAGATACCCAACATGACAGAATTTTCAACAGTAATTCTGCTAAAGAAAGAGGCCCTCAACGTTGATATTTGGTTGCCTGGATTTTCTTTACCTTGGAAAGGTAATGTTAAGCGGGTGTCTTCAACGCTGCAATGATGTCCTTACAATGAATCAAAATCACATAGTTGATGCAGATAACTAAAGCACCAAACAAGAACAAGTCATTCTATTCCCATCCCAATTGGCAGTAGTTACAATAATATACCACAAATTGTCCAACCTAAAACAACAGATAAATTAATCCTCCAATAAAAGACAATCCAATCATCTAAGATAATGTCAGACTTTGGGGTGTTATTTACCAAGAGCATGAGAAGGGATAATGATTGGTAGATTTAAGTTTTAAACAGTTAATCAGCCGCCGGTCCTACTAGTTTTGGTGATGGGCTTGGATTGGGTGTGGTTTATGAATTCCAACCCAAGTTAAGTTGGAGGGGATTTTGGCTAACCTGGCCAGGATGACCATTTCATTCATGTGAGACCCACTAATTGGCATCCACCCCACTTCAACTGTCTCTTGCTCAGACTAGGAACTATTTTCTTTACTATATTTTTTTTTTGAAATTTCTCACAATTGGATTAAAAATCCTAAAAATAATACCTTACTGAACATTAAACTTTGACGGTTGTTTACTGATGAACTAATATGATGATGTGATGGCGCAATTGTTTCCAATCCCATGTCTCGATGATTTTGGCATGATGAGGTTTCTTCTTGGAGAATAATTATTTTAATGTATTTTCAGTGTTCCATCAAAGTCTCTCATATTTTCTTGCATGCAGGATACTTGAAAGAGCTGGCCAAACTTGAGAAGCAAAAGAACATTCGACCAAGTCCAGTAATTGATGCATTTATGAAGGTCATCATCCAAATAACTGCTTCCTTGCTGCCTATCATGTTTTCTTTGTAGCAAATATAGGATCTTTCCCATTATATTAGCCGTGTTCAGTTTAGCTTTTCCCCGAACAAATTGCTTTAGCTGAAACAGAATTCCCCTGCACAGGCTTCATCAGTACAAGGAAAAAAGCAAAGCCTTGCAACAGATTACATCTTGAGGGTGCTTGGCCTTGATGTTTGTGCTGAGACCCTAGTTGGCAGTGATATGGTCAGAGGTGTTTCAGGCGGCCAAAGAAAACGCGTGACTACAGGTTTCTAATTTAACTAATCTTTGAAGTTTCTCCACTTTCATTTTTATGATCTCGAACATCTATCCGTAATGAGAATGTGCATGTTAGTCTCCTTTTTGTGGACAATTTAAACCTGACCATGAAGATCTAGCAAGTTACGGGCATCATTTTTCTAGTGTGTGAAAAAAGAATGTGGGCTGCATTTGGCCACAATTTTTTTATAGAAATATACTTTATATTAAAAAAAAGGGATGTTTGGATGGTTTTACTTACATATTACTTTATATAAAGAGAACATTTCCTATGCCTTTTGCCCTGAATACCTCTCATGCCTACTTAATTTTACAAGAAACAGAGAGGAACGGATGAAATTCGGCCATCTTTGGCTACATGGATTCTCATGGAAATGTTTCTTCTACATTGCTTTTAAATAAGGTACATCTTCAATAAAAGAAGGTACATAGTTGAAATGAAAGTACTTTTTACATATTCATTATAGACTAGTACAATTGGAAAGTTATCGACGCAGTGGAAAATCTTGGTCAGCATAAGTACTTCTCGAATAATAAAATATTTTCCTTAGGAAAAAAACATGAAGGAGAAAATATGAAGTAAAAAGAAAAAGTTCCCCTTCGTAAAAGTTTAAATCTATATATATTAAATGAGAATCATATTTAAAATATAAAATCAGAACTTAATATTTGTAATAAAAGGTAAAGAAAAATCCACTTTCCAATCTGTAAACATTTCTTGGTAAAACCAAATTTATTTTACTAAAACTGTAGTAAAAACTTCTTGGTTGATGGTGAAAACTTATCATATGGTTGTCATTGTTAGTGTCATTTGTAGTGTGGACTGTGGAAGGCACATTCAATGAGAATACAGGCAGAAGCCAGACTCCTCTATGAATTTTGGCATCAGATGGCAATAGATTTAGAAAATAAAACTGCTCTCTTTTCAAGTGGAACAGTGGAAGTAGTGAAAATGCTCAAACGTTTCATGAAACATAACAACATGAAATCAGTTGTCTTGTGGCACTCTATGTTGACATAGCTCTCACTTTACATGCAAAACTTAGTGCTTGAAGAAGTTTGTGACCAATTACCCTGTTCATGTGCTGTATGAACAAATGCATTTTCTTAAATACATACGTTACTTGCGTACATGTATAAAGTTATTTTATTAAAGGGGTAGTGAATAACATGCAATTTATATTTTGATTTTAGGAGAGATGGTTGTTGGGCCAAGAAAAACACTCTTCATGGATGAAATATCTACAGGACTTGACAGCTCCACTACTTACCAAATAGTGAAGTGTATTCGAAATTTTGCTCATAAAATGGAGGGTACTGTGCTGATGGCACTTTTGCAGCCTGCACCTGAGACATTTGATCTGTTTGACGATATAATATTGTTGTCAGAAGGTCATATCATTTATCAAGGAGGTCGAGAACATGTGTTAGATTTCTTCAAATCATTAGGCTTCAAATTACCTCCTCGCAAAGGAGTTGCTGATTTTCTCCAAGAGGTAATCTTTTTTTCTTTTCTGTTGGATTAACTCATAGTCTTGGGTTTTCATTGACTAGCTGTACTTGTTATATTTCAGGTTACATCTAAAAAAGATCAGGGCCAATACTGGTTTGATCATTCAAAACCATATGTGTTCTTGCCTGTTTCTGAAATTGCAGATGCGTTCAAACGGTCTCAATATGGAAGGGAAATACACACTACTCTCTCTGTTCCTTGTAATAAAGAGAAAGCTCTACCTTCGTCTCTTGCGAAGACGAAGTATGCTGTGTCAAAAAAGGAGCTTCTTAAAGCTTGCTTTTCACGAGAATTACTGTTACTTTCTCGTCATCGTTTCCTCTATATTTTCAGAACGTGCCAGGTGTGCTCTTTTTTCTTACCTTCTGTTCCCCTTCTCTTTCTCATTGCCCATGTATGTTCTTGTTTCCATCTTTTTGTTCCCTTATTAATCTTGAAATTCCTAAACATCCCTGTCATGTTAGTTTTCTCTACATAAAGAAAAGAAAAAAATAGCCATTAGCATTATTAATGTTATCCGGATCATTGGTTGGCTCTGAGTCTGATTAGAGTGATAATCAGGACAATTACCCATCCTTTTTTTTTAATGTTAGAGTGGGTTGATCCAATCGCCTGGCCTCATGAATTATATTGCCTTCTTTTGAAAATATATATTATTGAGAAATAAAATCAATTTTTATCCATTATTTCTTTCCATGGCCTAGCACTCTACCTCGGCCAATTATTTTTTCAACCAAGGTTCGGTTTATCATGGAAAGACCTGAAAATTTATTTCTTCAATTTGTTTGTCTAATTTATTTGATTTTGTTCGAATAAGAAACTGTGCTTGTTTTTCCAAGGCATTTGAAGATCATAGTTTCTGCATTCATATTTTATTTGGAAGTACAACATACCTTTTGTTGCCTGCTTTATTTATTTTTATTTTTTTATGATTTTTTAATTCTCAATTTTATTTTTTTTAATCCTTTTGACAGGTTGCTTTTGTTGGATTTGTTGCATGCACAATGTTTCTAAGGACGAGGTTACATCCTATTGATGAGATGAATGGAAACCTTTATCTTTCTTGCTTATTTTTTGGGCTAGTGCATATAATGTTTAATGGATTTTCCGAGTTGCCCATCATGATCGGTCGACTTCCAGTCTTTTATAAGCAGAGAAATAACTCTTTTCATCCTGCTTGGGCTTATTCAATTCCAAGTTGGCTTCTGCGTGTGCCTTACTCCATTATAGAAGCTGTTGTATGGTCTTGTGTTGTCTATTATACTGTTGGATTCGCTCCTAGTGCTGGAAGGTGTTTTTCTTTATCAAATATACCGTTTCCATATTACGCCTGCTCCTTGCTTATTTTGTTTATACTGTCTATTTTGTGAATGGCATAGATTTTTCCGGTTCATGCTTATACTCTTCACAATACATCAAATGGCATTGGGTCTCTTCCGGATGTTGGGTGCTGTGGCACGTGATATGATTGTTGCCAATACATTTGGATCTGCTGCACTTCTGGTGATATTCTTGTTGGGTGGATTTATTCTTCCAAAACGTAAACATCATTTTCTTGGATCTGACAAAATTCTATGTTATATTATTTGTTTGAAGTGGAATCCATGGTTTTTTAGTATATTGTTTTGTATTCTAAATTGCACATCTAATTTCTTCATTGAAAATCCTGTCCCATTCATTTCTTTCTTCTAACGATTGTGCCTTTTTTCTTCTTTTTCCTTTATGTAGAAACTATCCACCCATGGTGGGTATGGGCTTCCTGGGTATCACCATTACAATACGGCCAACGTGCAATTTCTATTAATGAGTTTTCTGCAACAAGATGGATGGAGGTTGGTCATTTAGAACTTATATATATATTAATTTATTTAAATTCTTACTTCTTATACCTTTTTATCTATACGTTTTTTATATATCGTCATTTTTTCTAAACTTCAGCTGATAACCAATGTGAATCTTTTGGTTTTGTACTCTGTCCCATGTCAGATTTCTGCCTCTAGTAATGATACAATTGGATACAATGTTCTCCATGCACACGGTCTTCCTAGCAGTGATAATTGGTATTGGATTGGCATTGGTGTTCTAGTGGCATACGCTGTCATTTTCAATGTTTTGGTGACACTTGCCTTGGCCTACCTTCAACGTAATTCATGCTATTCTTTCTTTGTAATTGTTTTTATTGTAATTTTCTTTTGCAGTAGCCATTATATGTTGGGGGGAATTTTTCTGTTTGCCAGATAAATTAGTCACTTTGAAAATAAGAAGAAAGGGTTCAATTTACATATATCCATTTTTCACTTCAAACTAAATTTCTAACAAATGTTCTTTATACAATGTTACAGCTCTTGGGAAAGCCCAGACGGTAGCTCTTGATTCTGCACCGGAGAATACTGTTGATGAACCTGGTAAAGGCCTTATCTTATCTCTCTTGCTCTCAAGAGAGAGAGAATAACAAATATGCAGCACATTCAATCTCCACCTGCTCTTTCGAATTATATATCTTTGTGAAGAGTGTTTTTGTCTTTGATTTTCTAATGCAGTTATTTCTTTGCTGGTGCAGCTAGTAGTAGTCAAACACATAGCTCAAAGAAGGGAATGATTCTTCCATTCCAACCATTATCGATGACGTTCCATAATGTCAATTACTATGTTGATATGCCAATGGTAAAATTTTCAATTAGAGAATTTTTCAACTTTGTCATGCCATTGTTTAATGTGGTTTCCCTTTTTCTATCACAGGCAATGAAGCAGAAGGGTGTTCCAGAAACAAAGTTGCAGCTTTTATCAAATGTTAGTGGGGTGTTCTCACCAGGCGTCCTTACTGCATTGGTTGGTGCTAGCGGAGCAGGGAAAACTACATTAATGGACGTGCTTGCGGGTAGGAAGACTGGTGGGTATATAGAAGGCGATATTAGGATATCTGGATATCCAAAAGAGCAGAGTACTTTTGCGAGGATTTCTGGATACGTTGAACAAAATGATATCCATTCTCCTCAAGTAACGGTTGAAGAATCGCTGTTTTTTTCCGCGTCTTTACGCCTTCCAAAAGACGTCAGCAAAGAGAAAAGACTTGTTAGTAATTGATGTTATTTATTTATTTGACCATTCTTACTCTTTTTCTTTTCCTTTTTTTTTTTTTTTCTTTCATTCTTGCTCTTTTCTTTTTCTTTCAACTTATTGTGATGTTCACTGATAAAAAAAAAAAGAGCCTCATTGTGATGTCTACACTGCAGGAATTTGTTCAACAAGTAATGGGATTAGTGGAGCTTGATTCTCTCCGCCATGCATTAGTTGGTTTGCCTGGAAGTACCGGATTATCAACAGAACAAAGAAAACGCCTTACGATTGCTGTGGAGCTTGTTGCGAATCCATCTATTATTTTTATGGATGAACCTACATCTGGACTAGATGCACGGGCAGCTGCTATTGTAATGCGTACTGTTCGTAATACTGTTGATACAGGAAGAACTGTGGTGTGCACCATACATCAACCTAGTATTGATATATTTGAAGCATTTGATGAGGTTGGCACAGTTTATTTTCATTGATCTTTGATTTTGGCACGTGAAAGAGTATATAATTTTCACTTTTTATTTGATGATCTTCCATCTTTGGTGCAGCTTCTTCTCATGAAGAGAGGGGGGTGTGTCATATATGGGGGCAAGCTTGGTGTGAACTCACAAATTATGATAAACTATTTTCAGGTGAGCATTTGTTCTTCATATTATCATTCTTTTGTTTTTGGATCTTTTTTAATATTTTAATTTATACTTTTAAAAAAATGCAGCGGTTGAAATTATTTACTATGGCTCACTATCTGATGAATTATATTAGCTTTATTATTCTTCTCATCTTATTCACAAATGACATTATTTGCAGCAGCTGAGCTCCAGCTACTGTCTTTGTTTATTTTTAACTAAATTGAACTTCATGGTTCCTTAATAAAAAAAAAATGGATTATAAAGTAAAAAGTGCATTTCTTTTGATTCTCATCATTTTCAGTTTTTATGATGGTAATAATGGTATCAACAACATGGCAGAAACATTACCCATTTAACATAACCTGTGTCAGACATATGAAGAAAAGTTTATTTCTTCACTCAGGATTCCTAATTTACTGTCATGATTTAATTGCCTATAAATCGATGGTTAGGAGAGAACTTCAGCTACCTTAGTTTGGCAGGATCAAATTAATATGATTCAAGTGTTTGGCCACCTTAGTTTTGAGAATGTATTGGTGCTTTTGGTTGTTTTAGCAGTCGTCTTCATTCTTCCCTTTCACCTTATGTAATACATGCTTGAGCCACTTTTGGAATGAGTACTGGGCATTAGACCTTTCTCTTATCATTTCTTCTTCTTTTGGGGTCTGTCCTTGACACAGGAGCAGATGGTCCGAACTTTGATCAGGCCGTCAATTATTTGGGTCATTTTGATCTGTCAAATGGCCTCTTGACCCAGTCAAGCATGAGTGGTCAAATATAAAATGGAATGGGCTAAGCTTTGGTTTCAAATTAAATGAAAAAATTGCTGAATTTTATGTGGACCTAAAGCAAACCCAATTGAGTCCTAACTGAGCCCATAATGAACATGTAGGGTCAGTCCATATGTACACCTCTGTACCTGGCTTTACATGCTCAAAGGGTGGGACCCATAGCCCACATAAAGTGGGAAGGCCAATGACCGCTAATGCAAGAAAATTTAAAAGTGGAACCTTTCCAATGATGAATCCAAGATGGAAGGCTTCCTAAAATCAAGGAGCAATTCAAAGAGGCAAGAGGAGAGAACGTCTCCCAAGGGAGTGTCTAATTCATGATTGAACTGATCAGAGATGTTTGAATTGTTTACAGACTTTCTAATTTCTTTCATTCCTTTTAAGCCATTAGCTAAGTTTGTTTTTGTTGGAAAGCACTGTGTATGCCATCGCATGGGACATCCGACCCTATGTTGGCTTTGTTGTTTTGCTTAATGAAAGTAGCGTTTTTATCTACCTATCCCTCTCCTTCGTTTTCTCCCAAAGGATCCAACACCGATCAAGTGGTGGTTTAGCAATTTATCTTCTGTTTTGCTCCTTGTTTTTTCTTATTTGATTGTTGATCTGGGTAGAGTTTATATTTTATTTTGGGTTTTCTAATTCAATTGATATTTATATGTTTGATTTTGGGTTTTCTAATTCAATTGATATTTGATTTTGGGTTTTCTAATTCAATTGATTTTGGGCTTTCATCGGAGAGTCCATTTTTGGTAATTAGCGATATGTATGTCCTTAACAATAAATGATGATGATGATAATGAATCAATCGAGATTTTTATGTTTGGCTTTAATTGGATAATTTTGCTAATTAGCTCTACGTCAATCCTTAGTCATAAATGATGGTGACTGATTATGACCATCATCATAATCAAACAGAAACCACTACGAATCCAGTATTTGTACTAATGTCATGTACTTTCTATAAGAAATCAATGACATATAGTTTCTTCACAATTTTTATGTAGCCATCAATTAATTATGTAACACTAAGTTTTTTAACCATGACATTCTCCTTCATTTAATTTAAATTTATTTTATTCACTGTTTTTGTTGCATCTCATATCTCCATGATGAATATCTTTTCTAGCTGTTCAAGATTGGAAGAAATGTAGGTTTATTTTTTTTAATTTCACAGGAAGTTGAAGGAGTTCCTCCCATTCCTGATGGGTATAATCCAGCAACCTGGATGCTTGAAATCAGTACACATGCATGTGAAGAGAAAATTGGTGAAGACTTTGCGACCTTATATAGGAACTCTGACCAGTACAGGTGCCTACATTATTTTCTTTAAAAGTTATAAGCATCACTGACTTTTTTGCGAAGTGGTTGTTTTACTGCATTTAACTGTTTTAGCATGCCACTGTGGGGTTTAGCACAAGTAATTATATTTACTGATTTTAGGGAAGTGGAAGCTTTGATTCAAAGTCAGAGTGTTCCTGCTGCTGGTTCAGAACCCCTGAAGTTTCCAACTAAATATCCTCAAAATGCGATAGCTCAATTCAAGGCTTGTCTTTGGAAACAAAATCTTGTTTACTGGAGAAGCCCTCAATACAATGCTGTGCGGTTATTCTTCACTGTATTCAGTGCATTGATTTTTGGCTCAGTGTTCTGGAACCTTGGTTCTAAAAGGTAATTCTTAATTTTATTTTTGGGTCTGTATGTATTTATTTTCTTTCCTTTCGTTTTCCTTTGATACAGGTGAATATATGATAAGCTTCTATGTGTATTTGAACAACTAAATTATAAGTCTCTTTGTATTCCATAATGTATGGTCGGATTAGCAGGTCAAGTCAGATTTTTCCATCCCAAGCATTGGCCTTGCCCACCTCCATGTATTACTTACTCTAAAGACTTAACCTGTTTAGTTATTAGGCTGGGAATCAGGCCTACGTCTAGCTGATTGCATTCAAAACTGCCCAAATACACTTTAATGACCATGAGGCTTAGGTTGCCTGTTGTCTGGCTTGATCCATTTGCAGTGCTATGTTTGAGGTTGCCGAAAATATTGTGGTCCTTTCATATGTTTGGAGAGTTAAAATGGTGTGTTGGAGAGCACTGTCAACTGGCAAGGCATGTTTGCCTGTGCAATTTTTTCTAGGATTGGGTTTTCTTTTTTCCAGCCCATGACTACACCTTTTCACACTAACTCTCAGAAAATGACCATCCAAGTACCTTAGATTCCGAAGTTGTTGGCTGCTCCTTATGAAGGGAAAGGGTTGATTTCCTTGGATTCGGTATTTTTTTTTTTTTTCTTTTTGACGGATTTTTTTCGTTAGTGTGCTCTTTTTCCATCTTCTCACCTGCACAATGAAGTTACACCTGATGTAAAGGATACCATTTGTTCTGAGAAACCATACATTTTCATTTATGTTAACAGTGGCTTTCTGAATTTTCTAGATGGGAGGTCATTCCTGCTTTATAATATTTTGCATGAGTCAGTGTCGGCTTTTTCCCTAGTATTTCTGACTGGTCAAAGTTAATTTTCATCAGTAAAGAAAGGGAATCAACGGATGGAGATATGAGAATGAATGAATGATTACATATGCCTCAGCTATGAGTAGAGATTTTCTTGGCTTTGAACATTTAATCCTGCTAGTCGATTAACTTGTTTCAATGTTCTTCAGGAATACGACGAAGGATTTATTCACTGTTATGGGTGCTCTTTATTCTGCTGCTTTATTTCTGGGTGTGAACAATTCTTCTTCAATTCAGCCTGTAGTTTCTATTGAGAGGACTGTTTTTTATAGAGAGAAAGCCGCTGGAATGTACTCTCCATTTCCATATGCAGCAGCTCAAGTAGGTTTTGGCTGTAATATTTAAGCAAAAACCGCTAATCTTTAACCATTCTTGTTGCAGTAATTGACATTGCACATCATTGTGTTCTCGTTAATAGGGACTTATAGAGATTCCATACATTTCCTTCCAAACAGTTTTATATGGCGTAATCACGTACTTCATGGTCAACTTTGAAAGAACAGCAGGTGATTGTGACATCCTTTACTAAATTGTTTATTTGAAAGTTGAAAACATTACCGGCAGTCCTTGTTTTTGGAAGCTATACACAAAGTTGCCTTTTGCTTGATTCTTTAATTTAAGAACATTTTGTGTAACTTTTTTTTGGGTAGGGCCTGTTTTTTTGCATAAAATGCATAGGAAATTTCCACCTGCAAACGTCCGTGGGGAAATCCTGCATGAAAATCATCCGTCGCATTCAATGACTGAGGTCCTCCCTATTAACATGGAGGATTGATTTTCATGCAAGATATCTCCTGCAGATAACTGCAAGAGAAAATTTCTCCAATGGATTTATGGTCAAATGAGCTCCACTGGGGGATTGTTAAAGAGGTGAGGGTGAAGGATATGAGGTGATGGTGTTGATGGCACCTTGACTTTTCTAGGATTTGAATTACTAGGGCGATGGCCGGGTGTTCATTTCCCATCTTTGATTCAATTTCCATTTAAGAGGAGATCATTTGATGGTCATTTTTGAATATTCAACTTTTCTTTTCATTTTTGAACACTTACTGCATGAATTCTTATAACCATTAAAAAAAAAGGCATGAATTCTTATGATTTCTGTGCGAACAAAGAGGCTGTTTGTTTCAAATCCAACCAATAATTCTTCAGAGATGAATATGACTGATCATGTATATTCTTATAAACATTGAAATGGATCTTCACATTAGTAATGCCAACATGGAACACATTGATGATTGACACCGTTCATCTGATATGGCCTAATGTGAATATTTCTGATCCCATAAATTAGGATGGTCCACTCATAGGGTCCCTACATGTCTATTTGTTATGTGTCAAGCATCTTCACATTGTCCATTGCCTTGTCAATGGCCAGATCTTACACAAGTGTCTAATTCGTAGGTGCTCATGGGCAGGGCCAGCCTTGGCCCAGACTACTTTGGCACAGACAGGCTTCAATTAAGTGATAGAAAGCCCAAAGCCTAGCCCGGTACGGAAGTGATAATTTGTCCAAAAACCTGCTAGAGAAGGCCCATACAATTGATAAAAAGCATAGCTTGACGCAGCCTGATTAACTAAATGGGCAGGCATGGACCTAACATGTATGGCCCTGGTGGGCTTGGGCCGTGTACGGATCTGTTTTTCCAAAATCATCCGGAACGGGATATGCCTCAGCGTGTCTAGACTGGCCTATTAACACCGCTTCTCTTTGGTACTGTGACCCATTAGGTTGAGCTGGCCTATATCTTTACAGGTACATGTGCATTGGCATACACAAACAGTTGTTTTCTAGAAATTTATCTAAGTTCTGGCCAAATGATTATAAAACCGGAGTTAGTTTTCTTCTTGGAAGTTGATTCAAAACTGAAAATTTCTAAGGCATATATTCTCATTATTTTACAAATATTGATCTTATCCCGAGCTTACATGATTAGAGTCTGCATCTTAGGCAAATACACGTGTAAATTCTAAGGACATGCTCATACATTTCCGATTAGGTTTCCATGGAAAGAGTGAGAAAGGCTTTTTCGAATCCGGAGAAAGGTTGAAGGCAATCACATTAAGTGATAGCCTACCAACGGCTGATTTGATTTTAATAGGGAGAGAGTAAAGGTCTATTTTCTCCAGAAATCTGACAATCCGCTCCATAACTGAAACCATACCTAACCTCTTTGTTGATGCCTCATCTTCCTCAATATATAGAAACAGGTTGGAAATGCAACAAAAAAAAAAAAAAAGAACGGGAGTGCCCTTGATCTACACTGTTTAAAACAGACTTTTAAGTGCTTTCTATTATTTGGGAAAGTTTATGTGAATCTAATTCAATCTGTCTCTTTCTAAAATGTAACTAAAGGTGACCTTTTCAATCAGCCATCACTGTCGAGAGTAATCAGACATTTTTTTTGTGTTTTTCTTCTTTTTTTTTTTTCCTTTGACAAGTTGTCTGTTTAACTTTTTCTATATGGAAAGTTTGCTTATACTATAAATATATGACAAGTTTGCTTGTACTTCTATTACTATATAAGACAAGCCTTTTTCAATTGAATCGGACTGCCGAAAAGTCAATTTGTAAAAGGTCTAATTGAAAAGCTCTATTTCAAATAGATCTAATTGAATCAACTCTATTTTATTAAATGTATTATATTTGCCTCATGAGCCCTGATACTTTGTAATTCTGATTTTTACACTAGTGAGAACTCTAACAAGCATGAAATGCTGTGCAGGGAAGTTCTTTCTTTACCTCGTATTCATGTTCCTCACATTCACTTATTTTACATTTTACGGGATGATGGCGGTTGGTCTGACACCTTCTCAGCACTTGGCAGCTGTGGTTTCATCTGCATTTTACTCATTATGGAATCTTCTATCAGGTTTTCTAGTTCCTAAGCCTGTGAGTATTATGTTTTCACCTTGCTTCCTGTGTGCATGAGTGCATATCATTCTTCCAACAATTATGGTAGTTGAGGTAGTAGGAAAGACATAAAAAGTAAATTTTCAAATTCTCACCACCCAACTTACCGGTCAAACACCACCATCAGAATTACACACAAGAAATAAAATGTGTTGATGGGTTGGGGTTGTCCAACACATCTAATTTGTAACTTTTTTTGTCTTAAAAGATCTTGTATGCATTTAGATGTCTAAAATTAATAGAATCGTCGAAGAGACTTAAAAGTGACCAACAACACAATTTCTTCTCTTAACCAATGTACCTAGCAATCCTTGGCTTTTTGTTCAATTCATGGTCCTACTCATTTAATCTTCTAGAATCTTTACTGCAATTGCTAACTAGATGAATGGGATAGGGCTTTGGTTATGATGGAGGTAAGTTCTACTACATTTATATGAGATGGTGACTTGCAACTTATATATGGTTGCCAACAATGTTTTTATGTTCTTTGTTTTTCTCTCTTTTTTATTATAATGATCTGACCCAGACACCACAAGCTGCTGTGCCTAAAAACTGATCAATACCATATTATTTTTCCCAAGCAAAGTACCTCATTCCTTGAGCATTTCATGGGTCAACTGATTTGAGCCTCACAAGAACTTTTACATTTATTGGAACTTAGTACTCACTAATTAAAAATGATGAAGCCACATTTTTCTTTATTGAAATGGTCTGACTCCATAATTTTTCTAAACCTGGTTCCAGTTCGCCTTTCTTGTTTTTGTACATTTTGTTGACTAACTGATAAATGTTTGCAGAAATTTGCTTTATTGTAGTACTTCAACCTTTTTTTGTTTTTTTAGGTCATAGGAAATCATAGTTGTGATATCTCCAAATGGTGAAACTTTCTAGTGGGTTCCTTTTGCAAAATATATAGTTAGCACCTCTCTTTCAGGCCCCTACTTTCATTCCTTTATGGTAACTCATGGTCGAGGCCCCTCTGATCGGTCCTACATGCCCATGAAAATGCTAGAACCAGCACAAACATCTGTTTAACTAACAGTTAGCAAACATTAAGTTTTGAGCCCCTTAATTCAGGGATAGATGATACAAATGGGAATATATTTTGGCCATCAACACTTAGACCTTTTGCCCACTCTCAATCCACATGAAGTCATCTCTCTCTCTCTCTCTCTCTCTCTCTCTCTCTCTCTCTCTCTCTCTCTCTCTCTCTCTCTCTCTCTCTCTCTCTCTCTCTCTCTACACACACACACAAACACACAAGCGCGCATGCACCCCAGGAGATCAATCGACTCACGTCCAAACACTGCAAGAGTTGAAACAAAATTTCACTCATTGTCGTCGTCGTTGTCATCATCATTATCACTGAAGCCTTTTCCTATCCATGTGAAGGGGGCCTCGTGAGTTTTACTCTAGGAAGCACGGACACTTCTCCGGGGCCAGAGTGTCGGTGTCCGACACGTGTCGGACACGGACACGCTCCGACACGTGTCGGACACGCCCAAAAGAGTGTCCTGATTATTTTTTTAATTTTCAATATTTCAGACACGCTGGGACACGCTGGCATCTTTTAATTGGAAAAAAAATAATAAATTAAAGTAAAAAATGAAAAGAAAAGGGGGCTGTTTGTAAAAGGTCATAACTTATTTGTTTGCTAAATTGATTACAAAGTTAAAATAATAAAATTAGAGTAAAAATGAAAAAGGGGGGGGGGGGGGGGGGGGGGGGGCTGATTGCAAAAGGTCATAACTTATTTGTTTGCTAAATTGATTACAAAGTTAAAATAATAAAATAGAGTAAAAAATGAAAGAAAAGGGGGCTGTTTGTAAAAGGTCATAACTTATTTGATTGCTAAATTGATTACAAAGTTAAAAATAAAAATTAGAGTAAAAAATGAAAAGAAAAAGGGGGGCTGTTTGTAAAAGGTCATAACTTATTTGATTGCTAAATTGATTACAAAGTTAAAATAATAAAATTAGAGTAAAAATGAAAAGAAAAGGGGGCTGTTTGTAAAAGGTCATAACTTATTTGATTGCTAAATTGATTAAAAAGTTAAAATGATAGTATCTTTAGTATATGATTAGATTATTATTATTATTATTATTAACGTGTCCCGAACGTGTCCGTGTCCTACTTTTTTGAGAAATGCCGTGTCGGCGTGTCCGTGTCGTGTCGTGTCCGTATCCCGTGTCCATGTCCGTGCTTCTTAGGTTTTACTTAATCCACACAAGCTTATTTATAGCAATGATTTAGGGTCTGCTTGGTTTAAATGGTCTTTTTGTTAAATTGTTCCTCTTGCAATAGAAAAAATATTTCCATCAATAGTAGAAAGATCAAATATTGTGAAATAAGTGATTATCTTGGTTGCAGTGTGAGTTGTACAGTTATTCCAACATCTATGTTTTAGTCATTATCCATTAATCAATATGATAGTGATGACACAGAAAACAGAACAAAGCTTTACTCCATTAGACTGAAAGTAAAGCCAAAACAGGCACATAATAAGCTAATAGGACAATAATAGTACTTGTTTTGATAATCATGGTTAATATATATATTTTCAGAATATCCCTGGGTGGTGGATCTGGTTCTACTATATTTGCCCGGTGGCCTGGACCCTACGTGGCATCATATCCTCCCAACTTGGCGATGTGGAGACTCAAATAGTTGGGCCCGGGTTCGAAGGGTCTGTGAAGGAGTACTTAGAAGTGAGCCTTGGTTATGGTCCAGGAATGATAGGTGTTTCTGCCGCAGTTCTTGTGGGCTTCAGCCTCCTCTTCTTTAGTGTCTATGCTGCCTCCATCAAGGTCCTCAATTTTCAGAAGCGATGACAGTTTCAATTGTATAGAATGCTTTTTATAGGCTTTATCATTCCATCTTTGAACTAGTAACTATACAATTGAAAATAGAAAAAGGTTATAGTGTCAAAGTTCTCCCAGCAAGCCTTATTTTTTTGTCTTCGATTTTTTTCGCTATTTTATTAGATCTGTTTCCATTTTTTGCTTCTCTCTTTTATTATTTTTCCGCAAATACGTTTGCATGATTTAGCCAAGTTATGGCTTTAGTCGCAATTGCTATGTATATTGTGCATCTTGGTGGAACTCGCTGAGCTCAAGAAACTCATAGGATGATTCTGGATTAAGCCATGTAAGAGCGATAATTTATACGTGGCATCTCTAATCATCTATTATCTGGTTTGACCTTTAATTTTGAAGTTCTAATTTGATGATTAATAATTCATAGATGATGTCGTGTTTTTATCGTTGTTCCACTGGGCACTCAAGACTGCATTTCTTGATGTGGCAAGTTAGATTTTCACGATAACTTGCCTCAGTCTGCATAATCATAATTTGATGTAAAGGGCTTTCTGCTTGCAAAGAAAGAAAAACTGTCTTAAGATTTCAACAGATTTTAAGACATTTTTGTTTGAATCAGAATCTGTTAGGAAAATGGACCGTTTCTTTTACATTCTCTTGCAAGCAATCCTCATGAGGAGGGACTAATTTGATATTAGCAGTGCACTAGATATGGACATTGACTGCTGCATGAAATAAACTTAGCCTCTGATTTAAAGCCTCTAAAATAATGCAGTTTTTTTTGGATTACAGTAATTGGTGAATAATGTTTGGACCAGTTCTAATTCATGTGGTAGGGTGTGAAGGGCTTGATCATAGGTGGGCCCTTTATGTGATCGCAGAAAGGGGCCATAAATTAATTTGTATTTGTTACTTCTGTCCTGAACTTACATTAAAAATCTCTTCAATAACCTTGCCATTTCATTCCACTGCCTCAAGATTTTGTGGGGTTTATATTGTGTACATTAATGTGATGAATTCAATGGTGAATGATGTTCTGTTAAATTGGGTAAGAATAGAAAAGGGATAGGGGTTTTGGAACCTGTTCTTTCTGAGCATGCCTTTATATTAAATTAGTAGGAACTTGAAATATATATTATATACCACAGTGGGTTGGGTGACCAAAAAATTAAAAAAATTGGTTCAAAAGAAAACTAACCTTTCAAGAGATATTTGAAAAAGAAATCTAGAACTTTCCAGTAAGAATGTTATGCAGAAAAAAGAAAAATAATTAAGAGAGAGAAGTAGAAGATATTTAAGAATATGGAACCATAACAAACTAGAGTAAATGAATTAGTGAGAGAGAGAGAGAGAGAGAGAGAGAGAGAGAGAGAGAGAGAGAGAGAGAGAGAGAGAGAGAGAGGAGAAACATGTTAAAAGAAGGGAAAAAATCAGAATGGTAGAATGATAATTAAACAAAATAGTAAAATAGAGAAAGGTAAAAGATATTTAAAAAACCAGAGCTATAACAAGCTACAAATAGAAAACCAAAGAAAAAGAGCATGTTAAATGTCCGGAAAACAGTGAGAAAAACAAAGATAATTTAAAGGAATAGAAAAGTACAAAGATATTTAATTGGAAACCGTTAAAAACTACAAATAATAGTGAAAATAGTAGAAATTGTAGAAATAGCATTATGAGATAAAAGAAAAAACACATAATGTTTTACACAAAAAAAGTAAATAAAATCAACGAAAGAACGTGAAAAAAAAATGCATAAAAAACCATCTTTTCAATATAAGCTAGCAAAAGGTGCCAATGGTAAGCACACGCAAGCAAATGGAAGACATTTATGTAAACAACTTCCGTAAAGTATGCATATGCATAATATGATAAATCCATCCATGGGTAAAGAGAGGGTTTTTCCCCGTTTTGTTAGGGTCTGTGAGTTGAAATCCTCTTGTATTAAATTTATCCTAAACCCCTTACTTTTGGTCGATCCGGATTTACTGGATCGTTGGATCGATTGTGTACCGATCCGAATGGATTGTTGACCATTAAACTTTTGGGGCTAGATTGAGATGGTAGAAACCAGGGTTGAGACTAATTTTTGCAAAGAGAAGGGTCCCACTAATTCCTTGAAATCCCCACATCACCGCCCCCATTTGGGTCGCCAAGTGGGCCCCACCGCAAACTTGAGCTTATCTTAACCTAAGCTTTAACTTATGAGAACTGCTGCCCCTGTATAGACACACATTCATACTTGTGTGATAGTCAATGCCTTTAAATTCAAGAGAGCATTATGTTATGTAAGTTTACTTCTTATTTTATATTTATTTTCATCACATGTTAAAAGATTCTAATATTCAAAGATAATAAATTTCTTTCTTTTAAAATTATTTTATCTTAATTATAATATTTTAAAATAATTCTTAAATCTCTAATACATTTTTACTTTTGGCCCGAGCTTAGTGCGCGCGTTTGATGCTATTATTGTTTTAACACAACCCAAAAAAGACCGACACAGTTAACAACCAGTTTGGCCCATCATGGGTGCCTTTTCTTAATATGCACAACACATAATTTATTTTTTCCATCGGAGGATTCCCAACCCTTTGGGCTGAACTAATCCCTCCGGGCCCAGAGGAAAGCCAGGTAAACTCCCTTGTAGCCCCAGTGTGGTAGTGCAGCTTCGAACCTACAACCTCCGGGTACAAACCGTAGTCCTATGCCAACTGAGCTACCCCTTAAGGTTGCACAACACATAATTGGCTTCACCCATTTTTTCATCCCAATTCGAGACTTTTACCACTATTGGATTGAGATTCTTCTGATTCATCACCAGTAATCAAAATGTCTTATAACTAATCCTATTACCTTAACATAAAAGTATATGTCATTACTGTTGGGGAACAAGAAGAATTTTATGTATGGCAACATGAGATTCTTATACCACTATCTCAAGGATTGCTTAGGTTCATACAGTGCACCATAGATCATAATAAACACCCATTGCCATTCGAATTCCTATGGATTGAAATTTTACGCCAAGAGAGATCATCTCATTGCAATCCACTCCTATTTTCCTTAAATCTTTTTTGCTATCAACCATGCCAGTATACGAAATTGGATACTATATCTACACAATCTTTATGAAGCAAGTACACTATATCTTGAACAGTTCTAGATGCCAATACTCTCCCCATGCATACAAACTAAGACCGTTAGGAATGAAAAAACCACTCTTCTTCTCATGCTGGGCCCCAAGGTTGCCAAAAGCCCTAGAAGTGTCCAAAGGTTGATTCACCCAGTATTTTATGATTGGTGTCCATAAATTGTTTATTCATTCTTTAATTTTGAAGTCCATCCAGCCGAATATAACTCAAAAGTGGTTTGAAACTCTCAAGACTCCCATTGTCCCCAAAAACCTTGAAAATTGAACACAATGAATTGGGCCCGAAACTCATTGCTCCCGGCCCATTCATCACAATTAGGCTTATTGCAGGCCCCTCGTCTGATTTTAAGGCCTTCTGGTGCCATTTTTAGCCCTTCGAATTCTAAGGTTGCCAAAACCTAATGATGTTGGCTAATTGGATTCCAAATTCACTTGAAATTACCTATTTGGCTCGTAATTATCCTATCTAGGCTTATAAGAGGGTTTTTACTTGGATTTGGGTTATTTTGATGCTATTAAGAGACTCATGATCTCGATGGGTCGCAAAAATTGATGGTGGCAAAAACTGATCTCAATGGGTTACGCGACAACAAGGCATCCAAACTGGAGCATTCACATATAAAAGATAACAAAAAGTCTACATGGACTAACTCATGGAGTTAGCCCATGGACAGACCCCATGGTTTCGGGTGATTTTTCCCCTAAAACCATGGAGTTAGTCCATGAATCGGTCCATGGGTTAGTCCATGTAGCAGGGCTCAAAAAATAATGAGATTTTGACTATACAATTGCCCTTAGACTTAACATTTGTTGCAAAGCACTCGAAGTTTAAATATTTTTCATAAAATTGTTCACACAATAACGGTGTATTATTGCATGACCCTAGGATATCGCATAGTACAATGCGTGCGATACCGCACAACTCTAAGATATCTCATGAACAACTTGGTAGAAAATATTCTTAAACTTTCACTGCTCAGGGATGTCAAGCATTACGGACAATATCCCAAAGATAATTCTTAGCTGAGGGGACATCACTTGTTATCTGCAGAACATTCCATCAGAATTAGGGCTGCATATGGGCAATTCGGATCGGCTTAACACTAAAACCAATCACCAAACCGAACCTATTGGTTTTTTAATTAACCAATTCAATCCGACTGATGGAGAGGGCTGGGACCAATCCGAACTGAACCGAAGTATTCATTCATTTCACTCGGTTAAACCGTTCATTTATTTTTTTTTAAATCAGAAAATGAAATTTTCAAAATGATGACACCCTTAGAAGAGCCACATGAGTTGTCGAATGCTAGCCAAATGAAACTCTAAAATCTAAATAGTCAAATACTCAAATCACATAATATACCAGTTGGTTCGGTTTAGGCGGTGAATCGAGGGTTCAAACTGTAGATCAAACTAATTTACTATAAAACCAATCTGAACCACCCGATTCGGTCCGATTTAGCGCTGATACCATATTTTCTGTGCAGCCCTAATCGGAATCATTAAATTTCATCCCACACACAGAATATCTACTTTTGCACGTTATAAGAGAAAACAAGACTACCTTAGCGGTCTTCCATGCTGATTCTTGAATAGTTTTTTTAAGAGATAGACATGATCAATTTGATGTTTGCCCACCTCTGACTGGAGCCCAATATCTTTCAATGATGAAAGGTGAGATGGTGATCGAGAGTTTTAGATTTTGATGGTGGGCTTGGATGCTTTGTTATGAGTCCCTTGCCCTCTAAGGGTCCGGACTACAGATGGTGTGTGAGGGCCCACCCTTTTGTGGACCCTCAATTTGATTTGAATATTATAATTATAGAATATGTTATCTATTTAGACTAATTAGTAGGGATTAGTAGTGGTAGATAGGTATTTTCCTAAGTTATTAGCCTATTTTCTAGGAATTAGTCTCTTTTTGTATTTTATAGGTTTTATAGGGTGCAAATTGTAATTGTTAGAGTTTGTTAGTTAGTTAGAGGCCCTATCTAGTAATTAGAATTAATAGGAGGGGTTTTCACTTGAGAATATCCCAACTTTGCCTAAAGGACCCAAATACCCTTGTACTTATCCTCATTTTTTGCTAAACTAGGAGGGACCCTTTGGTAATTAGCCACCTAACACAAACTATAAAACTAACCCATCCCAAATGAACTCTATCTCTCTCACTCTCATTTCCCTCTCTTTTCTCTCTTTTCTCTCTCTTTCCCTCCAATTCCCTCATTTCCCTCCTTTTCTCTCTAGAAACCTAGATCTAGAACCCAAGCTACAAGGAAAAGAAGATCTACTACAAGTTTCAGCTATCATCTCTTCTAAGGAGCTCTTTTATCTTATAGATCTCTTCTCTCCACAAGAAAAGGTATTTCTCTTCTTCTAATTCAATTTTCATAGAAATCTCTCTTCCTCTCTCTAGATTCCTTTCCTTATTGTAATTCTCGTGGTTTTTGGGATTAGGTGTTAGAGATCTCCTCATATCTGTGTTTTTCGGCTAATTGAGTGATTGGAAGACCTTAGTAGCTTGGATTTCTATTTGGATCTTGGATCTCTCTATTTTCTCCCTTTTTCATTGCTATTGGATAGAGGCAAGTCCAAAATACATATTTAGCATAGAATGCATGTTTTACTTCTGTTGATTCAATAATTTCAATTCAGTTGGTGATGGAATGCTTAAATCTACCTTTTGAGCTTGTTTTTATGGTTTTTGGCCATTGATGGATGGGATTGCTCATTTGGAAGATATATGGCCCAATTATAGATGGTTGGATGTAGATTGAGGTGTATTTGTTGTTCTTGTATGTTTCTATGATGGATGGATGAGATTGGATGGAGTTTTGATGGAAATTGAGTTGAATGGGAGAAATTCTAGAACCCTAGAATTTTGAATCCATCTAATATTGTACTACCCAATCGACCAGCCCTGCTGGGTGTCGACCAAATACAAAGGAATCTCAGGGAAATAACTGGGAGTTGAATTTTCCCTCAGCCTCAGAAATCCAGTGTACTCAGTTTACCGGCCCCTGCTGGGTGCCGAGCGGATACAAAGGATTTCCAGGATCTGATTGAAACTAGAAAGGGCCATTTATCTCAGAAATCCAGTGTGCCCGGTCTACATCCAAGCCAGGCAGTCGATCGGACACACTGAAGAATTTCCAAAAACAGAGTGTTGCCCCCCAGGTGATTGTCCCAGATTTTATGTGTACCCGGTCGACATCCTGGCCACGATGTCAACCGGATATACTACAGGGGGTGTCGACCTGGGAGTCAACATCCTGACTTTCCTAATGTACCAGGTCGACGGCCCTTGGGGATGTCGACCGGATGTACACTACAGACTGAGGTTTTTCAGTTGTGCAGTTTCTGAGATTTTGATCTATTGTGGGGCTTATTGACTATCCAAATGGACTCCTATTAATGTGCCAAGCATGAATCAATGGTATGGCTCAACCTTGACTCATGGGGCCACTAAAGTAGGGTCTAGTGTATTGATTGGACTTCGATTCGATTCTTAAATGTTGTCAAAGATGCCCGTAACTTCTGAAGCACCAAATACAATATCCTTGGCATCTGAAACTTCATTTAGGAATCAAATTGACTGACACAGACCTGGACTTGAAAAGATGGTTATTACTTAGGAAGGACCTTGCTAATTCCCTTTGATTTGCTTGGTTTTAGAGATTTAATATACTTGATTTGTTACTATCACTCTTGCATCCTTTCTATTGTTAGTACCTTTTAATTTAATGGAAATTGGATGACCTGAACCTAGGATTACCTAGTGGTGACCTGGTGTTGAGGATTGGTGATTAATGACCCGTGTCTGTGGCTAGGCGGGCCATCATATGGCCTAAGAATCAATGGATGAGATACCATAGAATGAAGAGGTTGGATATTGTGGACTTGTGACCCATGTATGAATGGGAGTGGACTGAATGCTACTGGACTGAACTTAGATATTATACTTGGACTGTTTTGGACTAAGGCCATAGCATTGGTGGGCCTTAGCATGAATTCAATGATGGACATGGATTTGGATTGTATTTATGGATTGGACCTATACCATGATAGGACCTTGCTCGCGCAAGGCAAGCCTAAACAGATACAGACCTGTACTTGTTTCCTTGAGTCAGCATTAACATTCACTCAGTTGTTATAAGCTTAGCCTTTGGACTGATCATCACTGGTGAGAGCTATATTGGTTATTGTTGAGAGCTATCATGATGATCTATGGCTAGACGGACGGTTGGATTTCGGTCTGGTCTATTGAGTGTGAGGGTGTTGATATTGATGTTGATGTTGTTATTATTGGTGGGGCTCGTCATCCCTTGCACTGTTACTTTACTTTTCCCGCCGTGAATGTTTACAGTATGGGAGGGCCGCGATGTAATATCCTGCGGTGTCCAGCTTGTGTGAATGTGCCACATTTATGTATGGTTAGATTAGGCTATACCTTTCATTCTGATTCTATTTGTTATATCATACTCGATTGCCTAGCATTTATACCATTGTTAATCTTATGATATTATGATCGTCTCTATTCTCTTTGATGCATACATCATATGTTACTTGTATACTGTGCCTTACCAGATCCTTTGATCTGACCCATCTTTGGTGCTTAGGTATTGACCCTGATCCCGAGGACTACGCGATCGTCGAGGCACCAGTAGTTGGAGACTACGATGGGGACCGGCTGACCAAGTGGTCGAGCTGGAGGATGGAGTGCCTCCACAGGGGGTTTGAGTGCACTTATTTTGGGGATTCAATGTTTTTGTTGTGAGTCAAGAGTTAGACTGATATGTACCTTTTATTCACACTTGAGATTTAGGCTGGACTTCAGCCCTGCTACATTTGCTTTATGACTTTGATACCTTATTGCTTCCGCTATTATATGATTTTGCTTCTGCTATTCTTTTCGCTTCCATAATTAACCGTTGATCATTATATTGTTTCAAAACGTTTTAAATTGGACCTCACTACGGACTATGATCTTGGAAGTTTTTGGATTTTCCAGGAAGTAGCGCGCCAATTTCGGGTACCTTGGCGGTAACCTCGGCATTCAGAATTGGGGTGTTACAAGGTACACTTTGTTTCCATTATTCCCCAAATAATCTGGTGAGAATATTGGATAAATTCATAAGCGGGTCCCCATTTTGAAATCTAAATAGCTAGAATCAACGACCCGCCTTGATAAAGCCTAAAGACAATGTCACACCGATTGAAGTTAAGCAAGCCATGGTATTGATTACATTTAAAACACATGATTAAACTAAAAAAATGAAAGTTAATTAAGTAACATATTTTAGATGTGACAAATCTGAAGTTGCACCAGCCTTTAGTTGGATCAAATTTTTTCGTAATGGGCTGACCTCTAATTGGACAGTGATATTTTAGTGGCTTGGATTTAGCCCACATGATTATTAGAAATTTTATGTGTTGCGCCATTTCAGTATCTAGACTCTTCGTGCTACCCTCTCAAATAATTTCATTGAGCCCATTGCTATAAATCATTAACTGGCACCCACAAAATGCCAACTTATTTTAGAAGAGAATACCTCCTCTCTCCACCCTTCTTACCTGTCTCATCTACCTCTTACAGCTAAAATTATATTACACAAGGGACTTTCCCTTGTATTCCAACCAACTTCTTAACTTGTCATCTCTTTCCTTTATATAGGCAAATCATAGATACGAAGACGACACAGAAGCAGAAGCAGAATCTTTGATTTTGTAATAACTTATAACTTTGTAGTTGTAGCAAGTAGTCAAAAACTGACTCAAAACCTATCTCAAAGAAGGGCATGATTCATCCATTTCAACCATTAATAATGACATTCCAATAAATCAATTTGTTGATGTGACAATGGTAAAAATTTCAGCTGTTGAGTTGTTCAATCCCTTTTTCTACCATAATTTAGTGTAGTTTCCTTTGGTGATTCACCCAGATTTTAATTCTCCTTTGATATTATTGTTGTATATGTATTGTCTATGTGCAACACATGTGTGAACTCAAATCCCCTTTATTTGCCTTTCCCCCTTGTACTTTACTTTATTATAATTTTACTCTCTTATAGCTCTTTCATTATTAGCCATTGGATCAAGTCAATCCAATGGTTGTAGAGCATGCTAATTTTTAGAAAACCCTAAGAGAAAGAGAATGGGCATTTGTTTGTATTCCTTGGTAGAGAGTGTATACTAAATCAAAAGGCCCAAGAAACAATAGGCGCCCAAGACTGTCGTTTTTAAAAAAAAAAAAACGCAACTGTCTTTCATTAGGTTTTTCATTCATTTAATAGTCGCTTTCCTAAGCCGACAGTTTAAAAACTATTGGTAATCGTAAAATAAACGACAATTTTTATATGTCGCTAATTTTGATGTAAATGATGGATCAAAACTGTCATTAAGAAGAATGTTTACCCACATCTCAATCTTAAAAACGACTAGCATATATAAAACGACAGTTTTAAGCTTTCATTGTTGTTTTTTTTCAAGAAAAAAAGAAGTTATGTAATATAAGAAATTAAAATTCTTAACCTATTAAGATCATATAATATTCACTCTAGACATGTACAACATCCATTCATATTCATGAAATATAATCTACAAATATATTAATGTTTCATAGCTATCTACAATCATATCCATTGAAAAACAATATCAACATTCATTCATAACAAAACTAGAATAGAACATCCATCCAAAATCCAAAATTCAAAATGTCAGTCAAGAAACAAAAGTCCATACACTATCTATCCATCTAATAACCAACATTAAAACAAATACTAGAGACACTACAACAAGTTGCACTTTTAGCGACGTTTTTATTTTTTCGTCGGTAAAGATAGTCATTTCCCGACGTTTTTAATTTCGTCGGTAAAAGGTAGACTTTGCCGACGTTTTATTAAAAAACGTTGGTAAAATGCTTCATTTTACCGACGTCTTTTAATAAAACGTCAGCAAATTTCATTCTTAAATTATTTTTTTAGTTATTTTTATTTTTAGGGGATTTAACGGGAAAAACCCTCTTAAACAGGGTATTATTGCAATTGGCCCCAGTAAAAAACGTCAGACAGATTGGGCCCTGAATCCAATTTTTTTTTTTTGTCTTTTAGCGCTATAGTCGATATCGACTATCCCTGTATATAATAAAGACCGAAACCCATTTCTTTCTTGTTCGTCTTCTTCCTCTTTCCCCCCTTTTCCCCTTTCATCTCTTCCTCTCTCTCTTGTTCTCTCTTTCTCTCTGCAACTGATCTCAAATCGCAATCTTTGAGAAGGAGGAAGAATGAAAGAGAAAGCTGGTGGGTGTGTGAAGATGAGATGCACGGAGATGGAGGTGTGCGCAGGGGCTGTGAGGGCGGAGTGCAGCAGTGAAGGAGGGGGAAAAGAGAAAAGAAGATGAGAAAAGAAAGGAAAGAGAGGGAGAAGGAAGAAAGAAAGAAAGGATTGTGCAATGGCCTGGAGTGCAGTGGGTGGCAAAGGACAGTGCAGGGAGAAAGGAGAAGAAGAGGGAGAGAGGGGAAGGAAGGAAGAAAGAAAGGAACAGGCGAAGACCAGATCAGATTTGCAAGCCCAGATCCTCTGAGTTTCTCCTCTTCTTCGATCAAATCAGATTTCTCTGGTTCGTCTTCTGCGCCGCAATCCAAGACCGAGGAATGGTCTTCTTCTTCGTTCACGGTGGTCGAACCAGTCCTCTATTGCTTCTCTGATGTTACTGTATCCAATAGCCTCTTTGCAATGTTCAAGGTTGGGGTGAACTCAGGTGAGGTGTTCATGGCTGATTTGAGGAAGCTTGATATTGTGCATGATTGGGTTTGTTTAGGGGATGGTAGAAAGGGTAGCAATGGGAAAAAGGAGGGTTCTAATTCCAAGATTCAGAGCCATGGGAGGTGGGTTTTTTGTAGCAAAGGTGGGGATTTAGAACTGTGGTCTGAGGTAGAAATGGGTTCCTATAGAAATGGTGAAGATGGGTTGCGAGAGAATGTTTTTAGAAGGAATCTGATGGGGAGGTTGAAGGATATTGGAGGTTGTAGGGTAACCCAGATGGCCTTTGGTGGAAATAAGATGGTCTTGGCCAGGAAGGATCAACAGTCTGTTGAGGTGTGGCAAAGTTCTGTTAGAATCTGAATTAGGCAGGGAGGATTCTCAGTTGATTGTATTGTATTACTTCACATCTATTGAGGTGTGGCAGAGATCCTTTGGGTACAGGGAAGTGTAGTTGATTGCATTGTATTACTTGACACCAGAATTTTTTTATGTTTCTCTGTTTGTTTTGATTCACTGTAAATGAATGAGGTATCATTTGTTGTCTGTGCTTTGTGTAAGCAGTGTTGTAAATGTGCATATCTCTTGTTGTAAGTAGTTTTTTTGTTGTGAGAAGAAAGGTATGAGAAATGATAATTGAATTATTCTATGGCAGAATTGTCATTGAATTATTCAAGAGAAGTTGGCAAGTGAATGCTAATTTGATGTAATTTTCTTAACTGGTTAGACGGAGAGGCCAAACATAGATACTTACTTTCTTTACTTCGTAATTGAAATTGTGGAACTTGTGGGTAGTGGTTGTGGAACTTCTATTGTTTTGGGCAGTTGGATTTATGTTGTGAAACTTCGTGTACCATTATTTGAAATTGAATGGTTTGTCGAAATGGTTGTGGATTGATTGTGTGAATGGAATGTACCAATATAATTAGAACAATGTTTAGTACAATGGAATGGTTTGGAATGCTCTTAAAACCTTAGTGCCCATAATGAGGTTGAATGGATTCTTTTGGACATGCTAGAGACAATTCTTTTGGATTCTTTGTTTACAATTGTGATGTGCTCAAATTATTAACCGCAATCACACAACTTTCTATTAAGTAGATAATGGCAAATACGGGTCGATCCACAGATATTTGTAGAAACAAGATCCAAAAATCCTCGATCAATTTTCACACTAGAGATTTTAAAACCACAATTAATCAAGAAATTAATAACTAAAATGATATCAAAGGAAATCTAAACACAAACTAATCAGAGAAAGAGAGATCAGGGTATTGGATTTCACCAAAATAGATTTAATCATTCCAAAATTACTTCATAGTCTTTTCCCAATAAAAGTCAATCCGATGTGCAAGCAACTGCCTTGGATCGGAAGATTTAGCTTTGAAAACCTTTTTTCTTACAAATTCAATTCTCTAATTAGTACCTAAGACTTCCTTCACTTCAATATGTTGAAACTCTAATCACTATTTATCAAGATCAAGCACAAACCATTAAATGAATTTAACCTAAACATGATATGTCAAGATCAAGCATAAAAACTAAAAGACATTCCAAATAATCTTTACAAAATCAGAAGTTGAATAACATTCACGAAGGAGAATCTATTAAATCATTAAGCATAATGAGGGAAAGACATAGAAGAATAATAAGGAACGATCTCACTGGTTTTGGTTTCCTCCTCCACCCTAATCCACGGATTAGCCAAGCATTGTAGAACAAACAACAATAAAGAAGCAAATCTCCATTATTGAAAGCCTTCAAAGTTGTTTATTACACCACTCAATCTCCACCTTCACTTTCTAACAAAGATTAAAGAAAAATAAAATTACTCCTAGAGCAAGAGAGAGCCTCCCCTTAAAAACAAAAAAAATACAAGAAGAAAAAGAAAGATAAATCTTTCAAATTCGTCATCCCCCATATCCCTCCAATTGACAGCTTGTTTTGACCCCCAAAACGTCAGAATTGGGAGATCCTCGTGAGACATGATATTATTTTTCTTTGAGTCCTCTTTTCAACGCATCTAATCTTGCCTTAATCGGAGTCTTGAGTCACAAGTTATGATCAAAATAGTAAAGCTTGCGCAGGATAGCTACAATTCCGAAAATCTTCTTTCCTTCATGGTTTGATCACTTGCTAAAGAATAGCATTCTTATTGATGTCCATGAGATTCCTTCCCTTTCTTTTAAAGTTGATTTCTAGTTTTTAGCAACCATTAGATATAGTGGGGGCCACCAAATTCGATCTTCAAAAATAAAAATAAAAATAAATTGTGCCAAGTCTTGAACTCATGACCTCTAACTTGAAATTCCAGCTCTCCTCCAACAAGCCTATATACTCTTTGTGTATATCTTTTCTCAAATGGGACTTTAGCTTTAAACCTTTCCGAATTAAGCTCAAATATGCTCAGCGCCTTCTAATTCCTGCATAATAAGAAAAATGCTATAATTAGAACATTTAAGAAAAAAATAAACAACTAGTAAATTCAAATAAAAGGGTAGTTATTAGTATTATGCCATGCATATCAAATTGCAATAAAAATAGGCCATAAAACTAGCATACTCATATATAGAATAATGTTTAGTACAATGGAATGTACCATTGTCTAGTTTGTTTAACATGACCAATAGTCGATATCGACTATTTAACTGAAGCCTAAAAATACACAGTCATAGTCGATATCGACTATTTAGCTAACTAAACACTAGTCATAGTTGATATCGACTATTGTCATGGTCGATATTGACTATTTAACTGAAACATAAAAAATACAGTCATAGTCGATATCGACTATTTTACATGGTCGATATCGACTATTTAGTTGAAACATAAAAAAACACAGTCATAGTCGATATCGACTATGTTATAATACTATAACTTACTAAGTATAGCTCTAGAAAAAATCATCTTCTATGTGGAGATTACAGACGGGACCCGTGACTATAGCGGGTCCCTATTTTGTGGTCAACTTAGATGAGCCAACAGTAGGCCCTACATGTACGAGAGGCTCAACCTTTTTCTAACCAATCCATTAGAACATGATCAACCCTTTTATCTTCCCAATCCATTAGAACACATACATCTCCTCAATTGGTTTGAAATTCAAGCATTACCAATATCACACATAACCAATTTTAAATAAATGACCAATCTAAAATCCCTTTCTAACTCCCCCATCATCATCCCATGATTCTCTCCCTCCATCTACTATCAACAGTAAATACAGATATGCAACATGGGATGGGAGTCATGGGACCTATACAAAATGGAAAATAGAGATAATATGCCAAGTGCAAAGTAAAACCATCCACCCTATATTAAAAATAGGGCATTTAATGACATAAACCTTCCTAAACAGCATATTATTGCAATTGGGTTATATTGTTCTCAAACATCACATTCCATTGTACTAAACATTGTTCTGAATATATTGGTACATTCCATTCACACATTCAATTAACAACCATACATTAACAAACCATTCAATTGCAAATAATGGTACATGAAGTTCCACAACATAAATCCAAGTGCCCAAAATATAGAAGTTCCACAACCACTGCCCACAAGTTTTACAATTTCAATCACGAAGTAAAGAAAGTAAGTATCTATGTTTGGCCTCTCCGTCTACTGCCCAAGAAATCTTCCAAAAACTTCCACTAACCAGCTAAGAAAATTACATCAAACTGGTAGGTTCAACAACTCAGGAAGATTCAACCTATTAGCATTCAATTACAATTGTCTTGATGGCTCTCCTCGTTTTCCTTTCTTTCTTTCTTCCTTCCCCCTCTCCCCCTCTTCTTCTAATTTCTCCCTGCACTGCACTTTGCCACCCACTGCACTCCACGCCAATGCACATGTCCTTTCTTTCTTTCTTCCTTCTCCCTCTCTTTCCTTTTTTAAATACTTACATAGGATAAAACCCATTAGCCTTGAATATAACCCAAGCTTGAATCTTTGCTTGGTTCTCTCCAAAATCTGCAAATCATAAAAAACAAAAAAAAAAGAGTCAACAATCCTTTTGAAAGTGAAAACCCACACCATTTTCAGGTTACTTATGGCTCTTTAAATATAAAAGAACATTATTTTCACTATTTTGACTTCTTAATGACATGATTTCCTATTTTATTTTAGTTAAATGCATTTTATTTGATAGAATTCACCCTAACAAGAAAGAACCACAGAAATCCATGAAAGAAAAAGACAGAACTCAAATAAGTAAACAGAAAAATTGCTTATCTAATTAAATCGATTTACCACAAGAAAAACCAATGAGACCTATCTTTTCCTCTAAAAGAAGAAGACCAAAATCAAATAAGTAACCAGAACAACTGCATATGAATTTGATAGAATTTACCAAAATAAGAAAATCCAAAAGAACCTATCTTTTCTTATGAGATCGAATTCAAACAACTAAATAGAAATAATTGCACATGTACTTACTGAATTCAACCCCTACAAAAAGAAAATCAATGAAACCCAAGTTTTACTGTGAAAGAAGAAGACCCAATCCAAATAAGTAAACAACAATTTTACACATACATATAATTGAATTCACCCAAACAAGATAATATTAATGAAACCCAAGTTTTCTTGTGAAAGAATTCGAACAATCCAAACAAGTAAACAGAGAATTTGCACATACAAATATACAAATTCACCCACACAAGATAGTATCAATGAAACCCATCTCTTCTTTCAAACAAGCAGTAATAACTGCATATGTACTTGATTGAGTTCATACAGACAAGAGAAGAAGAAAAAAACCAAGAAAGCTATCAAAGAAAAAGATCGGATTCTGACAAACAATAAGAGATCTGAAGGATATGAGTCATTCTCAAAACACCCAAAGTAGACAATGGTATATTCCACCTCTTCCTCGCATTGCACCATCACCTTCTCCTTCTCCATGTTTTTTTCTTTTCCTTATCTTTTCTCCTCCTTCCTTCCTCCCAGTATACACCCACTGCATCTGCATCATTCCCATGAGATGGTGATGAGCGTGAGGGAGATGAAGATGCAGACGGCTGCCACTGTGGAGTTGACCCTCACTTTCAAATGCAAAACCCTTGCCCACTTCCTCTTTCTTCCACACCCAAAACCCATTTCTCCAATTCCAATCTCTTCTTCCCCAAAACCCCATTTCCCCTTTCAACCCATTCTCCCAGACCCACCCCTTCTTGGGTTCTCAATCCAACAACCCCCATCGCCTCCACCAATGCCTTATCATCAATTACAGAAGAGACGACGACGGCGGAATCGAATCCCAAGTTAGCTCTGCTGCAAACCCCTTCTTCTTCTTCTTCTTAATCCAAATGGATATCAACATCTCCTCATGGATCCTCGAATTCCTTCTCCGCCAATCAATCGACGACTGTTTTTCATGCACTTTCATCTCACTCCTCCCTCAATCAAACTCTGATCTCCTCCTCAAGAAAACAATCCTCCTCTGAAGAATCTCCTCCCTCATCTCCAAGACCTCCATCTCCGAATCCATCCTCAAAACCCTAGAAATCATGGAAGAAATCCACTGCATGTCCGGGACCGAAACCCACGATTTCATGAGAAGGGCCTACTCCTCCGTCGCCGTCGAATGCGCCACCAAGTTCTTGAGAGAGGAACCAGAAGACTATTCCTCTTGAGAGAGGGTTTTCGGTCTTTAGTAGCAGGGATAGTCGATATCGACTATAGCACTAAAAGACAAAAAAAAAAGAGAAACGTGGATTCAGGGCCCAATCTGTGTGATGTTTTTTATTGGGGCTAATTGCAATAGACTGTATAGGAGGGTTTATGCCGTTAAATCCCTTTATTTTTATTTTACTGACGAAAAAAAACGTTCAAAAATAGTTTTTAATTTTTAATTTTATTTATTTTGCTGACGGAAAAAACGTCGGTAAAATAATTTTTTAATTTTTATTTATTTTTATTTTTATTTTACTGACGAAAAAAAAATAGGCAAAATTTTTTTAATTTTTTAATTTATTTTGCCGACGAAAAAATTCTTCGGTAAATGATTTTTTATTTTTATTTTTTTTTCTTTTTATTTTACTGACGAAAAAAAAACGTCGGCAAAATTTTTTTAATTTTTTTAATTTATTTTGCCGATGAGAAAATATGTCGGGAAAATGATTTTTTTATTTTCATTTATTTTTCTTTTTATTTTACCGACGAACAAAAACGTCGGAAAAAAGCTTTTAATTTTTATTTCTATTTATTTTGCCGACGAACCAAAAATGTTGGTAAAATGATTTTTTATTTTTTATTTATTTTTATTTTTATTTTACCTACGAAACGAAAATGTCGGCAAAAAGTCTTTAATTTTAATTTTATTTATTTTGCCGACGAATAAAAACATCGGTAAAATGATTTTTATTTTTATTTATTTTTCTTTTTATTTTACCGACCATAAAAAACATCAGCAAAAAGCTTTTAATTTTTATTTTTATTTATTTTGCTGACGAAAAAAAATGTCGGTAAAACTATCTGAATTCTAACTGCAATACTCAATGTGTTTGCTACCTAGTTTGAAATGGGCGGTAAGACGGCAATACTCAAGTGATTAGCTTTATGTTTTGTTGGTTGGTCAGGTGTGTGGCCGGAATCTCAGAGCTTCAATGATACAGGACTTGAACCCTCTCCACCAAGGTGGAAGAGAACATGTGACACCAATACCAAACCTCCAGTCAAATGCAACAAGCCTCTTTCTATCCCTTTCAAAGTATCATTTTCTACAAAAATGAGAAATAAAAAATCAATTCTGACAGCATAATTTGCTTATTTTCTAACACTGCTTGAAATAAGAAAGTAGCATTTGTCAGAAAAATCAATCCTGACCATGTGCTATTAGCATTACATGTTTTGATTCAATGGTTTGAACTTAAAAGCTTTTAATCCATGGTAGAACCCACTGAAGTCTAACTAGATTTGGAAGTGAATTTTTCTACTCCAAAAAATTCTGATTAATTTCAACGTGGATGGAGAGTATTGATCATTAATGTAAGTAAACTGTGCCCCAGCTATTGGAAAGTAAATAAGAGCTTCGCGATTTATCCACTGGAGAAGTCCCAAATAGCACCATCATATAGTAACTCCCTCATCAAGGACCAATTAGACCCATATACATTAGCGAAGATCATTATGAAGTCTCTGTTACTACCACATAGCAGGTTGCTAATTTATTTTGTCAATAAGATCTTCGAGCAGCAATGAGAATGGAATGGAAGTTGTGCTAAGAGATGAAGCCCTAGCCATCTACCAGATCCGTTACAGTTATACTAAGAGAAACAGAATTGGAAAATGCGGCTTTGCTTGGAAAGTTGTTGGCATGCACTCTATTCGCTCTACTCCATAAAACAGAAAGAAGTTATGATTCCGTGTTGTAAGTCAGTTCTGCTAGAGGTATTTCACTAACTGAAATTCTACCATTATAATTCTCTCTATGAAAATTGAAGTCGTATGATGAACTTAATGAAAATGATATAAGTAGGTTTCCCATCTTAGGGGTTAATTCTATAAAGGGAGAGTGAAATTGCCATCTCACAAGGGGCGAAAGTAGTATATAATTCTTATCAAGTGCAAATTTTAGTAATCAAGTATATAATTCTTATCAAGTGCAAATTAAAATTTATTTTGTAGATTCCACCTCTAGTTCCTTTAGTGGATGTTGTTTTGAAACCCCATCTCTATTGTACACGTACAACAAGCATTTTCCATAAGTTGAATTAAAAAAAAATTGAAAAACCGGACTGTCCAATGAGGACGTCCATATCATTGTAGCGACAAGCATCTATCCGCTTCAGACGAGTTTGTCTGATTGGAATCTATCACTCTTTTTTACTTCACGACTTCATGAAACATACATTAGTTGTCTTAATGCCATTTGAGATGGACACGATAAAAGCTTCAACCAAACATGCTAAAACCGGATCCAATCAGTTTTAAGCCAATAAGAGGAGAAAAGTAGAGATGGCAAACTGAACCTAAGTGTTAAGAATCCAACGTATTTAGGTCTAATTCGTTAACCGCGAGTCTGATTTACGAGCCGTCAATAACCACAAGTTAATTTCGCCTCGAGCGATGTGCTCGTGTCGGTTTCCAATTTTTCTGGAGCCTTTTCCCATTCCGGACCCCTAGTGGGCCTTTCTCGAGCCTAAGTGTTGGAAAATCCTATGTTTTACTTCTAATTCTCTAACCGGGAGTCCTATTTACGAGCCGTCAGTTCCTACAAGTTACTCTGCCCTCCAGCGAAGTGCTCGCGCCAGTTCCTACAAGTTTTATATATATACATGTTTATGTTTCATTTATAATTTAATTCATTGAAAAGTGTAAAATGTTGTCCTTGTCATTGCATATTGACGAACGCTTTGGGGTCGGTTGCAGACTTGTGGGGGTGTAGGACTTCTTTTCGGTTTATTTGTATATATATATATGTATATTGGACATTTATAAGAGACGGTATCATTATTGATTGTAATATCTGTTTAATGAGATGAATGATTTAATGAAAAAAGGAGATGGTTGTTTGCTTATTTAGTAACTTTTGTTTCATTGCATTTTTTATGTTGAATATAGGTATATGAACAGGTTTATTTTTGATAAAGTGTAAAAATAGTTTTACAAGAAAATAATAAAAAAAATAAATATAATATTTAAAAAAAGGCCTTTAGCAACGAAATTTTCGTCCGCAAAATTAAAAATAAAAATAAAATTATTTTGCTGACGAAACTTTTCCTCGGCAAAATAAAAAAAAATTCAAAAAAAAATAAAATGATTTTGAAAACGAAACTTTTTGTTGGCAAAATTAAAAAAAATAAAATGATTTTGTTGACGAAAAGTTTCGTCGGTAAAATTAAAAAAGAAATTAAAAAAATAAAAAAATTTATTTTGCCGACGATAATTTTCGTCGGTAAAATTAAAAAAGAAACTAAAAAAAATGATTTTGCCGAAGAAAAATTTCTTCGGGAACATAAAAAAAGAAAAACAAAAAAAATATAAAATGCTTTTGCCGACGAAAATTTTCGTCGGGAAAATAAAAAAAGAAAAATATAAAAAAAATAAAATGATTTTGCCGACGAAAATATTCGTCGGCAAAATATACAAAGAGAAATAAAAAAGTATAATACTTTTGCCGACGAAAATGTTCGTTGGCCAAATGAAAAAATTAAAAATAAAAAAAGTAAAATGATTTTGCCGATGAAAAAAAACATCGGCAAAATTAAAATAATCGTCGGTAAAAATTATATTTTTTTCCGACGAAATCTAATTTCGTCGGGAAAAGTCTTTGCTGACCATCTTTTGCCGACGTCTAGCCGACGAAAAAATTTTCGTCGGTAAATACTTTTGCCGACGTTAGTGGGACTTTTGGCGACGAAAAATGTCATCACCAAAAGTGCAGGTTCTTATAGTGAATTGAGCAAAACTTGCTTGAAAAGGTCACAAAATTGGGCTAGCCTTTATAAATTTACAAATTACCCATTTTGAGAGTACAAATTTACTGTGTTTAAGTTTCCAAAATGACCATTAAAAGTTCACAAAAAGAAAAATACAAAGTTATAAAATAACCCACTTATCACACTATCCATGCTCATGCAGCTCCCATTAGTGTTTTTCATGCCATCTTTAGATTTTTCATTGCCTTATCAATGCTCTATAAAATCTTCACTCTCATTTTATCTATCACAAGGTCGATGATTAACTTCAAAAGAAAACTGAATTCATACTCCCCCACTTCAAATCTAAACATCAATAGAAAAATGGCACTCTCTATAGAAAAAAATTCAAGAAAATATCACTTAAAAATTCCAACAGGCACATGGAAGGCAACACACTTCAACTTTAGACATCAATGAAAAAAGAACACTCTCTACATAAAATGGTTTAAGAAAATACCACATAGGCATTCTAACAAATACATTGAAGGCAACACACCGTCACTTTCCATTTATCTCAAGGACATCACATCCTTTTTTCCTTCTTCTTTCTCCAACAATCAATCCAATCCCCTTTTCACCTTTCCTTATTTAAAAAAAAAGCTCAGAATAAAAAAACTAGCAGAGGGAGAGAGGCTCATATATCAATGATGCAACAAAAAAAAAATAGTGATGACGAATTTCTAAAAAAACTCTAATAGATGGAATCTACGAACAAAAGATGGAGAAAAAAAAGGTTTGTTCTAATGTGTGTCAGGTTGCAATAGGTGTAGTAGGTCTCATTGGGACTAGCAAAACACACCCGTGCTTAGCACGGGAAATAAAATCTATAATATAGAAAATATATAAAATATTTAAAAATATATAAAAAATGAAAAACATGATATTTTCTAGGGAGTGGGTTACAGTCTCGTTGGAAAGGCAAAAAGAAAAACAAAACAAAAGGTCATTACCATATGGACACTTTACTTGCTCGGTTATTAGGTTACCATTCTGGTTAGCAGGACTGTTTTGGGCCTTTCTCAGTTTCCAAGATTGCTTTGGATATTTTAGACTATTTGAGGCTTTTCTTGGTAATTGTCCCTTCTTGATATATGACACTTTAATGTTAATTGACGTAATGAAACTCTTTGAACTATGGAAGGCCTGACGGAGGGGAGAGCGAGAGACCCATTTGTCTAAGGTGGCCATGGCAACCATTTGTCTGAGGCGGCAATGGCGATCTGAGTCTTTAATACTCTATGAAGATGACCCAGCCATCCAGAAACTTTCCATCTATGCCAAAAGGTTCTCTAAGGTCTTTTGTTGTGGTAATTTTTGTTAATCCGAGTACATACAGAATTAGTCCAGTATTTAGGAAACATGTTTTCACTATAAAAAACAGAACAACAACAATACAGTACATAGAGTAGAAAGTAAATCCACTTACAATATGTAGGCAGAATACAGAGAACAGTTGAGTAATCAGGCAATCTGAAAGTAGAACAGAGGTAGATCAAGGCTAGCGTTTAACGCTATGTCCTTAAGAAAATTTTCACCCCCGCAATGGTGCTTACAAGCTTTGGTGGCATTTGTCTCCCAGAATACAATGATCTCTCACACAGTAGCAGCAGTACAAACTGTGTGACCAGTGAACCGAACTTGTGACAAACTCTCTCTCAACTCCGACAGACAACTCAGGATGATGCAGAGACAGAGTGCAGATGCAGGTAGAACGATGCAGAAAAATAAAGTGTCGAATATGATCAAATACAGCTCTTTAGTGCTGTTCATTCATGGGGCACATCTATTCTGTAACACCCCGACCCGCCTTAATCTCGTTTTAGAGTTAATTAATTCAGATTAATTGCTTAATGGATGTTTTGGTTGTGATTGGACTTGATTAGGTAGAATTAGTGGGGTTTGACCATTTACTAGGTAGATTATGACTTTTGGAGTGTTTTGGGTTTTTGTGTGTACTTAGAAATTTTGGATTTTTTATGCATTGCATAGAGCATTTCATGGGCCTTAACTTTCATACTTTGACCCAATTAATTCGGATCCATTTAGGCCCATTCCCAGCCCATTCATTTAACCCAGGCCCTTATTTGAAATTTCAGTCCTTTTTATGGACTTGTATGTAGTGCAGGAAAAATTGGGCTTAAAACCCTTACCCAGCCATTTTTCTTTCTTCTCCTCTCATTCTTCTCCATTTCCAGCTGGGAGCTATTCTTCTCCTTGTCTTCTTCTTCTTCTTCTTCTTTCACTCCTAGCATCAACCAAGACTCCTAGCATGAGTAGAAGCTAGCCACCACTTCATCTTCTCCACCAAGACAACATCTTCCAAGCTCAAGCATCCACTCATCTTTCTTTCTTCTTGCTTTTGGTAAGCTCTTTCTTCACTAAGCATTTCCATTTGATTTCCTTCATCTTGGAAAGCTACAAATCATGTATGCATCATCTTCTTCCTCATTTATTTTCTTCCATTTCGTTTTTTCACCATTTTTAGGACATTTGAGCTTTCATATTTGGGGATTTTCGAGGTTTAACAAGGATTAGTTGTGAGAGCTAGCTTTCAAGCACCAAGGCAAGCTAAACTTATACATTTGTATGCATGATTTCTTGTTTGATTCATGAATATATACAATCTTGCTTAGATACCCTTCTTCTTGCTCAAGAAATGGATTTTTGTGGATGATTTTCTTGTTAATGTATATGGGTTTATTGATGGTTTTGATGAGCATTTTGGAAGCTCAAGGATACCCATTGGTAGTGGTTCAAACCTGGAATGAATGCCATGAATAGCTTGGGAGAAATCAAGAAGTTTCAGATTTTCGGAACCCAGGATTTGACAGTTCGCTCGAGCGAGCGTGAGTGAACGCTCGAGCGAAGGGCTTTCTGGGAGAGTTCGCTCGAGCGAACTCTTGGTCCGGTCGAGCGAACGGCTCTCTGTTTGGGGTCCGCTCGAGCGAACATCTGAACGCTCGAGCGAACCTGATACCTGCAGTATGGAGATTTTCCAATGACCATAACTTTTTAACCGTAAGTCCGTTTTTGGAGATCTACATACCGTTGGAAAGCTCATGATGTGTAGAACCCAACAAAAAGTGATTTTATTTGATTTGAGCCTTGGAACAGATTATATGTTGGATTCTATATAATTGTGACAAATGGACGTTTCCATGAGCCGGACATTGAACCGTAGCTTGATCTAGTTGATTGGCCTGATAGATGGACCGGTAGGATGAGCACCTGAACTTTTATCATGACCATTGGGTTTGTTTAATTATGGATATGGATTGAGCACCCGTACCCACAAAAGGGGCATTGTGTTCTTCGGATTGTAACCGAACCAAATGTGTTCTATTAAGGGATTCGACACCCAAATTATGTAACGCAAGGGGTTCCTCGTAGCCGATAATGTCGAACTCTTAATACTACCCTGAGTGGACGGTGAAGACCACATGTGTTTCCAAGACCGTAGGCTTGGCTTGAGTTCTGTCTTGATTCTAAATATGATTATCTCTGTACATGCATTGCATTCCGTTTCCAGTATTCTAGTATGACTAGATCATGCTTCTGTTCAGTTATGTATTTTCTGTTACACATCTGCTACATTGCATTAATTTTTTGTCTTTGTCCAGTAAGTACCGATTTGTTATTTATATGTCCTGTATGTGTCCTGTATCTGATTTACACTGTCCTGCACCTGCTCTATTGTTTGTATATTGCACTCTATGAGTCGGCACCACTTAGCTTCGACCCTATCTAAGTCGGACCCGGCTAAGTGTGGGTTTAGTAAACTTCTGGCCCTCTGCAGATGGGAAAATATATTCTGAGGGTTTACCGGCACCCTAGGTCTACGATGGAGAATTCTGGGTACCTCTGTCTCCTAGTAGCACCGCCCTGTTCTGTCCTGATATTCTGCTCTCATTTTATTTCATGTTATATGATTAACTTGAGAGAACATAGCTTATGTGGATGTGCCAACTAGTACTGTTAATATGTTTATCTGTTATCTATGACTCGTATGTCTCATGCAAATTCATGCACTGATATGCCTAGTGATATTCCTTGATCTCTTATGATTTATACCTGTCTGACTATTCATTTGATACATGTTATATGGACTGTATATGTTTGTCTTGCTTTAGCTTAGTCTAATGGTGCTACACTTGGCGTTACAGGTGAATATGTTGACGCCACTCCCCCCGGAGATCCTTGAGGAAGAGGAATCTCTCCAGAACGTAGCAGAGTGGACTCCTGATGATGTCTTTAGACATCCATACGATGAAGAAATGGACGTTAAATGACCTACTGACTGTGGCTAGGATTGCCACATATTTTGTAGAAACTTATAAACTTGTTTAGCTTTTGGATTGTAACTTAACTAACTTATTCCTCCTCTTTCTATCTCTTGAACTTGAACTTTTAAATTTATGCTCATGAACCCTTATGCTCTATATCTTGATGATTGTGGTATGTTAATTGGATATCTATTTGACAGATTTATACATGCATATTGAGAAATATAAACCTCACACGTGATATCCTTGTGGGTAAATTCCGTACGTGGGGACCTAGAGTCAATGAGTTTGACTCGAGTTTTCACGCGGGCGTGTGTCGCGCCTCGGGATGTGTGAAATCTCCGGGCTCGGGGCGTGACATATTCTGTTCATGACTATTCATGGTTGAAAAGACAGACAAAACATCAACGTATCTATTTTTGGACACACCCATTCATTGTTCAAGCACACCCTTTGGACACACACCTTTTGGACTTGGGACACACCCTATTTGGAAAAAAGAGATTTTATTAAATAAAATTTCTCCAAACATATGAATGGGTTATGGGCTGAGCCAGGCCCGACTGGTGCTTGAAGCCCAGGCCCAGGCCGGTGCAAGGTGGGGCAGGGCGCGCGTGGTGGTGAGCCCCCCTTGGTCCAGGTCTAGGGCCTCCCTCCTCCACAAAAGTGGGATGCCCCTTGGGGCTCAACCTTTACTACCATGTTCAAGTAGTGGTGTTAGGAGTCAATTTCTCATTCACTCCTCAATGGTTTAGAGCAACCCAATATATGTTCTTAATCTACTCATGGAGTAGATCACATTCCCATGTAGTTCCACCTAAAACGACAAGTAAGGTCCACTTTTATTTTGGCTCAAAGATGACAAACACTAAGGTGCTCTATCCATTTTTCCAACAATTTTATTTGCTCTGAGACAAAAAGGTTGGTGGAAGGATCTGTAAGAGTAACTGGCTGAGGAGAAGCAAAATAAAGGAGTGCAACATGTGTATGAGGCTGTGTTGCCGCCTCTTATGGTTATTACTCTCCTTCCTGCAACTGTAATTTCTATCATTGTGTGACCCAAATTAATCAAAAGTAATAAATTGGCAAATATTCAGCCATCGAGCATATAGTCTACAACTTACGACAAGAGTAACTAAATGATAGCATGAATGAAAACTATTATAGAATTTAATCTTTTATAAAGCAGCTGTTACAAAATTTAAGAGTAAATTTAGAGCCATGTCCGTTACAGAATTTATGCTGTTTTGAGAGCATGAATGACAACTATTATAGAATTTAATATTTTATAAAGCACTTGCTATAGAATTCAATAGTAAAATTTCGAGCTATATCTGTCATAGAAGTTACGCTGTTTTGAGTAGCTGTTACATACTCAGTAATTAAGAGTTGGTCCAAATAGAGAGGATTGGTCGAAATCAAAATCCAATTGGAGGCTGAAATCAGTCTCTTTCATATATAATAATGGGAGGATGAAGACAATCTCTTCGAGTTTTCTTCTTCTCGTCTTCTTCTCCTTATTTCTTTTTCTATCATTTTTTGAGATTATGAGCTTTCTTGAAATCAACAAATGATGGGAAAAAAATGAAAGGAGAAAAGAAAATTGGCAGAAGGTCCTTCTCTAATATTATCAAAGTTTGGTGTCCTCAGTTGTGGTTTTCATTTTTAGTTATGTCTTTTTGGTAAATGTCCTTTTCTTTTATCTTGTATCATGCACGTCCATGTTTAGTGCTATATTTATAGTTTTTGATGGCTTAGGCTCCAAGGGATCTTAGTTTTAGGGAATTTCCTAGCTAGTCTATGTTAGGTTAGGATTTAGAAAGTCTTGTGAAAAAACTCTTGGTGCTTTCCTACTTGGAATTGCTTGCTTCTCAGAACTTTTTAAATCTAAAACTCTTTTTTGTATCTTGCTTCTCTACCACTTGGGCCCACTTTGCTTTGAAAATTTTTTTCCAATGTTTTCAATCTTGGAACACGTGATGGGTCCCACTGTTAGTTTTATGGTCTCAATACCAGAATATGATGTAATAAATTGATTCATTTCTTTATTAATCAATACATTCATGCTTTCCTTTCATGAGATGAATGGTGTTTAATTATATTCTTGCACATAACTAATACGAATGACATAATGGTTCATGAGATGCATCGGAGTCCATAAGTATACTAGATATAATACATGTGTATGGATGAGATCCACATACAGGAGACATGTATAAACAAATCTTATACTTGAATATCTTCACAATTAGTTATAAGATTGGACATCTCATACTATCAAGGTTGCAGCATTTTGACCACTATGAGATATTGTGACTTGTCTCGATCATCATAATGTAAGATTCTAATCATAGTGCTAGTACATTGGGTGTATTGAAGGACCATGAGAAGCAACTTATTAACACTGTCTTTACCTTAAGGTTTGCTCTCATAATTCCCTAGTAGTAAGCTCTCAATCCTTAGACATTAATGAACTCAAGTTTCTATCTATTCATTTGCTTTGAGTCACCAATGAGTGAGGCCAACTGTAGGTCAACACCTCGGTGATTTGGATACATGGTAGTAGAGTTGTGGGAACATTCAATGGTCAAGATGAAATCTATCTCTAATATCCCCTTGTGCCAATTAATGGATTTATCATTGGTAAGTGTACACCCATTCCGATTAAGAGTTAATTGGAAAGGTACCATTGATCATTATACTTAATTGGGGCTCAAGGATAACAATATATGGATCTAGTTTGGAAGACAGACCCAATTGATCCATGGATATTGATAGAGGGGCCTACTTGTGGTAATAGGGAAGTTTAGGGTCTTTTATGTAATTTTCTAAGAGTGGAGTTCAATTGCATTTATATAGTAGAGATATTTACAATTAACTGTGGGCCAGGATTGCACATGAGATGTGGGGTCGCGAGTCCCAGTTGGAGCCAACTTTCTAAGGAATCCCTAGTGGTCCCCACGCTAGCCCAATCATCAGATGGATACTAATTTTAGTTGAAATCTAAAAGGAAAGTTACTATTTCTATTTGAAGTGAGACTTCTAATAATGGTAATAGTATGTTACTAATTATTAATGGAAGTAAGACTTCTATTATAATTAAGAAAGAAGAGAAAGTCACTAATTAATTTGGAAGTGAGACTTCTAATAGAAATTAGTAAGTGGGAATTGCAAAAGCAATAAATAGATATGCAAGGGGTGTTGGATGTCCATTATTATTATTCAATAAGGTGATTCACGCCCAGCCCCTAAGTGTGCAAGAGTTGCACATATTCATCTTGTAAAGTCCGTGACCTTATTGGGTCAGTTGGGCCTAAAACCCGGCCCGTTGACCCATTTATTATTAATTATTTTATTTAATTATATTTTAGATACTTAAGTGGGTTTAGATCATGAGTGAGTTTCCTTTAGCATTAGAATAGTGTGTGCGAAGTTTCGTGCGATTCCGAGTTCGTTTGATCTTAGCAGGGGGTAGTTTGCAATTTAGGAAAAAATGAGTGTTTTTCCAAAATATTTCAAACGCCATGATTTTGGGTTCGTTGGAAAGGTTTCGTCGCGCTGATCATTTTTGTCTCTTGACTCGTCGCGATCTGACGACCAGAAACCCTTCAAGTGGTCCATCCTTCACCGGACCCACTAAATGGGCAAATTAGTCATTTCCTTCCTATCTTCTTCTTAAACGAAGTCTAACCCTAATCCTTATTTATTTTCTACAACGAAAGCAACCGCAGCAACCCTTTCTTCTTCCTCTTCCTTTCTCAAGCCAGGAACTCTAGCCCGGAGAGATCAACTCTGCGATCCGAACCGCTCATCTTCATCCTTGCGATCCCCTCTTTCTTCTGGTACCAAATTGGTAAGACTTCTCGCAATCTCATATTTTCACTTTATCATTTCTTCGGTTAGATTAGGTCCCATCTTGATTCTTTTCCTTTCTTTCTTCTCCTATGCATTCTAAGTTGTATTTGTTTGGGTTAGATCGTGGATTTTGGGGAAGAAATGCTTCTCCTTGAGTTTCACCCAATTTCTATCTTCTTCTTGGTTGAGGCAAGTGGATCTGCAATTCATATATAAGCATGTATGTTTGTTTTCATTTGATTGGCTATGTTTCCTGTAGATTTTCCTTTAATTCCAAACATGTTTCTTGTTGATTTGGGATTTATATGTTAGGTTAGATTTTCGGGTGATTGGAATGAAATGGATAAATATATGATAATAGGTTGTTTAGAATTACTTATTTGATTCAATGGAATTGATGCAATGGAATGGAATGAATAGAATGGGTTGTTGGGAGAGCAGGAGGCTCTATTTTATGCAGGTTATAGCCTTTGGAAAGGCTTAGAAATTGAGGAGAATGATTGGGGATGAAACAGTTTCAGAAATGGCCCGAAACTGTGCAAATTCCGTGATTTCGGTCAGCCGAAATTAGGTTTTCAATCAGCCGAAACCCCATTTCGGTCAGAAAACCCGAGAGCATGTTTTACACTGATTTTGTACAGAATTTCGGTTAGCCGAAATTTGAAATTCGGTTAGCCGAAACCATCATGAGGGTCAGCCGAATTATCATTTTAGAATGTCCATAACTTTTAATCCGCTCATTGAAATTCTACGTATAATATACTGTTGGAAAGCCCTTGAAACGTAGAATCCAATGGTTCTATTTCATCACAATCAGAGGTCGGAAAGTGATGTAAATACTTGGATTATTAATCCAGCTCATGTTTTATTGGAAATGAGACCTGTAACCTAGGATTTGGGACTTAGATGCTGGAAACCACTAACCTACTATCACATGACCATAAATGGGATTGAAATCGAATCACGTGGCTTGGTGTGAATTCGATGGGTTATCTAGGTATTCGTGTATTACGAATGCTCTCACCGAATACGTTTGGAACTGAATCGTTCGGTACTTCACATGATTGTACACCAAGGGATGTTTCCCTAATAGTATCGTCGATCCAGGGATGACATCACTTGCCTAGGATTGGATTGTAACATCTCCTTGACTTTTAACTTGTATCCGTTGTTTATGTTCCTTGTACACTCTCTTGGCATAAAACACGTAATCAATTATGAAACATAAATTCTTATAGAACTTAGGACTTGGACCTGACTTAAAGTATACTTAGGAACCTGTGTCTTGTATTGATAAACATGACTGGCTAGCAATGAAAGGGGATTATCACGTGGTTTGTTTATATTGTATTGTCTTGGATAAGATAATCCCTAATATCTTGTCTTGTATATGAAACTGGCCAGACTTGCTTGTTTTGTTTGTCCTTATGTCAAAACCACTTTATTATTATTGCATATCATGGCCATCTGCAGTTTGGGGTTATAATGACGAACCGGTTACTCGGTTGTCGGGGTGGGCAGTCGGCATAGGACAGCGTCCATGGCGTTGAATAGCTGGGAGCGGGCTAGGATTGTGCTGCTATTCCCAGGACCGGGAGCTAGGATCCTACTGCAGCCGGACTTTGGTATCAGTAGTCCGGATTGGATTGTTACTGGTACCCCGGGAGGTGGCTTTGGACATCCTCGGAGTCTCCCTCTTGTTCTTGTTTTGAATTGCATGGATAGTGGTTATTGTTAGATGGTTGCTAGGATTCCTGTTATTGTTTCTATGGATTATTAATCTCGCTTTATGCCTAGCTTCGCTTACCTTGTATTCAGATAATCATGTACTTGTCATTATTCTACATTTGATGCATGTCATGTTTATTATGCATTGCTTATCTATTGCTCAACATGTCGTTGACTCTGTTCCTTGGTGTGCAGACACCTCAGGTGGTTACTACTACTATGAGGAGCAGGCCGGTGAGGAGATCCCAGAGGATCTCCAACCAGCAAAGGAGGCACGAGAGTGGCGTGCCGATGACGTAGAGTAGCGTCATCACTTCCAGCACTAGAGAGTCACATGAGGATATTCATTAGACTTTTAATTTCTCTTTTATCCCTCGTTGAAACTTTCATTTTTATTGACTTGTTTCTTTTATTGGCCTTGTTTATTGGGATGACCAATGTAATAAATTAACTTGATTCTTTAATTTTGTTTATTTATCTTTTTGCAAACTTTAAATTTAATGAGATTTATATTCACTGTTGAGGTTCCATATGCTAGAGTTCTATGAACTCAATGATTATTGTATTACATGAGGTTTGAAATGTATTATCCTCACCGCGGACTTACGATCCGTGGGCCCAAAGGACAAAAATTTTAATTAGTCCTAAAATTGACTCTCCGGATCCGGTTATTTCTTTAATCGGGTTCGGGGGACGTGACACATCTCTCCTTTTCTCTCTTCTAGTTCCTTAGAGTCCTAGTTGTCTTCTCTTGAAGATCCCACCCATCTTCTTGAGAAAGATATTCTGATTCGGATTATAGCATGGAAGGGCATTGGGTCTTGGAGAAACCTATTTGATTCGCGAAAGAGTTCATCATCAAATAAAGTAGCAAATTCTCTAATAGAGCACAACCGAGCTCCAAAGGTATAATCTATTTCCTTGTATGTTATAGATCTTTGTTGCATGTTTGTTGCTGGTTTTCTATCTTGTAGATAGATTGATTTACTGAACTTGACATGTGAGATTGAGGGTTTACATCTTGGATGGATTAGTAGCCTTCTGGATATTTGATCCCTGCATCAAGTGGGTCAAAAGTTTTTGAAACCTATCTTAGAGGCCCACCTAATTTCCAACACCCACAAGGGGTGTGCCATGACTTAAATCAACCATCACTTGGATGCTCCAACTTTTGGCATGCAATCTTCCTTGCTTTCTTTCTTTTCTCTTTCCTCTTTCTTTCCTTTCTCAAGTCCTTACCCCACAAACTCCTTTCTTGATTTAAACTTGAATTTGAAAATTCTTCAAACACTGAAGAAAATTTTCTAAGTTTCTAAATTTTGCAATAGGATGTGGACCTTACCTTAGCTGTTCTTGCTTTAGAATCCACGCCCATGGGGTCTTCAATCCATGATTTCTTTCCTCTTTTATTTATCTTCAATATTACATGGGACTCGATCCACAATGCACGCATGCGTATGATTAAATCACATTGACCTGTGATTAGATGCCCCTGAGTCAAGGTACCAAATGGGTGAAAAAGGTTTAAACTCACCTAAGGTTCAAAATGCAAAAAGTGCATTAATACTCATTTGTGGAACTAACTCCGCGGTTAAAGGAGTTGAAGAGCCAAGATGAGATGGCATAGATGTGGATGTAGCATCAGCAATGGAGGTGGATGGCATGGAAGTAGTAACATACGCGTGAGACCTCTGAGGATGACGCTTATGACATTCATTAATGAGATGCCCACCCTTTTGGCAGTAATTAGAGACCTTCTGTGTGCACTGTGCTACAATGTAGCCAAACTCTTTGCAACAATGACATTGAAATTTGCTCATTTCAAGAGAAGAAGGTTGAGCTTGATGTTTTCCTTTTGGCAGCGTGAGCAATAGCGAATCTGTCGTCCTTTATTGCTCTAGATGATCTTTTGTCAATAGCCGTTGTTCTTCTCGGAGAAGTTCATCAAGCAATCATCTAAGCATGGCAGTGGCTTTCGACTCATCCGAGATGATCGAATATTCTCACACTCAAGCCGCAATTTTCATTAAAAATTGGCCTATCTTACTGGAGCTTTGAAGGTCTTGAATTACAAGAAGCACTGCATGTCACGCCCCGAGCTCGAGATTTCGCACATCCCAAGGCGCGACACATGCCCGTGTGGAAATTCGAGTCAAACTCATTGACTCTTGGTCCCCACGTATGGAATTTACCCACAGGATATCACGTGTGAGGTTTATAAATCCATGTATCTATATTTTTCACCTGCATAAATTTTGTCAAATAGATATATCCAACCATAATCCATCATGCATCAAAATATAGAGCATAAAAGTTCATGAGCATTGATTTAAAAGTCCAAGTTTAAGTTCAAGATGAAGAAAGAAGTAAGTTAAGTCAAGTTAAGTTAAAGTTTACAATCCCAAAAGTTAAACAAGTTCATTAGTCTGCTACAAAATAAGTGGCACTTCCAAGCCACGGTCTATGGGTCATTTAACATCCATCTCATCGTGCAGATGCCTAGAAGACATCATCAGGAGTCCATTCTACTACACGGTGGGGAGATTCCTCTTCCTCAAGAACTCCAGGGCAATGGCATCGATGTATTCACCTGTAACGCCAAGTGTAGTACCATTAGACTAAGCTAAGCAAGATAAACATATACAGTTCATAAACATATTTCAAAGGAATAGTCAGACAGGAATAAATCATATAAGATCAAAGAATGATCACTAGTGAATTAACATGAGACATCTGAATCATAATGACAGATATACACATTCACAGGACTAGTTGGCACACCCACATAAGCTATATTCTCTCAAATTAATCATATAACATGAAAATAAAATGAGAGCAGAATAGGACAGAACAGGGCGCCGGTCAACCCTCAAAATAATTTCCCATCTACAGAGGGCCAGAAATATATACTAAACCCACACTTAGCCAGGTCTGACTTAGATAGGGTCGAAGCTAAGTGGTGCCAACTCATAGAGTGCAATGTACAATTAACAGATCAAGTACGGAACAGTATTAATCAGATACAGGACAGATACAGGACAAGTCATATAAATAACAAAAGTCAGAGTTTACTGAAATATACTGTACAAAGCCAGAAATAAATGTAATATAACAGATGTGTAATAGAAAATACATAATTGAATAGAAGCATGATCAAGTCATACTGGAATACAGGAAACGGAATGCAATACATGTACAGAGGAATTATATTCGGAGTCAAGACATAAATCAAGCCAGGCCTATGGTCTTGGGGAACACTTGTAGTCTCCACCGTCCAACTCGGGGTAGTACTAAGGATTTCGACATTATTGGGCTACAAAAGACCCCTTGGCGTTACATAATTTTGGATGCCGAATCCCTTAATATAACACATTTGGTTCGGTTACAATCCGAAGAACACAAGGCCCCTTTTGTGGTTACAGTTGCTCAATCCATATCTACAATTAAACAAGCCCATTGGTCATGATAAAGTTCAGGGTGCACATCCTACAGGTCCATCTATCAGGCTAATTAACTAAAACAAACTACGGTTCAATATATGGCTCATGGAAACATCCATTTGTCACAATTATGTAAAATCTAATATTTATTCTTTTATAAGATTCAAATCAAATATATGTACTTTTTGTTGGGTTTTACACATCATGAGCTTTCCAAGGGTATGTAGATCTCCAAAAACGGACATATGGTTAAAAAGTTATGGTCGTTGGAAATCTGCATACTGCAGGTATCAGGTTCGCTCGAACGTCCAGATGGTCGCTCGAGCAGACCCCAAATAGAGAGCTGTCCGCTAGAGCGTACCAAAGTTCGCTGGAGCAAACTCTCCCGGAGAGCCCTTAGCTCGAGCGTGCACTCACGCTCGCTCGAGCGAACTATCAAATCTCTGTGTCCGAAAATCTGTATCTTCTCTAATTCCTTCCAGGCCATTCAAGGCATTCTCCGATATTATCATCTCAAATACTCAATAAGAGAAATCATCTATTAGAAATCCATTTTTGAGCAAGAAAATGGTATCTACACAAGATTGCATATATTCAGGAGACAAACAGGGAAGCATGCATACAAATGTATAGATTTAACTTGCCTTAGGTGCTGGAGATCCAAGCTAGAACCACTCAAATACCCAATAAGCTTTCCAAGAAAAAAACCCCCAAAATGCAAGCTCAAAATGCACCTAAAATGGTGAAAACGAAAATGAATGAGGAGGAAGATGATGCATGTATGATTTATAGCTTTCCAAGGATGAAAAAAATCAAAAAGGAAATGATTAGAGAAGAAAGAGCTTACCAAATAAGTAAGAAGAAGGAAAGGTGGGTGGATGCTTGAGCTTAGGAAATGTAATCTTTGACAAGAAGATGGAGAAGATGAAGTGGTGGCTGGCTTCTACACATGCAAGGTCCCTTGGTTGATGCTAGGAGTGTAGGAAGAAGAAGAATAGAAGAGAAGGAGATGAGAAAAGCTCCCAGTTGCTGGAAATGGAGAAGGAAAGAAGAAGAAAATAAGAAATGGTTGGGTTGAGGCTTTTAAAGCCAAACTTTCCCTGCATTGAATGCAAGTCCACAAAAGGACTGAAAATCATGCTCTATGCAATGCATGTTGACACCAAAAAAAAAAAAAATGTGTCACTTTGCTTCTTCAAAATCCAGAAAGCTACATGAAATCGCGGCTTGCCATAAATAGGCAATGCTACTTCCAAAAATCAAATCTTGTCAGAACCAAACAAAAACTGCAAGATCCTTCAAGACAGCCAAAAGAGGAGTACACAAGAAGTTTCGGGCCATTTCAAAATCATTTGGCCTAACTTCGCTTCTCCGGCAGTTGAAAAGGAGCTCCAGGCGGCGAAAGCATCGGAGACGCCAAATCTTCGATTAGAGCCGATGGATGGTCTCAAAATACATCCAAAAGGCTCCACGTTAAGTTCCGAGTCAAGCCGACAACGTTTGACCCTACATCAACCCTCGAACAACTAAATCAAGCCTCTCCGCGGCGAGAACCATCGAGTCCATCTCTCATCAAATAGAGCGCATGGACGGCTTCAAAATGCTTACAAAGGGCTACATGTCAAAATTCAGGTCATTTCGACAACATTTGACCAGACTTTGACGCTCGGAAGCCAAATCAGGCCTCTCAGTGGCGAAGCTTCCCGGACCATGATTTCCAAGATAGAGCCTATGGATCATCTTAAAATGACTCCAATAGGTCCCCTGTCAAATTTCAAGTCAATCGGACATCGGTTGACCGCACATCAAGCCGCGACATCTTCATCGCGACAAAAATAAGTCTATTCGTGATAGGACCCCAAACGCTTCAAAACTCAAACAAGAGCCTATGGTTGGTCTTATTTATTGCTCAGGAGGTTTCACCCCAAATTTCAGGTGATTCCGACATCGTTTGACCCAATTTCAGCTTCTGACGGAAAATCGGCAGCTCTGCGCAACAAAGTCTTCGGCTTTCTCGGAAAATTAGAAACTTTGCAAACCAAAATGCAAGGATTCTCATCAGGTTTTCTACAGGGGAATTAGGCCAATAAATGATCAAAATGTCAAAGAAAAATACAGAAGAAAAAACGAGTAAAAAATATAAAAAACGGACACAAAACGGGACAAAAGGGGGGAAAACCACCCCAGGGTTGCAGACCCCTGCGACCCTGGAGCCCGGGATCGCCGGGAGGGCCCCGAAAGCCCCGTTTTCCGTCATTTTTCGCGATTCGAAGGGTCCGACCCCTGGGATTTTCCAAAATTCATACTTTTAAGACACCAAATCCTTTGACATCCGTCAAAATCACGGGTTAATCATCAAGAGTATCAAAATCAACATTGATCGCCAACCGGTCAACCAAAAAAAGTGTGCTTTCTACCTGACCGATCGAGAAATCGACAGGACAGATGGTACCGACCCGCTATTGGCAACCAATACCCGAAGTTACATGGTCATCCGATGTCGATCTACATGAAGATCCATCGATGATCATCGCCAGAAGAATCCCAAAAGACGCGGCACGGCCCGCGACTCTTCAACTGCTCGGCGACCACTTAATGCGATTAATTGACTAGCTTTATTACAGTCATTAACCCATTTCTTTGGACGGCCCAATCAGAAGCAAGCATCCGGGAGTTACAAGTCAAGAGATTCATGGCATTTAACCTATGAAACTCCTCCCATCATTGCGATTAAAGTCGATTAAATCCCTTAATCTCCTCCGGCCAATCAGAAGCCAAGAAAAAGGAGTTACAAAATAAAGAATCCAATCTTGTAACTCCTCCCTTTATGTAGCTTTATGACAATTAAGGCTCATAAAATCCTCCTAAATGGCTACCTAAAAGCCTATAAATAGGAGAGCACTCCAAAGGAATCAAAATCGGAAAAAAACAAGACAGATCCGAGATAAAAAAAAGCACAGAAAATCCAGAGAAAGAAAGAGAGAAAACTCTGTGGAAGTTTTACATCGACCACCGCTACAAGGTGACAAAAGTCCCTTGGGGGTACCCCCAAGGTCCTTGCCTTCTCCTTCTGCCTCCAATGGCTTAGACGTGGTTTTTCAGCCCGTCTACTTAGTTTTTTATTGGACATAGGACCTCCTTTTGGTCTTTGTCCTCTAAAAATCTGAGGTTATAGCCAAGCCAAGCGAATCAAGAGCATCCTCTGTTCTCATCTGCATGGATGATGGTGAAGTCCACATATGCCTTGCGACCGTCAATCTAAATGAGTCCCCCACAATCTCCTGAGAAGTTAGATCCTCATTTTCTTGCTTTTCATTGTAGTTTGTATTTTTTCAAAACAGATAAAATCACAACTCTTGTCTTTCATTATTGATAAGAATTGTAAATTGGCTATAAACGCCAAAAATCGGCTATAAACTCCAAAATTGGCTATAAATGCCAAAAAAATCGCCTTTCACGGCAAACCAAGAAAAATGTCTCTTTTCTTAAATATATGTGCAATGGAAAACTTGAAAGAAGTTGATTTCCGTTTTACTTGCGAAGGTCGATCTCTGGATCACCACTTGTAATTCTAAGTAAAATAGAAAATCTGGCACACCCACACAAAAAATGTTGATGCACGCCTCTGCCCCCTGATTACGAAAGGGTCGGACCCAAACGGACTCCCACGTCCACCGACCTCGGTAGAACCAAGCATTGAAGCGCTGTCCATCAAGCTAGCACACCCGGTGGGACATCGTTCATTTGAGAACACTATGCTAGAAATAAAATATTTGCATATCATATCTTTTGCTCTATGCTTATATTTCTTTTCTCGATTCCTTGCCTACTTTTTAATTGGTGGCATATGTTGGATTCCGCATCTCAAAAAAATGAGATGAGATTTTTTGGAAATTTCTATTTCTTTGAGTTTATTTCCACTCTTTCTCTTTAAAAAAAAATAAAAAAAATCAGATTTCTTAGTTTAGATTCAAAATTGAGAAACTTTGATCCTTTCCGTTTCGTCTTTGTGCTCGCGTAAATCGTTGAGCCGGTTCGAATTATGGAAATGGCCATTGTTTTTCTTCGATGAGTTCATTACAAATTAAAAAAAAAACAAGATTTCTCATTTTGGATTCAAAATTGAGAAACTTTGATCCTTTCCGTTTCGTCTCTGTGCTCGCGGAAATCATTGAGCCGGTTCGAATTGTGGAAAGGGCCATTGTTTCTCTTCGATGAGTTCATTAAAAATCTAAAAAAAAAAATAAAAGAAAAAAAAAACAACAAAAAATCAGATTTCTCATTTTGGATTCAAAATTGAGAAACTTTAATCCTTTCCGTTTCGTCTCTGTGCTCGCGGAAATCGTTGAGCCGGTTCGAATTGTGGAAAGGGCCATTGTTTCTCTTCGATGAGTTCATTAAAAATCTAAAAAAAAAGTAAAAAAAAAACAACAAAAAATCAGATTTCTCATTTTGGATTCAAAATTGAGAAACTTTGATCCTTTCCATTTCGTCTCTGTGCTCGCGGAAATCGTTGAGCCGGTTCGAATTGTGGAAATGGCCATTGTTTCTCTTCGATGAGTTCATTAAATATCTAAAAAAAACAAATAAATATAAAAAAAAAACATAGAATACTAAGGTTAAACCAACAGCGTTCTTTGATCACGGTTGATTCAAGAAAAGCCTTGTCCAGAGTGTGGAGACAGCTTGACTGTTCTAGGCAAGGGTCCTCCAAACGGGTTCATTAAGTAATCCTACCCTTACCTGGGGGCAATTCTATCAATCGAGATTTCATAAGACCGGGTTAGGAGGCCTATGTGTACTCTCTCGTCTTTTAAAATAAAAATTTTAAAATAAAAAATAAAAAATAAAAAATTTCCAAAAAAAAAACTTAAAAAAATATAATAAATAAAAAAATAAAATAAAAAATATTTTTTTAAAAAAAAGACTTTTTCAAAAAAAAAACTTCCATCATTTTAGGTTCAGATTGGAGAAATTTTGGTCTCGTGGAAATCGCTAAGCCCGTGTTCAGATTGGAGTGCCTTTTGCTCTCTTTAATGAACCCGATCTTGGCCTTTCAAAAAAAAAAAAAAAACTCGTCATTTTTGGATTCAGATCCGAGAAATTATGGTTCATTTCCTTCTAAGTACTGGCGTTCGCGGAAATCGCTGAGACCGTATTTGGATCAGAATACCATCTGCTCTCTTTGATGAATCCAATCTTGACCTTTCAAAACAGAGAATCTCATCTCATGGATGCGGCCTTAAAATATTTGTGTCTAGCGGTACTAGTACGCCCTTTCAGGGTCTACTGTATTCGCGACAGGCACATTTATAACTCCAACTTTATATTCTTCTTTCCTAGCTCGAGCAAGCTCTGCTTTTCGATAAGTCGAATTTAAGTTCACAATTGCTTCTAGCAGTCACTGGGACGCTCATTCTGGGCTTACCATACCTGTGATCAGAACAATTGTACCCTCTATGGCGTTTTGCCTTCTTCATATTGCTTGGGTCATCTCCCTCGAGCAATTTGAAAAGACAAAACCACAGAACTTCCCATTTATGATCATTATATTCTTGTGATTACTAATGGATGTGGTCTTGTTTCAGAAATTTTTTGAAAAAACTAACAATGGCAGCATCGCTTACCATTACTTTCGATGAGAGCAAGCACCAACTCATGCTTCAACAGAAGCAAACCACGCGCACCTACAAGCGCCCCATCAGCTGCCGAAGCGTCAACTCCCACGGCAACTCCCTGAGCTCTGGGTCGACCTCGACTCCTTGGACTATTGTCTTTGGGACGCTGGGACCATTCCCACTTCCCGAGGAACAAACTGCTCCTTCCAAGAAGCAGAAACTCGCCTCTCAACGTGTCACTACCGTGACATCAAAGGCGAGCACCAGAAGGCCTGAAGCCCGTGGCACCCCCACGAAGCCTCGACCAGCAAACGACCAGGTCTATCCCAACCAAGACTTGGTCCCCAAGACCTTCACTAAAACAAAGAAGGTCCCAAACATCCACCAAGCCAGCATTCCTGGCCCCACTAAGGAGAACTAGTTCTACCCTCTTACCTACATGAAAGAGGAGAGACCCATCTCCAACCTGACTCCCAAGTCAACCCAGCATGAGCCGGCTTGTTCCTACAAGCCCAAAATCAAGTCATGCATTACAAGGCCTCTGCAGATATCTACTAAGGCCTACAATCCTGCAGTTCGACCCTTCATCTCTACAGGGGCCGAACTTGAAAATTTCAAAGCTTCGCTGCAACAGGCGAAGGACCGGGTTCGCATCCTGTCATTGCCTAGCTACAAAGAAGACAGGCTCGGCTCTGCGTCCGAGGGAGCACATCCTTCATCGTCAAAGCCCAGCCAGAGCTGATCGAATCTCAAATTGCTCGTCGTATATGCTGCCGCGCGTCGTATCGGCAAAAGAGACTAGAGAAGCAAAGGACCCAGCCTCATACACTTCAAGTCTCTCCCAAATGGATCAAAAAAGATAGACTCAATCAAGTTGCTGCTGTCCATATGGTTGGAAAAACCAGAAGACGCCAAAAGTCAGCATCCAAAATCCATGTCCGACGTCTGATAACCCGCAGCGTCTCCAGGACAAGAAGACATTCAGAAGAATCCCCTGCTCCTTCAAGCAAAGGACGGCAGAGTGATTCTTCCTCAAGCTCTTCTTCAAAAAGAATGAGCCTCAGCTCAGTCACCAGGATAGTTTCTTCGTTCGAATCCCGAAGGATGAACGTCCTGGCTACAAATTCTGAGCCACCACCCCGCAATCTACCTCAAGATGATGCGATCACACGGATCCAGCAATTGGAACAAGGCCAACAAAGGATTGAAACTCTGATGGAAAACCTTCTCCTCACCTTCCAAAATCAGGCGAACAATGAACCTCCTCCAAATCATCAAGACGATGAGGTAAATAGAGAAGAAAATGAGTCACGCGCCCTTACCAAAAGGACGTAGACGGTATCCTCGCAAAAGCAACACAAGAGGATATACTCAAGGAGCATGGGATCAAGCCACCATATCCCTTATGGATGGACTCGGTCCCGTTCCCCACAAAATTCAAGCATCATACTCTCCAAACATATATGGGGAAAGGATCAGCCAGACAGCATGTCATCCACTTCAAGATCTTGACGGGAGCTATCACGGATCAAGATGCACTCAAGATCTGCCTCTTTGCAAGTACCCTAAAAGGTACGGCCTTCGATTGGTACTCCACTTTGCCGGAGGACTCCATCCAAAACTGGGCCATGCTAGAGACATGCTTCCTGACTCACTTCAAAGGTGAGGATCATCCCGCTACTATGGCTCAGCTGTGCAGCCTAAAGCAGGGGGAGAATGAGTCAACATGTGACTTCATTCACAAGTGGAAAGCAATGGCATACAAATGCTCTGATGTATTGCCACAAGCATCGCTAGTCGACATCTACCGAAACAACATGAGAGCTAGAATCCGCTCCATGATCATCGGCAACAAATCAAAGAACCTGGGAGAACTCCTAGAAGCTTCCATGGAAGCTGAAATGGTGATTAAAGACTCAACAATCAGAAATCATCAAGAAAAGAGCCAACCGCCATTGCAACCTCTCAACCAAAGAAGAAAGAGGTCCTCAATGTGCAGACCAAGTCAGCTCCTCAGCCACCAAAGAAAGCTGAAAACAAAGCTGCTGGTAAGAGACCTGAACTCTCAGATGCCTTCAAAGAACGAGTAGAGAAGAAATACTCGTTTGATGAAGATGTTGATGAAATCTTCGGGGCTCTTGTAGCAAACGGCAAGCTCACTTTGCCTGAACCCAAAAGACCGAGTGATGTTGGTAAAACTAACGATCCTCGGTACTGTCCATACCACCAGATGATCTCGCATCATCTCAATCAATGCTTCGTTGTGAGAGAGAAAAAAAACGAGATGTGGAAAAACGGAGTCATCACCTTTGTCAAAAACTATGGGTCTGCATCCGTCAACATGGTGACATGCGGACAAACATCAAAATCACCGAAGAAGAAGACCACTACTTCCTTCAAGGTGATAAACACAATCCAAGCGTCCGAGGAGCTGGTTCCTTACCCGACACCAGACGGACAACCCATATGGGTACATCCCGATCTCCTAGAAGATGAAAATTGGGAGGTCGTGAAAACAAAGCCTACAGCTCAACAACGAAGGCAAGCTAGGAAACATCTCCTCAAGCTCAAACGGCAAGATAAGACCCAGCCAAAATAAAAAGTCCGAGAAAAGGCAGAGGCTTCCTCTACCGCTTCACTGGAGGTAACAAAAACGTCCCTTCCAGAGACTTCAAAGGGGGTAAGAAATTTCATCATGCCACCTCAATTCAAGGAAGTCACGCAGGAGGCATCATACTCTTGCAATTCAGTAGTTGGATTCCCAATTGATGGATATGAGTCCAGCGACACCGATGATGGATTCGAATCCAACTACACCGACGAGTGGGAGGAATCCCTTGAAACAGGAGAATATCTCTCCGATGAAGAATGGGTTCCTGAGACTCATCTTATGCCAGTAATCTGGTATAACCCCCTACAGCCACAAGGATCCTGGTCTGATGATGAAGAAGACCAAGAGGCTGTACAAGAAAATGCTGTTGAACCAGCACCCCTCATTGCTCAAGTGGAAATCAACAATGTTGAACCACAAAGAGCAGATGAAGAAGAAGATCTGGCTCCCATGCCTGATCTTAAAGAATATGCAAGGATCTTGCAGCATCTCGCTATAGAACAAGAGCAAGACCGCGTCAATGAGTTTCCTCGCAATCCAGAGCTTGAAGTCCCTGAAGACCATCAGGTACATCCTCCCTTAACTCCTGAAAATGGAGAAAATTGCTGGATAGACGATCCTCTTACATCCGAGGATGAGTCTGATTTCGATCAGGCAACGTCTCCTGTCAGAGCTTCCTGTAATGTGATAATCCGGGATTATAGCTCTTCCGAAGCATCGTCTGATGAGATCACTTGCACTCCGACTTCGCAAACACAAACCGCGAATGAGTCCTTTGAAATGCTTCTTCGGCGTCTCGTCGGGTAAGTTCCTCGGATTCTTAGTTCGGAAAGCTAGAGTAGAGCTTGACCCCATAAAAGTCAAAGCCATTCTAGAAATGCCCTCTCCAAGAACCTTGAGAGAACTCAAAGGGTTTCAAGGGAGATTGGCCTACATCAGACGGTTCATCTCTAATCTTTTGGGGAAATGCCGTCCATTCTCCCGGTTGATGAAAAAAGGTGTAAACTTTGTCTGGGATGCTAACTGTGAAGCTGCGTTCCAAGATATCAAGTTATACCTGACCAAACCTCCAGTGTTAGCTGCTCCTACCGCTGGAAAACCATTCATCTTGTACACAAGAGCCCTTGATCACTCTCTGGGAGCTCTGCTTGCACAATAAAATGATGAAAGAAAAGAAGCTGCTCTATACTACCTCAGCCGCATGCTAGTAGGTGCAGAGCATCGTTACTCTCCAGTCAAAAAAGAATGTCTTGCAGTAATGTTCGCCGTACAAAAGCTGCGTCACTACTTGCTTTCCAACACAGTCTACTTGGTCTCAAGGGTTAACCTCTTGAAGGTCCTTGTCACAAAAGCAGGTTCTCTCAATGCCCGACTGGCAAAATGGTCCATCCTTCTGTCACAATTTGATATTAGGTATGTACCGCAAAAAGGCAATCAAAGGACAAGCTCTAGCAGACTTTCTCGCAGAGCATCCATTGCCTAAAGATTCTCCACTCAGAGATGATCTCCCAGACGAAACAGTCTACAATGTGGAGACTTTCTCACAAAGTGCCTCCTGGGACATGTACTTTGACGGTGCAACCAGGACAAATGAAAAAAGATAGCTGATCTCGAGAGTTGGCATCCTCTTTATTAGCCCCGACAAATATATGATTCCACACGCTTTCTCGCTACTGGAACCATGCACAAACAATGCAGCTGAATATCAAGCTTTGATCCTAGGATTGGAACTCGCCATCGAATCCAGTATCACCATGCTGGAAGTGTTTGGAGACTCTCAACTGATCGTCAACCAGATGAATTAGAAATTTAAAGTCATGAAGCTTGATCTGCTGCCTTACTACAACAAGGCACAATCGCTTCTGCCAAAGTTTGACATCTGTCACATCACCCACATTCGTAGAGGTGAAAACATACGTGCAGATGCCCTGGCCGGACTTGCCGCATCTATGGCAATCCAGGAAGGGGAAAACATGCAAATCACAGTGTGCGAAAGAAGAATCCTCCCTCCTCTTAACACACATCAAGCAGTTGCTGAATGCCACCAAGTGGTTGGAAGTCGGATTTCAATCCTCAACCTTCAATCGGCGACTGGAGGGATCCGTTCATTGATTACACTATGTTCAGAATCCTACCTGAAGATCCAAAAGAACGGGTAAGCATCCAAAGGTGAACCCCAAGCTTTCATTTGGATATTCCTTCAAAAATCCTTTACAGGAAATGCTTTAACGGAGTATTTCTATGCTGCTTGTCACAACAAGAGGCTGAAGAAACACTCAAAGAACTTCATGTTGGTCTTTGCGGAGCTCATCAGGCTGGTCCCAAGCTCTATGATCAGATAAAAAGGTTAGGTTATTACTGACCTACCATGGTAGCTGACGCAATGCAATTTGCTAAGCACTGCCAACAATGCCAAGTTCATGGAGATTACATTCACATGCCTCCAGAATGGCTACATCCTACAGCGATTTCATGGCCTTTCGAAGCCTGGGGTATGGACATCATAGGTCCTATTTCCCCCCTTCAAGCAAAGGTCATCGCTTCATCTTCGCCGCTACGGATTATTTCTCCAAGTGGTCAGAAGCATTTGCACTTAACGAAATGAAGACCTCATCAGTCCTTCAGTTCCTGCGCACCAACATCATTTTTCGTTTCGGCATACCCAAAGGATTCGTCCATGATAACGGACCACAATTCCAGGATCATCGATTCTACAGGTTCTGCGACAAATACAAAATCCAAAGCTGTCCTTCGAATCCATACAATCCGGCAGCAAACGGTTTAACAGAAGCTTTCAACAAGACACTCTGCAAAATCCTCAAAAAACTGGTCTCTAGTTACAAAAGAGACTGGAGCGACAAACTGTCTGAAGCTTTGTGGGCCTATCGAACCACCAATCGAGGACCAACCCATAGCACACCATTTTCCTTGGTCTATGGATGCAAGGCTGTCGTGCCCTTGGAAGTACAAATTCCTTCCTTGAGGGTATCCTTGGAAAATGACATGACTCAAGAAAGCAATGTCAAATTGCGACTCCATGAGCTGGACAATCTCGATGAGAGACGGCTCGAAGCTCGATAAAGCATTGAACTTTACCAAGCACGCATGGCAGGATCTTTCGACAAAAAGGTCAGGCAACGCGCCTACAAAAAGGGTGACTTGGTTCTTGCGGTAAAAAGACCAATGGTCTTCGCTCACAAGTCCAAAGGCAAATTTGAGCCAAAATGGGAGGGACCCTACGTCATCGACAAGGTTTTCTCCAACGGCGCATACGCACTCCTAAACATGGAGGGTGACAAATGTATGCTGCCCATCAACGGCAAGTTCTTAAAGCGGTACTACCCTTGAAAACTTACCCAACTGGGTAAGAGCAATGCCTGTACGGCCAAAACCGGTTTCCAGGTACACGCTCGTCAAACCCAATCTTTTTAAAATTTTCATATCAAATGTTGAAATTTCTAGAAATTTAAACAATGCTTACTTTCATCGTTTCATTGTTCAAAAAAAAATTCCAAGTTTAGGAACCTTTCCCTAACTTGACCAAAATTTTCAACCTTTGAACCCAAAATTCATGGTTTGAAATAAAATCCGGATTCAGGGATTTCCACCCTAGTCCACCCTGCCTTTTATCGCCAAAATGGTTTTAGGTCAAAACTTATGACCCTCATGTCTTTAAACAAAAAAATGGTTTTTCAAAAAACCGCGGGGAAGCACAAATCGGAAGCATGCGAACCACGTTCGACACTTCCAAAATCGCAGAGAAGCAACATTTCGTCGATACTTGCAACATCCAAAACCGTGGAGATGCAACATTTCAGTTGATATCCACAACCCAAATTTCAAAGGTTAGAAAAAACCTAAAAAACCATGGAGACGCAACATTTCAGTTGATATCCATAACTCAAAGGTTCGAGAAAACCACAAATTTCAAAAATCGTGGGGAAACGACATCAAGTCAGTACCCGCAAAATCAAAATTTTTGAAAAACAAGGATGCGACATGCCATCGATACTCGCAACCGAATGAGCAAGGATGCGACATTCCATCGATACTTGCAAGACCATTCAGCAGGGAGGCGACTTTTAGTCGATACTTGCATTTTTGAAAACCAAAACGGCTATAAATGCCACAAACCGGCTATCAATGCCACAAAACAAAATCGGTTATCAATGCCACAAATCAAAACTTGGTTTTCAAAAAAAAAAAAAAAGAACTCGGCTATCAATGCCACCAAAACAGGCTATAAATGCCACCAAACCGGCTATAGATGCCACCAAAACCGGCTATAAATGCCACAAAACCGGCTTTCATGCCACAAACAAAAATCTAGCTCCCATGCCAAAATAATCATTTGACAAAAGATTTTCACAAAATGACAAACTTTTGATCAAATCCCATTTAGCAATTACTTTCATCACAAAAAGATTTAAGTGAGCGTAGGGGAAAAAAGAGCATCCCATTTAGCAATTGCTTTCATCACAAAAAGATTTAAGTGAACATAGGGAAAACAAAAAAAAAAGTACCAAAAAAATACATGCGGTACCAAAAAAAAAAGTGTTCACAAACACTACAAAAAAAAAACAAAAAAAAGAGTACCAAAAAAATACATGCGGTACCAAAAAAAAGAAAGTGTTCGCAAACACTACAAAAAAAGAGTACCAAAAAAATACGTGTGGTACCAAAAAGAAAAGAAGGATAGTTTATGCTACAAAAATCAGAAGCTCAGCCAAAGATGGTCTCCAGCCAAGATTTCAGTTCCTCAAGCAAACTTTTGGCGTCAGCCGTTAGGGATTCCAGGGCATGCTTCTTCAGGAACTTGCCATGAGATGCTGGGGTGGGCCGTAACCCTTCTTTCACACCAGGAAGCTTATCCCGAGCAGTTCGCCATTGTTTGTCCTCTTGAAATTTCCTTTCAAGGACTCGATCAGCACCTGCAACCCGGCGAATCAGAGCACTCTCCCTATCGCGAGCCTTTGTTATAGCAACCCACTTGGCAGCGACTTGTGCCTTCAAATGCTCAAGACGTTTCCTGGCCTCATCGACCTCCCTATCAAGGATTTTAAGGTCATGTGTCAGCCCAATGATGGCTAGCTCTTCTAAGTTCTTCTCTCGGACTATCTACCTCCTGCTTTGTGTAGCCTTATTTAGGTCAGACTTAACCTTATCAGCAGGGTCCAGGAACATCTCCTTCAAGAACTGGTCATCAGCAAAACCCATGGTCTCAAACCACTTGTCACCCAGTGCAATGATCCTATCAACGATCGCCCTGGCACCTATGACATCCAGACCAGCCTCTTCGGCATCACTGAGAATCTCCTGCACATGCTGGATCATGCCAAATCAGGCATCCAAGTGCCCAGAAAGGAGAGTCTCAATCCAAGAGCTCAAAACCCGCACCACCACCTTCGCAAAAAAAAGAGATGGCCCAGCTGAAGATTCGCCCAACTCCGTTGGTCGGCTGCTCATGTCATCACCCGTTGGAAGAGTAACAAAAGAACTCTTTCCAGTTGGGGGAAGGAATCTCAGCACAAGGTATCTCCTCAACAGTGTCAGAACTGGTCCCAGGAGTCTCTACCTCTGGATCGACCTCTGGCATCTCTTGCTCTGGTTCTGAAGGAAGCACGAACTCTCCTCTGTCACTTCAAAACTTGCCAAAGAAACACAAAAAGGTATGAATATGATCCTGTTTGAAAATCATTATCAGGGTTATTACTACAAAATACATTCTTCAACGACTGGCGGAAGACTCTCTTCCTCCATAAACTCATTGGAAGCATCATCAACATTTGCATCGGAATCCTGTGGCAAGTCAGCTGACAAGAAAAATGTTAGCAAACCAAGTCACAGACAAAAAAAAAAAAAAGAAAGCAAAATAAGTCATACTAATTGGAGATTCTGGAATCACTCCAGAGTCCCTCGATTCTTCTTCGGGTGCCGCGACCGGATCCGTCACCGCCTCTTCGGTTGGAACCTCAGGCATCGCCAAGTCTTCCCCTGCTAAAAAAAAAGAGAAGCAGTAGCGGAGAAAACAAATCAAGACATAGAAAAATCCCATGAAAAGAAATGGAAAGAGAAAAAAGGAAGAATCATACATTCGCCGATAGTCTCTTCTTCTCGGCTTCTCTTTTCCGGAGGCTTATCAGCATTCCCTGGCACCTCCTCATTGATAGTAAGAGGGACTTCTAAGTCAGGAGAGTCCTCATGGTTCCCCTTGCTGCGATGATGACTCCTCTTCCTCTTAATTCTGTGGGTTCGATTCCTAGAGGAGCCTGCCCTGCTATCAGAGTCAGGTTTCCCACTTGACTCCTCACTGGATGGTCTACTCTTACCAGTGGACTCCACGGAAGCTTGCCTTTGCGCCGCTTGCTTCCAAGCATCAAGCTCAGCTTCCTCCTTTCTAGCTGCTCTAAAGCCTCATCAGGTATTTCTCGAACAGCTTCAGAACCAATGACGCCCTGGTCACCGAGAAAGAATATCTTGTGCTTATCTCCAGAAAGGAAGGCCCAAACTTCCTCTCGCCGGACGCCATCCGACTTTCCAAGGCCCTTTCCAGATGACAGCTTCACATCAAGCTCCTTCTTGGAAAGCCCCCGATATGCCGAAAAGCTCTCCGCTAACCACTTCGCAAGGCCTGCAGTCCGGGAAGTCGACAGCACAGGATAAGAGATCATGGCAGTAGTGTCTTCAACACTATGAAAGCCCATGCATTTCTCCTGTCCTGTAAACCTCCAAAGCGCTTCACCATGCTTGAAGGCACTCCAACAATGCCTTGAGAAAAGCCTAACTGCATAGCAAAGCGAGAAGGTACATACGGCTGGATGTCGATGAAAAGATGTCTGCGGTACACCATCGTGCCGACACGTATGCTGAAAAACCACTCCTTCTTTACATTTGTCAAGAAGTAATGCCTTCCCGACCCGGAGATAGCTTCTTCCGCAACTCCGGAGATAGCTTCACTGAAGACCGCCCCATCTCGACATCCCTGAATCGTCGGATCTTCATGCGGGCAAACAAAAGTGATTCGGACACGGCTTTGCCCTTAGCCAGCCGACTCATCAGAGGATCATCGTCCCATGTAGCACCCAGCCGGTGGAAGCCAGGACAGTGGTACACATACCATGAATAAAAGATGTGGGCTGAAAATACCCTATTCATAGGGAGCCCAAGCCGAACCAAAAAAGCAGCAGCCTGTAGTTCGGTACATAAGTAGGAGTAAAGAGCTGGCACCAAAGCAAGCTGCTCTCCAAATGCCATCTGACAAGCAGGAAAAATACAATGCGGCCTGATGTGCGTTCCATCTCCTCCAGCAAAAACGGCCTCACCAAGCCAATAAATGAGGTAAACAGCGAGATCTCTTCGCAGTACAATGTCAGGGCATATGGCGTTTGTACTCGCATAGAAATCTCTCAACTCTTCTTGCATAGCCAAGATCTTCTTCGAACTTGGATCCTGAGCCCTGGCTTCCCGGGTCGCACTATCAGAAGACTCCCCACTTTCAAAGAAGTTAGGAGAAGAAGAGTTAAAACTCTTCCAACTGCTGGATCTAACTTTCAAGCCTTTCTTCTCCTTCAAAAAATCATAGAAGGCAACGAGCTGAAAGTATAGAATCCTAAACTCCTCAGACTGCTCCTCAAGGACGCTGTCGATCGGCATAAACTCCTTGTAGAGTTTGCCAAGGATGGGCAATCCAGCAATGGCGCCCAGCTCCTTCAAAGAGAAACCAATCTCACCATTCATCACAACGAAGGTAATGGTTTGTGGAAGGAATGAATCCAGCATAGCCATGAAGGCCTCGTCGGAAAAGATCACGGTCTCCCTAAAGGCGCTGACCACATCAAAAATCCCGGCTTCCTTCAAAATGGCACCACCAATCAGCAGGACGCGATCAGTCCACGACTTCCACTCGGAGTCAGCATTGAAACGGCCAGGAAGTCGAAAAGGCTTTATCCAATTGCTGCCGTCACCGTTGAAAATACCAAGGCCCACCGGTCTCAAATCGACCGACGGATAATCAGAGCCCTGGTAGCCGCTGGCTGGCATCAACAGGTCCATGTCAGCAGGTGACCTCTCCGTATATCCAGGAGAACCACCAACAAAAACCCCGGTCTTGATTACATTTGTCTTTCTCACCCAGCTTGGAGGATCTTCCCTCTTAGAGCACGTGGGGGTAAGGCTCATTATCCAGACGGTGCGATCAAACGTCGACCGGGTAGCAACAGTGTTCTTCTCACCATCTGCTGTGAAAGAGAACCGAAAACATCTCCTCTGGTATGTTATGTCATCAGGGACGGCATCACCAAAGAAGAAGATAGGCTTGGGTAAAATACTCTGATCTTCCATCACCCATGGATGACTGCTTACCATGATCTTATAAAATTCCTCTCCCTTGAGAGCGATCAGTCGCTGCCTCATCTCATCTTTGTTGAGGGAGTCGCACTCTTTCAGATTTCTCTCAACATACTAAACCTTGTCCCAAGCCTGCTGAACGGCTGGATTAGAAGATCTAGCAGATCGACGAGGTACGCTGGTAGCAGGCTTTTTACCCTTGTTCGTTCTGGAGGAACCACCTGCAAAGGATGGAAAAGAAAACGATCAAACATCAAAATGACAGAATTTCGCTAAAAAAGATCTGGCGAAATTTTGACATGACTCCGGGGTAATTCCGAAGAAAAAGGAAATATCCCGAAAGAAATAGAAAGCTTGAAGATGGGCTCAACATTACTGCGAGCTCCGAAACTCCAAACTTTCGAAACCTCAAAGTCTCCGCAAAATCAGGAAGGGCTCAACATCGCTGCGAGCTCCAAATTCCCAAGTTTACAAAAACTTTCAAGTATGCTATCACATCATGCTACAATTCAATTTACAAAACAAATATACATGAATGAACATCTTGGTTTGCAAAAAAAAAATGCATTATCATGATGAGCAAAAAAAAAAAAAGGAACTTTCTCAAAAAAGGGGAGAAAGAAAAGAACAAAAAAAAAAACAGAAAACTTTCTCAAAAAAAAGAGAAAAAAAAAAAGAGGAGCTGGCCCATAAGCCACGTGGCCGTATGGCCAGATCCATATGGATCTGTCCGTACGGCCCACAAAAGAAACAAAAAAAAAGTGCAAAAAAAAAAGAAGGCACAAAAAAAAAAGAGGGAAAACACGTGTAAAAGAAAAAAGAAAGAGAAAACAATGGAAAAGAAAAAAAAAAGAAGAAAAGAAAGAAACAAAAAAAAAGAAAGAACTTTTTATTTCCTACAATGGAGTTTTCTTGAAAAAGGGAACTTACTTGAAGCCATTGATGGAGAAGAAGAAGAAAAGTCTTGAAGATCTTGAAGAAGAAGAACTCTTGGTCTTGAAGCCCTCTTGGGATTGTTGCAAAAGAAAGTAATAAGAGCGAGGGATCCAACCTCCTCCTTGCTTTTATAGAAGAGAGCAAACCAAAGAAGGAAAGAAGAAAGAGGTAAGTGTTACTAATTAATAACCTTACCAAAAGAAAGAAATTAGAAAGATTCTTTCCCAAAAGAAAGATATCTTGAGAGATTCTCTCCCAAAAAGATATCAATGAAAGATTCTTTCCCAAAAGAAAGATATCTTGAGCTATTCAATCCCAAAATAAAGGGAACATGAGAGATTCTCTCCAAGTAAAGATATTATTAGATATTCTCTATCTAAAGGAGATATTTTTAGATATTCTTTACAAAAATGACTCCATATGAGATCTAAGCTATTTCAAAAGCTTAAGGTCCCATGGGTTAGCCCATATGAGCCAGGTTTGACCACCTACGCACTAAAAAAAAAATTTTGGGCTTTTAGTAAAAAAGAAATCCTTCTTACCAAGATCATACAAAAATGGTTTCATGCCTCTTTTGAGTTGATTGGACCATACAAAAAAGAATTCCAAGCCCCATGAGCTTCCAAAAATCAAACCATCCAGCCTCATATACCAAATTGAGCCAAAATATTGAAATTGACATTCCACAAAAATCCAAACCAAATCCTGGTCCCCTAACTTGCCACATACAGCTTGTTAAGTCACAAGACCAAAACCAAAAACCAAAACCTGATCCCCTAACTTGCCACATACAGCATGTTAGGTCACAAGATCAAAACCAAAATCGACCCCCCAACATTCGACATACAGCTTGTTGGGTCACACGGTCAAAACCAAATCTGACCCCCTAACCTGCCACATACAGCTTGTTAGGTCACAAGGTCAAAACCCAAATCCAAATCCCTGATGTCATCTTCAAAACTTTGCCTCGAGATGGTACGTGATCCCTTTCACTACCATAAAATTCCCCTGGAAGCTCAAAAGGCTACAAATACCAAAAGAAAGAATGCTCAAAGACTCTTGGTCAAGTCACAAGCTCTCTTTCGAAAAATCTCTTCGAGGCACATCGACTACAAAAGTTAAGCAACTCGTCGCTGCACCTCGAGGGGGCATTTGTTGACACCAAAAAAAAAATGTGTCACTTTGCTTCTTCAAAATCCAAAAAGCTACATGAAGTCGCAGCCTGCCATAAATAGGCAAATGCTACTTCCAAAAATCAAATCTTGTCATAACCAAACAAAAACTGCAAGATCCTTCAGGACAGCCAAAAGAGGAGTACAGAAGAAGTTTCGGGCCATTTCAAAATCATTTGGCATAACTTCGCTTCTCCGGAAGCTGAAAAGGAGCTCCCATCGGCGAAAGCATCGAAGACACCAAATCTTCGATCAGAGCCGATGGATGGTCTCAAAATACATTCAAAAGGCTCCACATCAAGTTCCGAGTCAAACCGACAACGTTTGACCCTACATCAACCCTCGAACAGCTAAATCAAGCCTCTCCGCGGTGAGAACCACCGAGTCCATCTCTCATCAGATAGTGCACATGGACGGCTTCAAAATGCTTACAAAGGGCTACATGTCAAAACTCAGGTCATTTCGACAACATTTGACCAAACTTTGACGCTTGGAAGCCAAATCAGGCCTTTTGGCGGCGAAGCTCCACGGGACTATGGTTTCCAAGACAGAGCCTATGGATCATCTTAAAATGACTCCAATAGGTCCCCTGTCAAATTTCAAGTCAATCGGACATCGGTTGACCGCACATCAAGACGCTATATCTTCATCGCGACAAAAAAAGTCTATTGGTGATAGGACCCCAAACGGCTTCAAAACTCAAACAAAAGCCTATTTTGGTCTTATTTATTGCTCAGGAGGCTTCACCCCAAATTTCAGGTCATTTCGACATCATTTGACCTAGTTTCAGCTTCTGACGGAAAATCGGCAGCTCTGCGCGACAAAGTCTTCGGCTTTCTTAGAAAATTATAAACTTTGCAAACTAAAATGCAAGGATTCTCATCAGGTTTTCTACAGGGAAATCAGGCCAATAAATGATCAAAATTCTCAAAGAAAAATACAGAAGAAAAAAAGAATAAAAAAGCATAAAAAACGGACACAAAACGGGACAAAAGGGGGGAAAACCCCCCAGCTGCGACCTGGAGCCCGGGATCGCCAGGAGGGCCCCGGAAGCCCCGTTTTCCGTCGTTTTTCGCGATTCGAAGCGTCCGACCCCTGGGATTTTCCAAAATTCATACTTTTGAGACACCAAATCCTTTGACATCCGTCAAAATCACGGGTCAATCATCAAGAGTATCAAAATCAACATTGATCGCCAACCGGTCAACCAAAAAAAGTGTGCTTTCTACCCGACCGATCGAGAAATCGACAGGACAGATGGTACCGACCCGCTATTGGCAACCAATACCCGAAGTTACATGGTCATCCGATGTCGATCTACATGAAGATCCATCGATGATCATCGCCAGAAGAATCCCAAAAGACGCGGCACGTCCCGCGACTCTTCAACTGCTCGGCGACCACTTAATGCGATTAATTGACTAGCTTTATTACAGTCATTAACCCATTTCTTTGGACGGCCCAATCAGAAGCAAGCATCCGGGAGTTACAAGTCAAGAGATTCATGGCATTTAACCTATGAAACTCCTCCCATCATGGCAATTAAAGACGATTAAATGCCCTCAATCTCCTCCGGCCAATCAGAAGCCAAGAAAAAGGAGTTACAAAATAAAGAATCTAATCTTGTAACTCCTCCCTTTATGTAGCTTTATGATAATTAAGGCTCATAAAATCCTCGTAAATGGCTACCTAAAAGCCTATAAATAGGAGAGCACTCCAAAGGAATCAAAATCGGGAAAAAACAAGACAGATCCCAGATAAAAAAAAAGCACAGAAAATCCAGAGAAATAAAGAGAGAAAACTCTGCGGAAGTTCTACACCGACCACCGCTACAAGGTGACAAAGGTCCCTTGGGGGGTACCCCCCAAGGTCCTTGCCTTCTCCTTCTGCCTCCAATGGCTTAGACGTGGCTTTTCAGCCCATCTACTTGGTTTTTTATTGGACATAGGACCTCCTTTTGGTCTTTGTCATCTAAAAATCTAAGGTTATAGCCAAGCCAAGCGAATCAAGAGCATCCTCTGTTCTCATCTGCATGGATGATGGCGAAGTCCACATATGCCTTGCGATCGTCAATCTGAACGAGTCCCCCACAATCTCCTGAGAAGTTAGATCCTCATTTTCTTGCTTTTCATTGTAGTTTGTATTTTTCCAAAACAGATAAAAATCACAACTCTTGTCTTTCATTATTGATAAGAATTGTAAATTGGCTATAAACGCCAAAAATCGGCTATAAACGCCAAAATCGGCTATAAATGCCAAAAAAATCGCCTTTCACGGCAAACCAAGAAAAATGTCTCTTTTCTTAAATATATGTGCAATGGAAAACTTGAAAGAAGTTGATTTCCGTTTTACTTGCGAATGTCGATCTCCGGATCACCACTTGTAATTCCAAGTAAAATAGAAAATCTGGCACACCCACACAAAAAATATTAATGCACGCCTCTGCCCCCCGGTTACGAAAGGGTCGGACCTAAACAGACTCCCACGTCCGCCGACCTCGGAGAACCGAGCATTGAAGCGCTGTCCATCAATGCATTAAAAATCCAAAATTTCTAATTACACACAAAACCGAAAACACTCCAAAAGTCATAATCTACCTAGTAAATGGTCAAACCCCACTAATTCTACCTAATCAAGTCCAATCACAATCAAAACATTCATTAAGCAATTAATCTAAATTAATTAACTCTAAAACGAGATTAAGGCGGGTCGAGGTGTTACACTGCATCAGTGACGTCGACAAATTTAATCCCATCATATTCAGCCCACAAGTTACGGAATCCAGAATAGTAATCTTGGACGGACAATTTTCCTTGTGCATAATTACCAATCTCACATTCAAGATGATATTGGCGAACAGAATTATCCTAATGACACACTTTCTTCATATATTCCATGTGACAATCTTCTTTGCATCATATGTTGGTTTGGGATTAGATCTGGAGATACGTCCCCATAACTCCTTGGCCTCAAGATACAGTTCGAGGTGAAATGCCCATGTGGTGTGATTTTGTCCAATAAAACGAATGAGATTAACTTCAGATTTTTCCATGACAATACTAGTAACAACCCAAGAGAGAAGAACACTCTACTGGATGCTTTAAGAGAGAAGCACACAGTAGTGTCTTCACACAAACACATTTCAGAAGCTTAAAGTTAGATGAAGTTTAGAGAATATGTAAAATACTGTAAGACAAAACACTAAGTCTTGCTTAACAGCAAATATGGTTGACGATGTGAAGAAGGAATAAATAGGTCCTACTTTCTTATTATAGTCTAGATCAGAGTTCTTGATGGGATGAAGACGCAAACTATCTTCCTTAGAGAACAAGAGTTTCTGAAAAAACAGTATTTATCCACAGTTTTGTACGGTTTTGATGAGAATTGTTAAAGAAAATTGGATGAGCACGTAAACAATCAGAAGGCCTACCATTGTGCCACCCAAAATTCTAGAAAAATCTCCAAATAACTTAGAAAATGCATGTGACCAGATATGGGTTGATTCTTGATGATGATCCTGAGTGGGCCCTGATCGATCATAGTTGCCTATACACCACGATTTGGGGCCAGATCATCAGGAAGATTGTAGGTGCAGAAAATTATGACCCACAATAAGAGGGAGCCTTATAGGACTTATCCGAGAAGATGATGGTGTCTGGGAGTAACTGGATGCCGTCCGGAAGCCTGAAAGGGAAGAACACACGGTCAGAGGACCCTGGCCTGGGCGGCGCAAGGCTCTCCGATGCCAAAGTCAGTATGGGAACTGGAACAGTGGAAGGAGAGGGAGAAGAGAGGCAGAGTAAGGGCTCTGTGAGTGATATTGTACGTACCTTGCATGGTGTATGGGGTTCTATTTATAGAGGTTTGGATCGTATCTTTCAGAGGATATCTTGGTGTGGGTCCCACGATTTGACTGGGAAGTCATGATCAGCCCACAAAGTAATAAATGCAGTCTAATCCGGCCCACTCAGCATTTAATGCTAGTCGGGTCAGCCCACATTGCATTAAATGCGTGTCTTGTTGGGCCAGATCGTGTTGGGCGCCTTTGGCGGTTGGAGTACCAGCGGATCTTCCCTCGGGCCTTGCCCTGATGTGGCCTCAGCCGCTGGATAGCTGCCATGTCAGCGATCTGGTGAAGATAGCGGGCGGCTGGATGTCGCGTCTGTCCCACTAGCTCGTGACCCTACCCCTCCACGTGCCTGATGACGTGGGGGATGAGGGGCGCAAGCCAAGGCTCTTTCTTGCTTCGGCTACTGTCCTGGCTTCTTCAGCCGAGGTGGCTTCAGCCGAGGTAGGGCTCTCTGCGGAGATGGCATCCAGGGTGGCCCTGCCGAGGTGGACTCTTTGCCGAGATGATGCCCGAGGTGGTCCAGTTCGGCGCTAAGGGCCCGGAGCTGCCTGACTTCGGCCGGAGCTCCTGTCCTGGTAGCCGAGGTGGGATTGGTGCCACGTAGATGGCACGCGGATGGCACGTGAGAATGCTTAGCCCCATCTGATGGCTGTGATTAGCTTAATCCTGTAGTTTTGGAAATCTCCCCACACAATTGCCCCCTAGCTTCTGATCTCGCGTAGAGCGTCAGTGCCGTGAGGTCGGGAGCTATGTGCCGGGTCTATCTGGAGGAAAAAGCCCCTTTCGTCCTGACTCGCTGTCGCTTCGGATGTTCGAGGCAATAAATGGCGTCCCCTATTCAATGCTGAAGACAGGTTGACGGCTCCACGCGTCATCTGCTGGCTAGTTGTCTGTCTCCTCGAGGTCGTACGCGCCGTCTCATCAGGGGCGTAATCAATTTTTGAAATGATTTGCGCGCCGTTTCGTCAGGGGCGTGATCAATTTTTGAAATGACTCGCGCGAAATCCCAGGGGGCGCCCCTTGGCACGCCCAATTAGGGCTTCTGGAAAGGGGGCCTCTCTGCTATATATAGGGCAGTCGAGGCCCGCTTCACCCTTCGTCTGCTATTCTGAATCGGAGCCGAGCATCAGAGGTGGGCAAGCTACTGTGAGGGAGCTTCATCTGAGAAGTGGTGCGCTGCTGAAGTTGAGTCTCTTTGCTGCCCAGCATCTTCGTTCTGCTTCCGTAAGTTCCTTCTGCCTTGCGTCTTCTTCTGCGGGTTTTTCTGTTTTTAGGCTGGGATAGGAATGGGGATTTACAGCCACTGGTTAGAGGGCGAGGCAGCGATCGAGGGTTTCAGGTCAGCCTTTAGGATCCCTGCTGATGTCCAAGTCAGGGGTGCTGAACCCCGTGGCTACAACCCTCGCGACTTTTCGGGAGGCTGGATGCCTTTTCCGCTGGTGGCCGTGATAGAAGGCGGGGTCCGATTCCCCCTTCACCCACTCCTCAGGAGGTGCCTTAGTCAGTGGCGTCTCTGCCCTTGCCAACTGCTGCCGAATGCCTTCAAGATCGTGATGGGCACGGTCAAATTGAATGAGGTCCTGGGCACCAACTTCGGCGTCTTCGACCTTGAGGATGTCTACGACATGTGCAAGTCCGGGGATTCTTATTATCTCCGGGCTAAGCCAGGCCGGGACGGCTTCGTCCGATACTTGGAGGATTCGAGCAAGTATGCCGGAGACGATCTTCTGTACGTCTCGGGGAACTGGGAGTTTGGGGAGGCGGACGCCGATAGAGGCTACCAGGTCCCTCGCCACTTCGGTACCATTCCAAGTAAACACCCTTCGTTTCTTTTCTTTTTTTGCAAGTTTCTTTTTGTTCTGCTGCGCTTATGCTTCTGATTGTTGCAGCTTTGAAGGAGAGGAAACGGGCCGCCAGATACATTTGGAAGAGGAACGAGGCTTGGCTCCGCCTGGTGAAGCGGTACAGCGGTCATGACGGCAGGGCGGCTTGGTCGCTGCTAGGGTATCGGCCGAAGTACCGCGGGTATTTGAGGGGCACCGTAGAGCCGATCCAGAGTGAAGGCGCCAGATCCGAGGTCGGTCAGGAGCAGGCCGTTCCGGAGGTCGCAGAGCCCTCACGGGCGTCTTCTGACGTTAGGGCCACGTCTGGAACCCTAGCTTCCACATCGGGATCGAAACTTCCCCACATCTCGGGAAGGGAATCGAGTCAACCTGCCCGATCTCCCTCGCCAGGCTCCGAGATGAGGCACAACAGGCGTTTGTCCTTCGAGGACCTCGAGGCTTTGGCGCTTGGAGTGGAGGACGTCCGAGCCCCCCAGGAGCCAATAAATTCTCCGAGGCATCCGTCTCCGAGGGCTCGGGTGGCTTCTCCTGCAGAGGTGGCAGAGGTTCCTGCGCCCCCTAGCCCTGTTGATCCAGGGGTACGCCTGCCCCCGGCTGAGGTTGAGCAGGAGGAAACTCGGCCGCTGAAGATAGCGAGGACCGACGCGGGCCCTAGCTCGGCTGCTGCCTCGTTGCCCCAGGGGCCGCCGTTATGGGAGCCGAGCTTCATGCTTGGGCCGGGAAGGCCGATGACGATGGAGGATTGCATTCTTCACAAGATCGATCTCCCGGTCCTCGAGGCTTTGGGGCGAGCCTGCGCCCTTCCCCGGGACATGGAGCGGCTGGACAAGTATAATGATCAGAAGCTGATCCTGTCGATGTTGCAGTCCAACTTCGCGGTAAGTCTTCTTTTCCCTTCGTCAAACCAGTGATTTAGCGTTTGACGCTCTTTGGATCTAATACGTACTCCCGGTTTCTTTGACAGGCGGCACAGAAGTCCATGGCCGTTGCTGACAGGATCCGCAGGTACAGCCTGGACGTTGCCGAGCTGATCGTGGAGAAGAACGGCCTGCAGGAATCCCTGGACGCTGTTAGCCAGAAGTTAGCCAGGGTGGAAGAGGAATACGCGGCGAAGCTCGAGCAGGTGAGGGCGGAGGCCGAAGCAGAGAGGACCAGAGTGGCCGAGCTCGAGGTCTCCATTTCGAAGATGGGAGACGATTACGCGGCCCTGCTTCAAGCCGAGTCCAAGAGGGCGGACGAGGCCGAGGCAAAGCTTGAATCCGAGTCCAAGAGGGCGGATGAAGCCGAGGCGAAGCTCGAGTCCGAGTGCGATGCTGCGTTCGAGGATGCCAAAGTGCAGGTCACCGCCCACTACAAGGAAAGGGTTCTTGTTGTGAGGGATAAGGCCTGGGCGAAAGGGTGGCTTGCCGGCCTGAAGGAGGTCGGGATCTCGGAGGGCCATCCCTCCTTTCGGGAGCCTCCTCCGTATACGCTTCCGGTACCGACCTCTGCCCGTCCATCCGGCGAAGCCTCTGACGCCGCAGCCCGTGCAACTGATCGGCCGTGACCTCGGGACCTCGGGATATTTGCTTTTGCTTTATGCTCTGTAATTTACTTCAATTTGTATTTGCTGAACACTGTAATGAGTGAGATTTTAATACAATTGAAGGTTTCTTAAAATACTCGTGCTTCTGTCTCTTTTAAGCTTGGTACTTTGATGCTTGAGTTCGGCAGAGTGCTCCTTGTGACGGAACATTAGAACTGAGTGTCGAGTAGTCTTCTTGGGCGCTAGCGTCGATACTCCATACCTTAGGTGATTTTCTTTGGTATTCGCGCTGATCCTCCGTATTTTAGGTGATCTTCGTTGGTATTTGCGCTGATCCTCCGTATCTTGGGCGATCTCGAACAGCGATAGACATGATGGCGCGGCTGACGAGGGAATCGGACGGATGTCTCCACGTGGCGCCATAGGGATCGCTGGTCAACAGTCGCGCATTCCCAGTAACGCGTGGGAGACTTCGCCCCCATAACTCTTTTTGAAGACTGAGCCCTTCTCCATCCTATAAGTAGGGGGAGCAGGCTCGCCATGGGAGAAGGAAGGAACATAGTTGTAGGAACCATGTCTGGGAGGTGCCTGAAATTACTTGATCCGGGGGAAAACCCTGCGCCGTTGGACGGTTACCCCCGAGGGGGGAAGGCTGTCGTGGTCTGCGCGCTCTCTGAAGGAACTCCCCGTGGGCCGCGCGCTCTCTGAACGCGGGTGAGAATGCGCTGCAGGGGGACGGTGGCGCATTCTCGTCCCACACGGCCCTGTGCGTCCGTCGTACGGCAGGCGGGATGAGGCCCTGTCTGACCGGGAGGTTTCTTCAAGCTTGGCTAGTCCCACTGGCCGCCGAGGGTGTTGCCGAGCCCGATGAGGTCCAGGATCGCTCAGAACCTCTAGGCGGCGATCCGGCGTCCTCGAGCCCTCTGCCTGAAGAGTCGGTGAAGATCAGAGTCTCCTAGCCTTTTTCTATTTTTTGTTTTTAGAGGACTGTGATCCTCCTTTCTGTACTTTGCTTTCTGTTCTGTATTTTTTTGTAACAAAGCAGTTTGCAATGGATAAAAAGGGATTCTCTGATTACCCAAACTGTGTACAGCGCTTTTGAGTTCTTTTTCTCATCTCTTTGCGCTGTTCCGGAATGCTTGGATTTGTGTTTAAATGCTGGCACTGACCTCGGCCGAAAGGGCTGGCTTTGACCGAGACGAGCTGCATCGTGCCGAGGTGGGCCCATTCCGTTGGCCTCGGCTTAGCGAAAGTGAGTTCGGCAATGGCCTTCTGAGGGGTGCATGAACCCGGACTTCAGGAAACTGTCCTTGGCCGAACTGCCTTGAGGGGTTTATGAACCCAGACTTTAGGAAAGGCCGAGTGTAGGAACTCGTCCAGGCCGTTTCCAGGGCGTAGAGCCTGAGTGTGTCCAAGACACGGGGCTTTAGGAAAGGCTGAGTGTATGAACTCTTCCATGCCGTTTCCAGGGCGGACGAACCCAAGAGTGTGTCCAAGACACGGAGCTTTAGGAAAGGCTGAGTGTATGAACTCTTCCATGCCGTTTCCAGGGCGGATGAACCCAAGAGTGTGTCCAAGACACGGGGCTTTAGGAAAGGCTGAGTGTATGAACTCTTCCATGCCGTTTCCAGGGCGGATGAACCCAAGAGTGTGTCCAAGACACGGGGCTTTAGGAAAGGCTGAGTGTATGAACTCTTCCATGCTGTTTCCAGGGCGGATGAACCCAAGAGTGTGTCCAAGACACGGAGCTTTAGGAAAGGCTGAGTGTATGAACTCTTCCATGCCGTTTCCAGGGCGGATGGACCCAAGAGTGTGTCCAAGACACGGGGCTTTAGGAAAGGCTGAGTGTAGGAACTCGAAGCCATTTCCAGGGCGTAGAGCCTGTGTCGCCGGAGTCGACCAGAGAGACAGATTGATGACAAGGCAAAAGCTGCTTTTATTGATTCTGAAGTTCATTACATCTTTAGAAATAAAATTTCTTCAGGTGGGATGCGTTCCACGGTCTCGGTAGCGGCTTGCCATCCAAGTCTTCGAGCTTGTAGGCCGATTTTCCTGCCAGTGAGACTATTCTGAACGGGCCATGCCAGTTCGGGGCAAGTTTCCCCTCGTTTGGTTCTCTGTCAGCTGGCAGGGTCTTCTTTAAAACGAGCTCTCCCGTGGCGAACCTTCTTTCCTTAACATTTTGATTGTATGCCCTGGCTAACCGCTGCTGATAATCGGTTAGTCTCAGGGCTGCTGCTTTTCGTCGCTCGTCCGCCAGCTCCAGCTCCATCGCCAGGTTCATCTCATTTCGGCCTTGGTCGACCAACTCTGTCCTCAGGGTAGGAAGGCCGATTTCCAAGGGAATGACCGCCTCCATCCCGTAGGCCAGAGAGAAAGGTGTTGCCGAGGTGGACCTCCTTGGAGTTGTTCTGTACGCCCACAGCACGCTCGGAAGCTCTTCTGTCCATCTGCCCTTTGCCTTGTCCAGTCGCTTCTTCAGGCCGTCCAGGATCACCTTGTTGGAGATTTCTGCCTGGCCATTACTCTGTGGATATGCCGGGGTGGAGTAATGGTTTCTGATGCCGTGCTCTTGGCAGAAGTCTCTGAAGGATTTGGAATCGAACTGAGTCCCGTTGTCTGAGATCAGGGTCCGGGGGATGCCGAACCTCGTAAGGATGTTTTTCCAAACGAAGTTCCTGGAGTCCCTGTCCGTGATGGAAGACAACGGTTCAGCCTCTATCCACTTCGTGAAGTAGTCCGTAGCCACTATCAGCCATCTTTTGTTCCCTGGAGCTCGGTGAAGAGGCCCCACAATGTCCAGGCCCCATTGAGCGAAGGGCCATGGACTGGAGAGGGGACTCAGATCCTGTGCTGGCTGATGGAGGGAGTGGGAGAACTTCTGGCATTTTTCGAATTTTCTGGCGTAGACCTGGGCGTCCTTCTGCATGTAGGGCCACCAGTAACCCTGGCTGATTGCTCTGTAGGCCAATGACCGACCTCCTATATGGCTGCCGCAGATTCCTTCATGGATCTCGTACAGGAAGTCGTCCACCTTGGCCGGATGGACGCATTGGAGGTATGGACCTGTGAAGGACTTCCTGTAGAGTTTGCCTTCTGGAGAGAGCCAAAACCGAGCTGCCTTGAGCCTGATCTTGTGGGCTTCGGTCTTGTCTTCAGGGAGCTGGTCGTCCTTCAGGTAGGCGACGATCGGATCCATCCAGCTGGGGCCGAGATCAGCACAGAGGACAAGCCGAGATGAATTGAGTTCTAGACTTGACCTCGATACTGACCCGACCTCGATGGTCCTCTTCTTTCCTGCTTCGACGGCGGAGGCCAGGTTTGCAAGCGCATCTGCATGCGTGTTGGTATCTCGGGATATTTGCCTGACCTCGGCTTTCTGGAATTGGGAGAGTAGCTTTTTCGTCAGGGCTAAGTAGGCCGCCATCCTGTCGTCCCTGGCCTGGTAGTCCCCAGCGAGCTGGCTAGTTACCAGTTGAGAGTCGCTGAAGATCTCCAGATGCTGGGCTCCGAGGATTCGGGCGCTGTTCAACCCTGCAATCATTGCTTCGTACTCCGCCTCATTGTTCGTCGCTTTGAAGTCCAAGGTGAAGGCTTGCTCTATGACCAGCCCCTCTGGCGATTGGAGAACTATGCCGAGGCCAGCTCTCTTGGAGGTGGACGACCCGTCGACAAAGATCTTCCATGCCGAGGTGGGAGACTGCTGGACTTCTGCTTCTATTGGCTCTTGCCCTGTGCCCCCCAGTGCCGTGCCGAGCTGGGTCGGAGCCGGGTTGGGGGAGGCGAATTCGACAATGAAGTCTGCCAGGATCTGGGCTTTGATCGCAGTTCGGGGACGGTACTGTATGTCATACTGCCCCAGTTCAACTGCCCACTTTGATATGCGCCCTGAAAAGTCAGCTTTTTTGAACAATGCACGGAGTGGGTGCTCCGTGATCACCACAATAGTGTGGGATTGAAAATAATGGGAGAGCTTGCGGGAGGCGGTGACGAGAGCCAACGCAAGCTTCTCCAGCAGGAGGTACCTGGTCTCGGCATCGAGCAGGGTCTTCCTCGTGTAATAGATTGGCTTTTGAACGCCCTCGTCCTCCCTGATGAGGACGGAGCTTACTGCGTGATCCGAGACCGCAAGGTATAAATACAGGATCTCCCCCCGAGTTGGGGTGGAGAGTAATGGGGGTGACATCAAATAAGTTTTGAGTGCGGCCAATGCCTGGTCGCACTCGGGGGTCCATTGGAACTTCAAATTTTTCCTCAAAAGCTGAAAGAAAGGCCTGCACTTATCTGATGATCGGCTGATGAAGCGATTGAGTGCGGCGGCCATTCCTGTAAGCCTCTGAACTTCCTTTGTGGTAGAGGGACTCTGGATGCCCTGGATGGCAGTGATCTGCTCCGGATTGGCCTCTATCCCCCTTCGCGTCACCAAGCTGCCGAGGAACTTGCCGGAGGCTACGCCGAAGGCGCACTTGGAAGCGTTGAGCTTGAGCTTGTAGGCGCGAAGGATGCCGAAGACTTGGCCGAGATCCGCCAGATGGTCGCTGCAGCGCACAGATTTGACGACCATGTCGTCGATATACACCTCTACCGTTCGGCCGAGCTGGGCCTGGAACATCTTTGTGACGAGGCGCTGATAAGTCGCCCCCGCGTTCTTCAGCCCGAAGGGCATCACTTTATAGCAGTAAGTGCCGCGGGGGGTGATGAACGATGTTTTCTCCTCGTCGGGCTCGTAGAGCGGGATCTGATGATAGCCTCGGTAGGCGTCAAGGAAGCTCATTCGGTCGTGACCAGCGGTGGCGTCAATCAGTTGGTCAATCTTCGGGAGGGGAAAACTGTCCTTAGGGCAAGCCCTGTTCAGGTCGGTGAAGTCCACGCACACCCTCCATTTCCCAGTTTTCTTCTTGACCACCACCGTGTTGGCCAGCCATACCGGGTACTGGACTTCCCGGATGGCCCCTGCTTTTAGCAGGTTGTCGACCTCTTCGACGACCGCATCTGTCTGCTGCAGCCCGGTCCTGCGGGCCTTCTGCACTACCGGCTTGTGGTCGGGGTCGATGTTGAGCTTGTGGCACATGACCTCAGGGTCGACCCCAGGCATTTCGCTCGGACTCCAAGCGAAGACGTCCACATTCTGCATCAAGAACCGAGAGAGTTCGGCCCTTTCTTCGTCTGACAGCTGGGGTGCCAATCAGGAAGAACCTGTCTGGGTCTGCCGGGTCTAGTCTGACCTCGGCCAGGTCCTCGATGCTCTTCTTCTCAGGGTCCCGGCCGATCTCATCGAGGCCCTTCTCGAACTCGGCCAGGTTGACGCGCTCTGGCTCCTTCACAGCTGGGACGGCGGCCAGCATGCACTGCCTGGCCTGCTGCTGGTCTCCCTTCACTGTGACTACTTCCATCTTGCCCTCCTCGTTCTCATGGACGAACTTCAGCTTTTGGTGGAGGGAAGATGGAACTGCCTCTAGCTTGTGGAGCCATGTTCTGCCCAGGATGACATTGTAGGGAGAAGGGGCGTCCACAACCAGGAAGTCGGCCGACACGGAGGCTCCGCCAACTCGGGTTTCCAAGGTGATTCTACCCTTGGGGTAGACTGGAGTGGCGGACAACCCTAGCAGGGGTGCTCGGACCTCCGTGAGGTCTGCTTCGGAGAGCTTCATCCTCTTGAAGCAGTCGTAGTAGAGGACCTCGGAGGAGCTGCCGGAGTCGACGAGGATCCTCTTCACGGTGAAGTCTCTCAGCTTCATGGTGAGGAGCAGGGGGTCGTTGTGAGGGACCTGGACTCCCTCTAGATCTTGATCTGAGAACGAGATGGCTGGTCTGTCGCGGCGGGCTTTCTTGGATGCCGGAGCGAGGTCGGCTTTCATTACTTCTTTCTCGTGCGAAGCCCGCCTGGCTTCGGCACGGGTCTGGGAGCTTCCCCGGGATGAGGAAGCGGGAGCTGAGGACGCCAGATGGATCACGTTGATGATCTTCTCTGAGTCCTCGCTGTCTGGAGCCTGGGCCGCGCTCTGGTGAATTCGGCCCTCGCTGCCGCCGGCATCACCTGTCTTGACGAACTCTGGGATGTGGCCCTGTTCGGCCAGCTTCTCCAGATACCCTTGCAAAGTTCTGCATTCCTCGGTCTTGTGCCCGTTGCCCTTATGGAAGGAACAGTAGAGCTTGCTTCGGGGGCCTTCGGTGGGCTCATTCTTCAAGGGCGGAGGATACTTGAAGAACGGCTTGGACCTGATCTTGGCCAGGATGCGGTAGATCGGCTCCTTGAAGACGACGTTGACGCTCTGGCTGGCGCTGGAGGGAGGTCTGGGCTTCCAAGTGCCCCCAGACCTGGACGACGAAGGTTTCGCCGAACTGGAGACCCAGTCCCGCTTGGGCTCTTGCTTCTGGGAGGGCCTCCCGCCTCTTTGCCGAGGCTGGCCATTCTTCTGTTCGGGCTCTGGGTGCCCGTCCTGATCCTTAGCTCGGATCTCGTCCTCCTCCCGAGCGATGAAGCGCTTCACCCGGGACATCAATTCTGACATGGACTCTGGGGTGTCCCCGGCCAAGTCCTTTCGCAAGTCGATGCCGGGGATCAGGGCATGCTGGAAGGCGTAGATGGCTATCCCCTCCCTTGCGCCCTCGATCTGGCTGTAGATCGCCCAGAATCGGTGGGTGAACTTGGCGAGAGTCTCGCCCTGTTTCATTCTCAGGGCGATGAGGTCCCCTTCCTTCTTGGGGACGACGGTGTAGGCTTGGAACTTCTTCAGGAAGGAGAGCTGGAGCTCCTTCCAACTGGAAACCGACTGCTCCGGGAGAGAGCAGAACCACTTCAGGGGGAGGTCACCCAAACTGGAGGAGAAGATTTTGCAGTTTAGGTGACCCTCGTTTCCCCAGATGGACATCTTCTGGGAGAAGTGTCGGAGGTGTGCAGATGGGTCGGACAGTCCGTCATAGGGGACGAACCGCGGGACGGAGAACTTCCTGGGCAAGGGGGTGCGCTCGATCTCTTTTGTGAAGGGCGAGCCCCCCAGATCAACGTGACCACAGAGCTGCTTCTGGTCCCGCATGTCCAAGTTGTGCTGGAGAGCCAATCTGACGCGCTTGTCAAATCGCTCTTGCTCGTCGTCCTTCTCTGGAGTCTGAGCTCTGGACTTTCGCTTGGGGTGGTTCGGACCGCGATGGCTATGAGCTCGGCCATCGCGACTATGGTGACTCCGGCTGTTGCTCGAGCCTTCGTCACGAATCTGGCTCCGTTTTTGGTCCAGATGATGTCTGAGGTCCTCACGAGGAGGCTGGGCTGCCCTGCTGGGGGCGTCCTTCTTTTTCCCTTGAGGCTCAGAGACTTCCCTCAAGGAGGCAGTTTGCACTGCCCTCAACTGCTGCTGGAGCTGCTGGAGCTCTCGGACTAACTGCTCCTGCTTCTGGAGAAGAGCGTCTTGGGCTGCGACGTCCCCTCCAGCGGCTGGAGGTCGAACGTGGCGCGTCTCTCCTACGGCCACGGCTTTGTCCTTCCGAAGACGTTCGCGCCGGTGCTCGTCGCGTCGGGGTGGCACGGTTTCGTCCGCTGAGAGCGAGGCCTCGACTCCCTCTTGGAAGGGGATCTCGACAAAGAGTTGGGAGCCCAGGCGGCCCTCGCCTGCGGATGTGCCTTGGACCGTTCGGGATCTTCCCTGAGGAGGGAGGTCCGTTGACGGTGGTAGCATCTCGAGAACTGGTCTTGAGGATTCTCCGCCTTTCTTAGCTTTCGGAGGCATGGCTTCTGAGAGATTTGAGGTTTAGAAGGTTGTTTGGAAAGATTTGGAGAAGGTTGGGAAGGTTTTGAGAGGTTGGGATATTACTTTCCCACAGACGGCGCCAATTGTAGGTGCAGAAAATTATGACCCACAATAAGAGGGTGCCTTATAGGACTTATCCGAGAAGATGATGGTGTCTGGGAGTAACTGGATGCCGTCCGGAAGCCTGAAAGGGAAGAACACACGGTCAGAGGACCCTGGCCTGGGCGGCGCAAGGCTCTCCGATGCCAAAGTCAGTATGGGAACTGGAACAGTGGAAGGAGAGGGAGAAGAGAGGCAGAGTAAGGGCTCTGTGAGTGATATTGTACGTACCTTGCATGGTGTATGGGGTTCTATTTATAGAGGTTTGGATCGTATCTTTCAGAGGATATCTTGGTGTGGGTCCCACGATTTGACTGGGAAGTCATGATCAGCCCACAAAGTAATAAATGCAGTCTAATCCGGCCCACTCAGCATTTAATGCTAGTCGGGTCAGCCCACATTGCATTAAATGCGTGTCTTGTTGGGCCAGATCGTGTTGGGCGCCTTTGGCGGTTGGAGTACCAGCGGATCTTCCCTCGGGCCTTGCCCTGATGTGGCCTCAGCCGCTGGATAGCTGCCATGTCAGCGATCTGGTGAAGATAGCGGGCGGCTGGATGTCGCGTCTGTCCCACTAGCTCGTGACCCTACCCCTCCACGTGCCTGATGACGTGGGGGATGAGGGGCGTAAGCCAAGGCTCTTTCTTGCTTCGGCTACTGTCCTGGCTTCTTCAGCCGAGGTGGCTTCAGCCGAGGTAGGGCTCTCTGCGGAGATGGCATCCGGGGTGGCCCTGCCGAGGTGGACTCTTTGCCGAGATGATGCCCGAGGTGGTCCAGTTCGGCGCTAAGGGCCCGGAGCTGCCTGACTTCGGCCGGACCTCCTGTCCTGGTAGCCGAGGTGGGATTGGTGCCACGTAGATGGCACGCGGATGGCACGTGAGAATGCTTAGCCCCATCTGATGGCTGTGATTAGCTTAATCCTGTAGTTTTGGAAATCTCCCCACACAAAGATGATCGGAGATACTGAGATATTGAGATCTTCAGGCGATGAGAAGATAAAACTCTAAAGAACTCTACTATGATACTATATGATTCGTTAGATTCCAAACTAGAAGAGAGAATTGAATTAAAATAAGAGCAGTATTGGACTGAGTTCAGTGTTCTCCTTTGAGGACCGACCCTCCCTTATATAAGATGAATTGCCTTAATCAAGGCTATCAGAATCAATTGTACAATTATGACACAATCAATCTGTCCTAAGAATAATCTAATAAATCTCCTAATAAAGAAACCATGATTTGTACTATCTTTGACCAATTCTCACATGTGGGATATTATACAAGTGGGCTAATCTTAATGGATCAACATAAATGGGCATGAGCTGAGTTAATACACATTAACACTGACATAGGCTTAGGCATGTCAAACGGGCCGTGCCGGTCCCAAACTGAGCCCGCCCGTGCCACGGGCCGGGCCGGCACGGCCCGCCTTAGCTAGCGGGCCGGCACGGCACGGCCCGCCAGGGAAAACCCCTGGCACGGCCCACAGTGGGGCGGGCTGGAGCGGGCCGTGCCGGGCCGGCCCGCGGGTCAGGCGTGCCGTTTTTTTTTTTTTTTCTAATAGAGTTATAGGCGGGCCAGTTTAATGTTTGCGCCAGGTTGGGTGTTTGGGTGAACTCAATCTCACAACCACTAGGATGTGAAAGACAAACACAACCACTAGACTACCTAACTTTTGTATACTAATATTTATTCAAACAATATTAAAACTAGTTAGATGAGGATGTGAACCTATCCACGAATATTAAACTATTAGTTACATTAGGATGAGAACTTAACCACTTTAGATGATGAGAAGCTACCACCTTTTTTATCCAACTTTTTACTCTTTCATTCAAACAACCTGAAATATAAAAAAAAAACATATCATGTCCTTTTTTCTACTCATTTTTCAGCCAAATTGAAATGCCATGGTTAAGGATATTTCAATTGAGATGGCAAACTCAATTTCTATTTTTTGGCTTAATTATCATACTTTAAACAAGAACGTAGCGTGGTTAAATATTTCTACCTTTATCAACAATCATTTCAAGTCTTCCAAATGACGCACCATGAAACCACAACCTTGGACTTCATTTTATTTAGATTTGCATCAATTTCTTTATTTTTTAGTTATGGGTTTTTAGCCTTAGTCAATAATTCTCATTATCTTTATCATGGTTACATATTTTTTACTTCTTTTTCCTAGTGTTCATATCAATGTAAATATATGGCTTCATGTGATGTGATCGATAGTGGAGTTATAGGTACATGTGACAAGATTATATTGAACATAAATGACTGAATTATGAACATATTCCTGTGTTTAATCCTGAGCTTTCCAACCTATAAAGAATCTCAACTTCTCAAATGCTCAAGGGTTTTTGAACATAGATGAATGCAGGTAGGGAATTTCATTTGAAATTCTCAAATATCTCTGAAGAAAACAAAATTATTGAAGGCAAGGGGGCAAATTTAGTGAAAGGTAAGTGTGTCACACCAAAACATTCCCCTTATTACTTCTCCCCAAAAACACATTGCCCCTCATTATTAGTGTAACTAATTTACACTAAAGTCCTACCTTACCAAGTTATGTAAGTGTTTTTTTATTAGAAAATGCTTAGGGTTGTTAGTTGGCTGGGAATTAGATTTTTATAAATTAAAAAAATATATAAAAAAATAATTTTTTTGGCGGGCCAGGCGGGCCGTGCCTAGCGGGCCGTGCCAGGCGGGCCTGGCGGGCCAATCCTGGCGGGCCTGGCGTGCCACAGGGGCTGGCCCACTAGGCTGGCGGGCCTGGCGGGCCGTGCCTAACGGGCCAGCGGGCCTGCGCGGCTCGGCCCAGCACGGCCCGCGCCATGGGCCGTGCCCAGTGGGCCGTGCAGTTGACCGGGCCGTGCCGTGCCACGGCCCGTTGACTAGCGGGCCGGGCCGGCACGGCCCACTTGACATCTCTACATAGGCTATAGGCTTTGGAACCCTATTGCTCAAAAAACAAAAAGGATACGCGATGTTGCATTTAATGAGGATGTGATGTTTGCGAAAAAAGAGCAAGAAAATGAAAAAAAAAGAGACTTGTTGTCAACATGCAATTTGAAAATTCCTTCATTCCTCAACAACATGTGTAAGAAATCCAGGCATATGTTCATGATGATGATCATGATGAAAGAACAAAATCAGTGGAATATGACCATGATAGTTCCATTCAAGAAGGAGAAGGCTCATCGACTACACTTGTGCAAGAATTAAGGAGATCAATACGGCCTTGTAAGCCTACACAAAGCTTTGTTTATTAATGTCGGTGAACCTAAATCTTTTGAAGAGGCTACAAATTGTAGTGACGCTGATAAATAGATAGGAGCAATGGGAGATGAAACTAACTCTTTGCATTAGAATGACACATGAGGATTGTTTAAACTTCTATTAGGAAAAAAAGCATTGAACACTAGATGTGTGAATGTCATTAACTGGGAGGCTGATAACTCTAAGCTGCATAAAGCTAGACTATGGTGAAAGGTTATGGACAAAAAGCAAGTATTGACTTTAATTAGATTTTCACTGCTCTGTTAGAGTTGTTTCATCTTTGGTTGCAAGTCTGAATCTAGTACTCGATATTAAAATTATATTCTTTCATAGTGACACGGATGAAAAAGTTTGTCTCAACCTGAAAGTTTGTGGACAAGACTAATTCTAACTTGGTTTGCAAGTTGAAAAGGGTTTGTATGGATTGAGGCAAGCATCCAGACAATGGTACAAGAAGTTTGACAACTTCATGCAAGATGAAGGTTACATTAGATGTCTTTTTAATTACTGCCCAGACCAGACATCAGAAGATGCATTCCTGATCATGACCATTACTCGGTCATCTTATTCTGCCATGATCATGCATGCGGGGGCCATTTTAGCTCCAAGAAGACTGCTTCGAAAGTTTTACAGTGTGGTTTCTATTAGCCCACAATCTTTAAAGATTGTCATGTGTTTTGTTTGAGTTGCAATAGGTGTCAAAAGCTTGGAAAAATCTATCGTAGGAATATGATGCCCTTGAATCCAATCTTGATAGTGGAAATCTTTGATGTTTGGGGGATCGATTTTATGGGACCATTTTCAAGTTCCTTTGGCAATTTGTATATTTTACTTGTAGTGGACTATGTTTCAAAATGGGTGGAAGCAATACCTACCAAAAAGAATGATCGCCATGTGGTGATCAAATTTGTGAAGGAATACATATTTTCTAGGTTTGGTACACCCAGGGCAATTATAAGTAATGGTGGAACCCATTTCTGCAAATAGCACCTTTGACCATCTGATGAAAAAGTACTCTATTACTCATAAAGTTGCTACGCCCTACCACCCACAGACCAGTGGCCAAGTAGAAGTATCTAATAGGCAGATTAAATAAATTTTAGAGAAGACGGTTAATCCAAATCGAAAAGACTGGTCTTTGAGCTATTTGATGCATTATGGGCCTATCGAACCGCTTACAAGCCTCCTATTGGGATGTCCCCTTATAGGTTGGTCTATGGTAAGGCTTGCCATTTGCCTGTTGAGTTGGAACATAGAACTTACCGGGCCATCAAAACTTTCAATTTTAATTTGCCCTTGGTAGATAACCATCGTAAGTTGCAACTCAATGAGATTGATGAATTGAGAAATGATGCTTATGAAAAAGCCAAAGTTTACAAGGAACGGATGAAGTTTGACCATGACAAATCAATCCTTAGGAAGTCATTCGAACCTGGCATGAAAGTTCTCCTCTACAATTCCCGGTTACAACTGTTTCCAAGGAAATTAAGATCTTGATGGTTTGGCCAATTCATTATGAGTAATGTTTACTTTCATGGTGCTGTGGAAATTGAAAATCCCAAGAACGGGGAAATTCTCAAGGTTAATTGTCAAAGGTTGAAACCTTTTCTGGAACTGAAGGATAAAAACATTGAGGATATCCTTCTGCAAGACCCAATTTACCAAGACTAATCATTTTTTGTCACGTCGGGCTGACGACATTAAACTGAGCACTGTTTGGGAGAAAACCCAATTTTGGAAGGTAATTGAGCTGGTTGATCACATTCTTTTGCAATCACCCCACATGGTAAGATGTTCCAATTTTCCTTATTGTTCATTTTCACATTACACATGCATTCATAACATTGAGGACAATGTTGAGTTTAGGTCTGGGGGTGTGAGTTAGAACCTGACATGTGATCATTTATTCAATTTTCGTTCTACATTTTCTTTTTCGCTTTGCTTTGTTTTTTAGGAGATTTAAAAAAAAATGCTATTGTTAAGTTAGAAGGAAACTTTCAAGAGATTTTTTATTGGCTGAAGATATTTATTTTGGGCAAAAGAAGACAATAGTTCACTATTTTATTTATGGAAAGGGTCTTTTTGGAAAGTGCTGAATTTTGATCCCTCACTTTTACACAAGTTGTATACGTTTTTAAGGTTTTGAATATGAAGCTAAGATTTTCATTTTTCTTTGATAATTGAAAGAAAAATAAATGGAAAATCGACCCTTAGTGTACAGAGCTTCCTGGTTTGACGGGTGGATACATGGAAAGGGTTGCCTATTGTTGAGACCGTAAAAAAAAAAGAAAAAAGAAAAAAAATATATATATATATAAATAAAAAAAAGTGTTTAGTTAGAAGTCTTGAAAAGAATAAAAAGTTTTGTGACTAGTTTGGGATCATAGCCTTTTCAACCCGAGCCAGTAAGCCCGTAGGGGTATTTACATACCTAGTGCCCTGAAGACATCTGATTTGGGAGTCACTGGCCTAATGCTCGTTTCATGGGTTAATTAGAATGCTTAAGGGACTTAGACATTGCACAGTCACATGTGTGTTTGAAAAAAATTGCGCCATTTGAAAAAACAGTAGTGCGTAAGCCGTCATTATCACCTTTAGAGGAAGACTGTTTTTCTTTGCTAAGTTTAGGCGGCCCAGAATTATTAAAAAAAATTATTATTATTATTATTTTCATGAAAATTCTTGGTGGATCATTTGATGCTTATTACGTATACATACTTTTCACCGTGCATGATCAATTAGCATGATTTCGAGAATTTCTGACCAAAAGATGAAATTGATGAACTGAATTTAAGATTTTTCTTTGAAAATCCCGAGAACTGAGAATAGTCGGTATCTATAAATTTTATCTTGGAAAAAGTTTCCATGGATTTTGTTAGGTTTTAAATACATTTTTTTTCAAAAAAAAAAAAAGGAATTTTGTGGGATATTCACTGTAAACCCTCACGAGGCACAACTCGTCCACTAGGGGGAACCTAGGGGTTTAAGGGCTTGTTGCATATACTAAATGCAACCGAGAATACCAGCGAAAGTGGTTTTGTTTTCATATTATTTACTTTTCTTAGATTAGGTCAAAGAATTTCAAACCTTTTGCTCATAACTTTTGCTACGGGACTAGCAAAATGCTAGTTCGGGGGTGTGTTGAGTTCATGAATTTACACATTTACGAATCATTTTAGGATGAATTAGGGGTTTAATTAGGTGAATTACATCATTCTTCATCTAGTTCCATCATTTCATGCAATTTCACATAGGAACCTGAATTTTCATACTTTTCATACATTTTATGCATTAACTTAGAATGTTTGCAAATTTTCTCTGAAGAGTCCCAGTTGGAGTAGGACTCTGTCCGGATGGGTCCCACTTCAATATGGGCTCTTCAGTATTTTCTGTGTTGAATTAAAATGTGCAGAAAATGAGAATTGCAGGCCTCTGTCATGGAACCCAGTTTCAAGCACACACTGGGCCCTGTATTGCTGAATTGAAGCTTAAGAAGAAGTAAATTGAAGAACACACCACGTGGACCCCACACACAAGCCATGTGCAAATCAGTCAAAGGAGGGGTCAACTCATCATGTCAGTTGAAGAGTCCTAACTACAGTAGAAGACTTCTCATAGGACCCACTGTTCAAGCAGATGAATGTCCCACATTATGGCAGGGTCCGCAGTAGTTGCAGATTTGAAATTATTAATAGATAATTTAAAGAGTATAATTTTGATTGGAACAAAATAAGAAGAGTTTGAATCATCCACATCTGATCTCCTTTGGAGAATGAAAGTTGTGCAGAGATAGAATCCATTGCAAATCAAATTTCAAAAGTTAATCCTGTTTTTTTCAGGATAACTCATCTTCAAATGGCCATAACTTTCAATCCGACTGTCGAATCGATGAAATTTACCTACGTTGGAAAGCTTATTCAGACTATATATCCGTGGAGCCCAAGAATGTGAAAATCAGAGCTATATTGACAAAGTTACGGGCATGGATATTTTTATGTTCATTTTTAGACGGGATTGCAATTAAATCACACCGTTGATAATCAATTGCTGCACATACCTTGTGGGACCCCATCTGAAGATTAGCCAAGCCATCAAGAGGTTTCCAGAAGTTTCCACCCCATTAAAATTCAAACAGGATAAGAGATATGCCTTATCAATGATGACAAATCAAATATGCAGAGAAGGTGTCCAGATTCAATGTATCTGTAAGATAACCGAAGTTATAATAGGAACCCAAAGGAAGCATACGGAAGACACTCCCTCCCTTGGACGTCCATTATTATTATTATCTCTCATCTTTCTCTTATTTCCCTAATTAATAGAATTTAAGAGTTATTTTTTGGATATTCTAGAGCCCTGTTCCAAAAATTAGGATTTTTAGAAGAGAGATTTCTAAGAAACCATTGTACAAAGAGATGTTATTAATGAAATTACTTATGGAGTTCTTTTCAATGGCTGACTAGATTTCTGGATTGGAGCACACAGATGAAGCTAAGTAGATCTTTGATTTAATTTATGTTATTTTTCTATTACTTTCTTGTCTCTTTTAAATGCATGCTCTATTAGAATAATAGATCTGTCTTCATGCCTTAGGCAGTATCTATTTTGATTTCTAATGAAAATAGTTTGATGATTTATTCTTATTTTGATAGATTATGCTTAGGGTTGAGATCCTTTGATAGTTTATGCTTAATTTGATGAGTCATGCTTATGAATTTTCATTCTTTTATGAGGTGAAAAAGGTCTTGGGTTGTGACCTTATTCTTTGTATTAAAAATTGATTTTTACAAAAGACAAATCCTCCGGATCCGAAACATTGATTTGTTTCTGATCTGAATTATTTTTTAGACAAAGAGTAGAATAATTACATGGATGGATTGATTATCTTGCTTAGTGGATTCTGGATGCTCCGATCTGTTATATATATATTTGATTAGTTTGTGTTTCTGAATTCTTCTAGTTTTTCTTGGATCTCAATTATTCATTAATCTTTGATTTTTAAAAAATCAGATTTTAAATTTTAACTTAGTAGTGCTCCCTGTGGATTCGACCTGTAATTGCCACTGGCTCAACAAGACAACTGTGCACTTGCAGTAATATTAAAAGATTGAATTTAAATTCACATCAGTTATACCCTCCCCTATCGAACTCCACAATTCATCCCACGCAAAGATTTGCGGAGCCACAGTGAATAACACGTTGATTTGCAACGAACCATGTTTTTTAGATTTTTTTTATATTGTGGGGGCATAAATGACTATCTGAATTGTTTACCATCTTCACACCTAAAAAAGGCCATGAAAACCAATATCAATCATTGATTTACCACAGATTCATAGATATTTCCAACAATGTCCATACCAATAGATGATGATATTTTGAATTTTTTGGGCCCCATTTGAATAATCTGAACCGTTAAACGTTTTTAGAAGATCACAAACGGATAGATGCTCAAATATGGGATCCTAACTCATCGTGGATCATGAAAAAATTATGAAAAACTCTGAACCGTTGATATGCCATAGTGCCAAACACGAGATATAAGGGCAGTCCATTTTTGCCAATTTTATTCTTCTTGTGGGCACTATAAATGCGATCCGAACGGTTCAAAATCTCCAAATGGCCGAAAAGGCCCATGGATTCAGTTTTCACCCATAGATTCTTCATGGATCTTTAGATATTTGTGAAAAAGTCCATACCATAAAAAGTGGACCACACTTGCAAGATCCAAACTGTTCAAAGTCTCTAGTATAAAAAGAGTGATTAGGGGATGAAATTTTAGGGCTTGGTTCATCACGGATTGTGAGAAATTAGTAAAAAACAAAAAAATGTGACTGCTGGATGTGGTTTAGTGTTGTTGGTAGGAAGGAATCTTAGTTGTTTACCAAACATGGAATGCAATGATTCCTCCCAATAGAAATCCTCAATGTTGATATCATGGTTCTAGGGGAACGAAGGAGTCAACTTGGTAGAGGATTCCTCTCCCTAGCATGAACCGTTGCCAAACGCGCCTTAAAGGAAAAGAGAAAGCTTTGTATTATTCTCCCGTTGATGTAGGTCATAAATTGTGACCGAATCGCGTAGATCTTGTGTCTCATGCGTTTCTTAGGTTGTTTTTTTTTTTTTTTTTTTCATTTCTCTACACAATTGCGGTTTGATGCATGTTTGCCTTAGTTGTATTGCCATAGCATTTAGTTGGTAATTGGTGTTGGAAAATCACATTTCCAACCAAGTGTTTGTGAAAATTCCCCAACAACAATTATTAGGTTTGGCTGGAAGTACAACGTTAATCAATTGAGCAAGAAAATTCCTTGCATTGCATTTATGTATAGATTGCGTTAGTCCATCTATTATTTTGTTATGTAAATATAACAACAATAATAGATAGATTAGCGACGAGCTCTACAACACTACAAGGCAGTTTTATTTGTTCAGTTGATAATCTAGTACATCTTGACAAACTAAAACATTTTAGAGGGAATCGAGCTCCACTCATTCCATCACTCCCTCAATAAATTCTTACAGTTGAGACATTAAACCAAGTTGGGGGAAGAGCCTACAATGCAGCTCAGCATGTATTTGTTATATTTTGGATAGGGCCAATGATTTTAGAATCATTTACAAAACAATCTATGATCCCGGGGAATTAGAGAATCAAATATTAGATTTTCAGGGGTTGGGTCATGGGATTGAAAAATTGGAACCCATAATTCCCAACCCTAGAAACCCATCCGCGAACCTGACTTTCAAGATTAAAACCGCTAAAACTTGTTGCTCTGGCCCTGAATTTATTTGTGCAATGAGAGGATGCCGTGCTCCATAGATTTCTATTGTTACGGTGGGATACAAGAATCTGCATTACCACCCCTCCCATAGGAAATAGAAATCATTTCTATTGAAAAAAATTAATTCATTTTTCTCCTTTTTTTTATTCGTAATGAAAATGTGTCACACCAAACAATGAAACAATGGGCTGCACAATGGGCTGCATAAAGAATCAGGAAAAGAATTTCCCTCTCATGTAATCCTCTCATCCCACAAATGCAACCTTGGAATTGCAAATTCATGTTACTTTTAATGAAAAAACAACACCCAAACCGAGGATTTTCTAAGATCAAGGATCATATATCTGTGTGCCCATCACTATCCATCAATGGGACTCACTTTTCAAATTCAAACCACTCAAGACCCCTGTCTGACCTTACTCTATCATCAATGAAACTTCAACTGCAATCAGAGTTTTGCCCATGGTCAGTTTGTATAAAATGTAATTAGAATAAGAAATCACATATTTTTTTCGATGTGATCAATCTTATGGTGGCATAATTATGATTGGAGTAAAATTAATCTTAATTATATAATAAAGTGCAAAGTAATTTGAGAGATTTGGATTTCAAAGGTGGGTCGTGTTGATGGATGCCACATGTACTACCCCCTGCCTCAACTCCACCGAAACCAAGTTGGAAGAAAGGTTACCTTTGGATCTTATTCTTGCCAGTATCTTGCTTGGATTCTTATGAGCTACAAGTTCTGTATGTGTTGGAGAAATGGGCTCTGACTCATTTGTTTTTCTTTTCTTATTTTCTCTTACTTGAGAGATTATATTAATCACAGGGAAGTACGATCACTTTTCATTACAAAGTATAGCGATGACAGCATTAGTAAATTAGTCATTTGTTGGTTTCTGAATAAGCATAATGATGATTAGAGGTTGGTCTTTCTTAATTGGGGCATCATGTAATATTTATGAGATAAAGTTAAAAGAAATTTGGGATATCTTGTTCTAATTAAATTTGTTTGATTAAGCATTTCTATGGTCGTAAATATCTTCATAGTAATGGGTCTCTTCTCTTCTTATCTTTTCTTTTCTTTTATTTATTTGTTTATTTACTTGCTACATTTGGAACTTACATACTCATGTACCTAACTAGCTGAGCAATAGTCCGGCAAATTCTATTGAATGGTAATGTGACACCTCAACAGTCAACAATGCAATAGTGGTCACCTTCATCTGCTCTTCTTATTAATGTTTAGGATTTGATAATAGGAATTCTATGAACGTGCTATTTTTCTTTATTAATTCTTTCCAATTTGATTATCGGATTGTAATTGTTAAGTAATAGATATTTGTTTCTTTTCTTGCCCTAGTGATAACATTCTCTCCTTTCTCTGGTTATTTCTTGTGTTTATTTTATCATGGATATCTTATTTGTATCTTTTAATTTATACTGGTGTTCTTTGTCAGTCCACCTTTTTCCCAGATACATGCAGTAATGGAACTAACTCATGCGCTCAACCCATTTTCCTAACCAGCTTAGCTACAGTCAGGACCGACGTGACTCTATTTTTTTTATCTTTCTTCAAATCAATAGATCTCCTTCTTTTCCTTCTCTTCATAATTCTCCTTTGTACTTTCTTGTTGTAGTATTTTATATGCTGAAATTTTGCTTCAATGTTTATTTATTTATTTATGAAGCAATGGTATTATTCTTTTGTTCTTTGTCAATTTTCTTGGTAGGAGAGAATCTGGCATACACTCAGTATTTTCAATGTCAAACTGTGAATTTGCATATATCCCAATTGGCCCTTCACAGGCAGTTGTTCAAATTGTAATAAATTTATTTTATATCTTTACTATTTAATCTAGGGTTGAACCTGACTACCCTTTCTCGCTTTCTTAATTATACTTTTTATTTAAAATGTAATGTAACTTCTCTTTTAGAAACAGAAAACATTGTCATGAAAATTCAAGTATCCAAAGATGCCTTCCATTCCGGTGGACTGACTATTTGCTCGAGGAATTTCTGATGGGAACTCTACATGTTGGTAACTCTTGACTATGTATATTGCCCTCAATCAGGAATTCTAAACCCTTGTCACATAAAGTCCGGGTTTGCTCCCCATATCTTGTGTTTGAAACCTACTTCAGATTTGCTTGATGTGCGTTTGTGTGGGTTTAGAGGGCACCACCCAGGGAAATAATGTTGTTGGGTTAAAGACCTCAGGTATACCCGCATCATAAAAAGGGGCATTTCATGGGGCCTACCTTGAATCATGCCAAATAGGGATTTGAATCAGATCAAGAGCTCCCAATGTGGATTATGGGCACATACAATATCGGCATGGTCCGATGATTATGACCATCTTTCTTCCATCGTTTGGCTTCTATGAGGAGTAGAGTAAATTTCTTGGGGCAGATAAGACAAGGTGGTCGAATTTTGGAGAGTCCTTCTGAAGTCAAGGAAGCAGTTGCTTGTTTTTTTGAAGATCTGTATAGTGGTGAGAATGTCGTGAGGCCTAAGCTCAATGGGGTTCCTTTTCCCTCTATTCCACTAGATGTTCAAAGATGGTTGGAAAAGGAGTTTGAGGAGGAGGAAATTGCTAGAGCCTTAGAAGAATGTGATAGGGATAAAGCTCGAGGTCCAGACGGGTTTAGTTTTTCTTTCATAAAAGCAGGATGGGAGTTTCTTAAAGAAAATTTCAGTGATATGCTTTCCGAGTTTCATAGGAGGGGAAGAATTAATAGAGAGATGAATGCAACATTCTTAACCCTTATCCCTAAAGTGCCTAATCCTGTAGGACTACGTGATTATAGACCTATTAGCCTTGTGGGGTGTTGGTATAAATTGTTAGCTAAGATTTTGGCAAACCGTCTGAAGAGTGTTATGCCTCTCATTATTAGTCATTTCCAGGGGGCCTTTGTGGCAAAAAGACAGATTCTTGATGGCGTGTTGATTGCGAATGAGCTAATTGATTCAAGAAAAAGGTCTAAAGTTGATGGGGTCCTTTTAAAGATTGACTTGGAGAAGGCTTATGATCATATTGATTGGAATTTTGTTGATTAAATGCTTCTCAGATTCGGATTTGGGGAAACTTGGCGACGATGGATGCATGAGTGTATTTCGACTACATCTTTCATTGTGTTGGTCAATGGCTCTCCCTCGAAGTTGTTTACAAGTTCCAGAGGCATTAGACAAGGGGATCCCCTCTCCCCTTTTTTATTTACGATTGTGGTGGAGGCTCTAAGTTCACTTTTGGTGAAAGCTATAGAGATGGGAGTGATAAGTGGGTTTGAGGCTAGTAGAAAAGGAGAGGTTATCACTCACTTGCAATTTGCAGATAATACAATTCTTTTCAGCTCAACTAAAAGGGAGGAAATCATGGCTCTTATGAGAATTTTGTGGTGTTTTCAACTAGTTTCAGGTTTGAAGGTTAACATTTCCAAAAGTCATTTGGTGGGAGTTGGGTGCTCTGAAGAGACCACTCAGTCTTTGGCAGCCATGTTGCATTGCAAATGGGGGAGACTACCCCTATTATACTTGGGCCTTCCGATAGGGGTGAAGTCAAGATCTAAGTCTTTGTGGGATCCAGTCATTCACAAATTTGAGAAGAAGTTGTCTTCTTGGAAACGACTATATTTATCTTTGGGCGGAAGGATCACATTGATAAAAGCTTGCTTGTCAAACATTCCGGTGTACTATATGTCGCTTTTCAAGATGCCGAAGGCGGTGGTGGAAAGACTAGACCGTATTCGTAGGAACTTTCTTTGGGAGGGTAAAAGTAATAAGAAGAATATGCATTTAATGAAGTGGAGTGAGGTGATTAAACCAAAGTGGTGTGGGGGTCTAGGCCTTGGTAATTTGTAGTATAAAAATCTGGCTTTATTAGTGAAGTGGTGGTGGAGGTTTGGAGATGAGAGGGAGGCTCTTTGGAGGAAGGTCATTGCTGACAAGTATGGGGTGGACAATTCGGGGTGGTGGCCTAATCTGGGTTATAGGTCTCGTAGATCGAGTTTGTGGGGTGCAATTGCTTCAGTTGGGGATTCGTCTTCTGTAAGTGGGGAAGTGTTATCCAAAGGGGTGGGTTTTGTGGTCGGGGATGGGAGGGTTCTTAGGTTTTGGTTGGATGATTGGGTTGGGGTGGGTCCCTTATGTGATTTGTTTCCAAGGGTCTTTAGAGTAGTGTCCAATAAGGAGTCTGTTGTTAGTGATTGTTATGAGGTGAGGGATGGTTGTACTTTGTGGGTTGTAACCTTCAGAAGAAGTCTTCATTTGTCTGAGGATGTCCAGTATGGGGAGTTGTTGAGTCTTCTCTCTAACGTTTTTTTGTGCAGGGATTCTAAGGATTCTAGGATTTGGAAGCAATCCATATCCGGAGAATTCTCGGTGAAAGCCTTCTACTCAGCTTTGGAGGGGAACCATCTCCCTAAAGCTCCTTCTTTCTTTGTTTGGACGGGTTTGGTTCCTCCCCGAGTGGAGGCTTTTTGTTGGTTAGCAGTGATAGCTAAGATCTCAACAGCGGATAACTTGAGGAGAAGAGGATTGACATCATCCACCATCAATGACACTTGTGTGATGTGTCATAAGGAGTTGGAGTCGGTGAACCATCTTCTTCTTCATTGTGAGTTTACTTCCAGTGTCTGGGGCCATTTTATTGGTAGGTGTGGTGTAGATTGGTGCTGTCCTGGGACGATTGCTGATGCAGCAGAGTCTTGGTTGGGAGGTTGTTTTGTTGGATGCGGACGTATTCTTTGGAAGATAACTCCATTTGTTATTTTGTGGTCCATTTGGAAGGAAAGAAATGATAGAATTTTTAGGGGGTCCTCCTCAACTTCTGCGGAATTGATTTCTAAGATCACTTTAACGATCTCTAAGTGGGCTTTGGGTAGAAAGGAATTCTCTAATTTTTGTCTTCATGACATTCTTATTAATTGGGAATCATGTATGGGGTGTGGCCCAGTCAAAGTAAAAAAATCTCTTCTTTGATCTCCTCCTTCTATTGGTTTGTTTAAGTTCAACGTTGATGGAGCCGCAAGAGGGAAGCCTGGACTAGCTGGTATTGGAGGGGTGCTTCAAAATTGCAATGGGGACGTTGTATTTATGTTCTCCAAATATGTGAGGGTTTGTGACTCTAATGAAGCTGAGGTTTTAGCTATTCTGGAGTCTTTTCGATGTTTTTCGAGGTTTTACCAATGCCATCTTATTGTGGAGAGTGATTCTTCTAATGCAGTGAGTTGAGTTTCGCAACAGAAAGCTTATCCTTGGAAATTTCAGTTTCTCTTCAATGAAATTCGGGTATTATCCACCTCCATTAATGTTAGTTTTCAGCATAAGAGTAGGTCATCAAACATTATGGCGGATGCTTTAGCCAAGCAAAGTGTTGAGAGAGTTTTCCCTTGGGAGGGTTTTATTATGTAGTTGTGGTGCGAATGGGTACATTACTCTTGTACCTATGTGTTTCTTTCCCCCTTTTTTTCTTTTTTTCTTGTACTCTTTGTTTGTATTCTATTACCTTTTAATATAAGTTATTATTACCGATTAAAAAAAAAAAAAAAGACCTAACGTTCAGCATTTATTTAGTCATTTATAGAATAGGTAAAATATCTAGGGCGTAAATGCAGGCTCAGACAAAAAAGAGGAAAAATAAAGAAAAAGAAGGGAACTAACAGAGAGCTTGTTTAAGGGTGAGAGGGGCCTGTTTGGTAAGGCTATGGAAAGGGTCAACCTCAGGTCCGTCCTGGATTTCAAGCCATTTGTTTTCAGTCAAGAGTCATAATCAGGTACTGAATGCTAGATCCATGACCATAAAGATGTTTGAGTTAGATCTAGGTTGGGTCTCAAGTATGATCCCCGGCTTAATACGTGAAGACCTAGAACACAATGATTTATTTTACAAAGCAGTCGTTTCACCCTCGCCTTCTGCAACAATTTTGGTGTTCTCCTTCATTTCTTCTTCTACCTATACAAACTGTTAAGCATGCATTTCCCTTTGCTCAAATTGCTTGTCCAAATCATCTCCTAAGCATAAACATAGATTTTGGGAAGGTCCCAGATTCTCATCAGTTTTCTTATTCTTTCATTCATTACATCCCCCCACACACTGTTTTCTTTCCAACACTGTTAGAAAATAAAAATAAAACACTTTTTTGTAGAAGATGTTACCAGGATCTGGGCATGGATGAATGAATATCATGGGAAAAACAGATTCATAGGGAAACATAGTAGTTGCATTAATTTTGTTACTAACCTCTCTTGGTTGGAAAGGGATAAGCATGCTTTCAATGACAAGATAACCAATTAAACATTCACACTGGACCATTCCTGTATTAAAAAGAAAACTCCCTTTCATGGCACATAAATGAAAAATGGACTACAAATCAATAAATCCAAAAAGGAAATGAATTCAATTAATTCAACAATAAAGAAAAGTCAGCGCTCTATAGACTGAGTATAATAACAAGAGATTTTAATAAAACCCAACAGTTTGTCTTCCTGTTTAACACGGGTGATCAGTGCCGGCAGTAGCATTTATAGGCTACATCGGGCAAGGGAAAGGATAGCACCATTAGCTGTCAGTAGGAATTTGAAAGTTCTTCAATAAAAGGTTGCTTTGGTACTTTGATATTGATATGGCGGGTATCCCATCCAGTTCCCTCCAACTGATTAAGGAAATCATCGAATCTGTCTTCAAGTTGCAAGAGGCTTTCTTTGAGACGTACAAAGACATGATCTGATTCTCCCCAGTGTTCATTGAGCCAATAGGCTTGCCATACACTCCGCAGGGCTGTCAGACTTGTGGCTCCCGACTACAGTCAAATTAATCAAATTGATGATTAAGTCTACTGCTCAAAGATTCAGGGAGGAAAAAATAGTTCAGAGAAAGTTCAGAGCAGCAATCCAGGGACTATCATAAGATCCACAGGAGGGGAGAATCTACAATTAGCTTGGGCATTCTGTACAACCTATCTTTATTGATCCAGATCATTCATTTTGTGGGGCCTTCTACGGATACACAAAAAAGCAGGAATCTCCTAAACATATGTATAAATGTATTTACACTTTAACTGTCCATTTGCAAGTCAATTATCTAATGGCTATGGTTGATCAATGAGAGAGCCTTTTAATGCATTCCTTGCTCGAATTGGGTAATCATCAGATGAAAGACTTGGATCGCTGAAAGATAGGACCAACAGCTTCAAAAACTAGAGATTCGCTCCGACTGTTCATTTTTTCAATATGCTCTACCATCAACCCTAAAAGTCCTTTCTTTTTCCAATCCAGGTCAGCTTTCATCTGCAAAATTCAGTTTGGTGGGTTTATGTTCTCACACAAGGGAATTTCCATTTGTAGGCGAGTTTCAAATAACTGACCCCAACATAGTTGAGACAAGTTTTTGAAGATAACGATGAAGTGAATTACCAATAAGTCAAACACCGAAAAGCACACAAAATCCTCGATAAAAAATGACAATGCTCATATGAGCTATGCCTTTAGGGGTCCTCATTATTGGCAGCTTCCACTGATGCCCCCTGCCGCCTAGTATTTCCCCAACTTTAATCCCAATCAAAGTTAAGCTCGATGTTTGGGTCAAAACAATCACTCCCCTTATAGTTAAAATATGGGGCCCTAAAATCCAATTGGGATTTTGATGAAGCTAATTTTGGGCATCCTTATCAATACAAAAACATTTTTATCCTCCATCAGTCTAATCGGTGGGGGCATAGGTGGCGCCCCACAAAGTGTTTCTCAAGTGTTATCAACTCTCTCTGTGTGATAGAAACTAGAAACTAGAAAGCATATTGTCATATCAAGTTTAGTTCATAAACACAAATGAATATGAGAAAATGTTTATAAGTGAACAGGTTTGTACTAGATGACAAACCTTAAACACAAATGCATATAAGAAAATCTTTATAAGTGAACAGGTTTATACTCGATGACAAACCTTAAATGAAACAAGGATTTCCAGTTCCTTCAGTTGGTTGCATTTGTTCACAACAAGAATGTATCGTTCCTTCGCATATAATGTCAGAAGTGTCTTCACCTGATATAAACTAGCAAATTAAGAATGAAAACCAATAAATCTTCTCATTTGGGTAATGGCTTGCATGTATCTAATCTTATCAAGAGTTTGTTTAACTTACAATTGTGACATCTTCTGTAGTTCAGTTTTGTATACTATCATGTTTCACAGAAAATGAGATAAATCTCAAGGAACGGGAAACAAATGCTTACTTTGTTGTTGGTTCAAAATTTTCTAAGGGTCGTATGATGTACAACTAGTGGCTCAGTTACATGGTTTCCACTAAAAAAGACCATTTGTGCCTTCTTTTTTACCTTTCTTTTTCCCTTTTTATTTTGGCCCCTGGTAAATAAACCCCCCACCTCCCTCCTCGGTTTCTTCAAACCAGCCCTTGACACCATATTTTATTGAATATTTGACTATTGTTTGAGGCCCAATTGATCCTTTGGCCCACCTATAAGTGTGTCTTGGTCCTGTAGGCTCGTTCACAAGCTTCCAAAGACTCAAATAATTTAGTTTCTTATCTTCATCAATTGATGCAAATTGATCCACATCATTCTCCCCCACTTGAAAAGAACTCGTCCTTGAATTAGGATGCCACATCGATCCTAGAGAAGAACCATTTGTAATTTCACGAATCTTGTAAGAGATCTCTAACCTTGAAGTTGCCGCTGGATGGTATACTTACACAATCTATGTGTCATATGTAAAAATCATGTACCAACCCAAAAGCTTAAGCTATTAGATGGAAGTCCCACATCCCAAGAATGACATAAACGAGAACAAGCTCTGAATACCATGTAAAAAACCATGTACCAACCTAAAAGCTTCAGCTGAGGTGGAAGGCCCAAACAGGTATATGAAGCCATGTCCAACCCAGGACTTGGGCGATGTGGGATGTGGGACTTCCCAACATCACATCCATCCAATCCGCCCAATGCGCTTTGATTCAATGGCACATGATCAAATCATGAACAAGTATAAGGTGAGATTTCCTTATATAGACTTTATTAAATGGATCTTCAAAATAGGGAATCTCCAAAAATACATCTTTGTTGAATGAAGAATCGAAATGCTTTATGATGCCGAGAGTTTTTGCTTCAAGATTGTTGTATTGGAATATGGAATCGAAGTACACAACAAAATACACGTCAAAGGTTGGCACATCCTCAATACCAACATCTTGACATGCACCAAAGATCGCCTGATCAATGACATCATTGACTTGATATGCATCAAAGGTAAGCATATCATCAACACGAACATTATCTAAGTACTCATCAAATATTGGAGGCTTAGACCAATCGTCTTCTTTTAATGTTGATGATCGGCCCCCATCACAGAACATCTCATCATCACCATCATTGTCCGAGCTTTAATCATAAATCGAGCCATCTTCATCACAATCATAGGCTGCTACCCTCAATCCATCGTTAAAATCTTCACATGATGCGAACGCACCATATGCTCAGCATTGGGTCAACTGTTCAACTCTTTTATAATCTGTATAGGTTGTAATCAAGGGACTACATCACATCTAATTGCATCAATTAGTGTACAATGATTTATGATTTCCTGCTAATCGGTCCATAAACTGTCGTTCTACAATAATTCTACAGTGTCTTTAATTTACACTTGTGAAGGTGGTTCTTCAACTGTTATGGTTCTTCACAAGAGCACAGGTCTTCATTCTGTCCCCTTCTACTATTTTCAAAGAAGATCTCGAAGCTGTCATTTCCTTCAGAAAAAATCAGAAAAGTGCTCTTGGTTTAAGGATGCATAACCCAAGCGGATATTCTGTAAAGAAATCTAAGCGGCGGTCATTGTATCCTGGGACATTGTCCATCAAACATTTGCACTGATAGCCGGGGCGAAACAGCATGGCATCATTTTATCTGATTTCTATATTTTTCCAATAGTTTAGCTTTAACTTTCCAACTAATCCTAAGATATATATATATATATATATTCCAACTCCATCACAGTCAACCTCCCACCATAGTTTCCGTACGATGCAATGAGTAAGACAACCATTTAGATGATTAAATATTAAGAGAAACTTTACTAAATGGTGAGAAACATTACCGTTTGACCAGAACTCTCTCCAACAATCATTTTATCCAAGGATACACCAAAATAAATTTGTGGTTTTAAAAATATTTCCCAAGATAAAATATTTTCTTCCTTGTTGCAATCAGCATATCCTGTATCCATAATCATTGCTTCAATGATCTGATAGGCACAAAATTTTAATAGAAATGACACAAGGACAAAATATAGTATGAATCACACCAGGAACACTAGAGTGTAAAACATGTGATTTCACAAGCACTCGGGCACGCTTGAGATTTATCTGCCAAATAAGGAATCCAATTGTAAATAAAAGCAAACAGATATGAAGCATTTATTAAAGAAAGAATGAAAAGGCTAACTGTATGAAGAAAGTTAAAGAATGCTAAAATAATTAAATTTTGAACATGAGAAAAGTGAGAAATGCTCAAAAGGAAGAATCCATGTCGGTAAACTAAATGGTTATATTATCATTGCAGTTGTTGTAGCTATTGATGTTGCCGTCTTTCTTGTTGTCATTATTAGTTTATTACTACAGACACATAATATAACTCCAACTCACAACGATGTGATTGTGATAATGAGCACCTTCCAATTGTGCTAGTTTTATAGCAAATCCATTAAAGGATAATAGAAACAAGGTTATATGCGTGTGTGTGTGTGTCTACCAGGTTTCACGGAAATCATGGGATGGGGGGATGGGAAGGTCTCATTGACATTGCCAAAAAAATCAGCCCCATCAAATCACCCAAGAGTAATAGAATCCAAGACAATTTAAACCATAGCTAGATACCCTTTGACACGAGAAGAATAAAATGAAAGGCATTTCTTTAGCCAAATTGGATCAATTTGATTCCAAACAATGCATCATATAGCATTCATACGTCTAGCACTGCAGACTTTCAAATCCCAGTGGAAACCATATTGCATAGACGTCATCTTGAATCTAGGAAGTGAAGGCTTAAAAGTAACTTTCAAATCCCAGGCTCTTAACATTGATTTTCTTTTTTTGAAAAAAGTACTGTATTAAAAGAAAGCTATACAGTATAGGAGAGGTATACTGTACCAAAAGGAAGCATGAAGCCTAGACCCAACAAAAAGCTATGGACCCATACCCAGCCCAGAAGGAAAAAAAAAAAAAAAGGAAAAACAAAACAACAAGGGATACAAAATAACCCGCAAAACATGACGAGAAGCACCCTCCTTGGCTAGGCTATCAGATTCTGTGTTAGCACTTCGACCAATATGGGAAAAGAATACTTGAATACTTTTTGCAAGATTAAAAATCTCCCCAACAACACCAGCCACCTTTCAAGGGGGTTTAGCATCTCCCAAGGCCCACTGAATAGTGCAAAAGGAGTCCCCTTCAATTATCAAATTGTGTAGGTTCAAGCGCTTTGCTTCTCTAAGGCCAATCCTGATAGCCAGTAAATCTGCAACCAGTAAATCTGCAACATTTGCCAAGGTGAAACCTGCAGGCCCCGAGTAAGAAAGAATGGGCTTACCCATGTCGTTTCGAATAATGCCTCCCACCCCAGCCACGCTAGGGTTGCCATGGGCACTTCCATCAAAGTTTAGTTTCGGTTGCCTGTAGGCTGGGGTGTCCATATGTGAATAACTTCGAGCTTTGCTGGAGAGGAGCATGACACTTCTTTCCAATTTCTTTGAATCTTATCCACCATGAAACCCCGAAAAGAGGCAAGGGGAGAAGCCCAGGAAGCTACAAGGTGTTTAATCTTGTCCCTGAGAAGGATCTCATTGGTAGCTTTGTCTTGAAAACATCTGTTGTCTCTCTCCTTCCAGATCACCCATAATGTAGCCACAAAAGAAGACCTCCACATTATGCGGCCTCTACAAGCCCAAATTCCACACTTCGAAGAGATGAAACAGACTGAAGGGGAGAACCCCGCTGACATCAAACCAACAGAAAACAGACTTCCTAAGGAACTGACCAACCCTACAATTTAGGAAAAAGGTGATCCATTGCTTCCTCATCAGCCAAGCAGATGGGGCATGCATTTACAATGCACGATTTCTGATTTCAGAGGTTATCAATGGTCAAAGTACCTCCAAGTAAGGCTATCCAAGAAAATGCAAGGACCCTTGGAGGAGCTTTGAACTTCCACAACTGGGCAATATTAGAAGCACCAGAATCGTCCCTACTGAAGGCAGCAAAACAACAGAGGCAACGGAGAAACACCCATCCGTAGAGCAAGACCATATCCTTAAATCTTTACCATCCACCGGGATGTATACCTCATCAATTAGGGCCAACAGCGAGCAGAATTGGCCCTCTTCTACATCAGAGAGGTTTCTTCTAAAAGTAGGACCCCATATAGGCTTTACTCCTACTTGCTCTACATAATCCTTCACAAGAGCTTTTCTATCCTTTGCACAACGGAATTGGTCTGGGAATTGGGAAGCCAAAGGAGAGTACCCAATCCAAGTATCTAACCAGAAAAGAACTTTATCTCCCTTATCCACATGTAAACGGGTGAAATTAGAAAAGAGCTCCCGGACGGACAAAATGCCTTTCCAAATTCCTCAGTGATGACATGAGTCACCGTGTGCCTCCCAACCACCTCTAGCAACACTGTATTTTGAGGAGAGCACTTCCATCCAAAGACCAACTAACTCATCCCCGAGGCGCCATAACCATTTGGCCAGAAGAGTTTGATTCATAGTTTTAATCGGTCCAATTCCCAGGCCTCCTATTTTAGATTTGCAAACCAGATGCCATCTCACCAAGTGGAATCTTTTCTTCACCTCAGTCCCTTGCCACAAAAAGGCCCACTGTAATTTTTCAATGTGTTTAATTATCTCCATCGAGCACTTGAACAGTGATAAGAAGTATATTGGCGGATTGGAGAGAACCGATTTAATTATGGTAAATTCTACCTCCAAGGGATAGATACTTAGCCTTCCAGGGAGCAAGTCTCTTTTCTAGCCTTTCCATCACCGGTGACCAAAGATATTTAGGTGGAGCACCGATGCAAAGAAGCAACCCCAAGTATGTCGAAGGAAGCACACCGGCCTTACAGCCCAAAAGCCCTGCCAAAACGAGAAGATGATCTTCGGGCACTCTTACACCAATCAATTCGGTTTTGAAGAAGTTAATCTTGAGACCAGAAGCCGCTTCAAAACACAACAGGGTTGCCTTAACATTCTTAATTTCATCCTCATCAGCATCGCAAAAAACAAGCGTGTCATCAACGAACTGTAGGACGATTAATACTGGTCCTAAACCCATTGATAAGGTTCCCATTAGCTGCCGCTTCAATCATATGACTCAAGGCCTCGCCCACAATAACAAAAAAGAAGGGAGAAATAGGGTCCCCTTGGTGAAGACCTCTAGATGCATGAAAAAAGACTTTCGGAGAACCATTTACCAAAATGGAATAATGAGCTGATTGAACACATTCCATAATCCACCTCCTCCATTCTGCCCAAAACCCATGCGACACATGAGATATTGAAGGAAGTCCCAGTCCACCATGTCATAAGCCTTTTCGAAGTCCAACATACAAATCAATCCAGGCTTTTTTCCAAGGTTCCTCAAGTGAATGCAGTTGTTTACTGTAATATCCTGGGCCCTACAGGGACCCTAGGATTAGTATTATTAGTAGGGCCCAGGTGGGACCCTTAGATGTTTGTTATTTCAATATATTATTGGATGGGAAGGTCAAACGTGAGTGGCATTAGGATGAGGGAAAGAGTTGTATATCAACTCAAATTGGGAGTTCTTGTGTCTTGTGTAAGTAGGACTATGTCCAGTTTGAATGGGATTCAAAGAGTAGCTTGGGATGAACTATGACTCTAATGTATATAATAACCATCGACCATTTGTTTTGGTATTCAATTCTCTTCTCCTTCTTCTTGAGAGAAAAATCTTTGAGAGAGCTTGTGGCTGCAAATTTTGGGGAAGAAGAAGGCAACCAGCAGAGGGACGACTAGCGGATGTCCTACTCGCGCCCTCACATCGCGAACACGGCAATCGTCTGCCGCAGGTGAGTGGATCTTCCTAAATACCTATATGATTTAATCAAGATGGCTGATAATAGGGCATGATTCAATTATTCTGTATTGCTATGTATAGAGTGATTTTTCTGTAACTATGGAGTAGACATAAAATCTGTTTTGAGCCCAGGGAATAATGTAAGAAGGGCTGTTTGAATGATACAACTGATATGGAGTACAAATCCATGAGCATCCATCAAATAGGTATGAAATTGGTGAGACCAGAAGCATGGCGACAATATAAAATATTGACGTTGGAGGGCTGTGGGACCCCATGGCCCACTAGATGAGGAATCTGGACCCATGGGAGGTGGGGCCCCGTTTGGGCCACCATCCACTTGATTTAAACAGAAGAGGTGTGGTTTGATTGAATAACAGGGCAGGGGTCGACATCAGTTGTGGGACCCACCAGTAGACTTGATCCAAGATCAAGACCCCTTATCCTACAGGGGACCCAGAGGCGACCTGGTTGGTGGTGGTCTCATGTGGAGTGGGCCCCATCTGCCCAACCATCCAGAAACTACAAATCTGGGACTCGTGAGACCCAATCATGGAATTGTTTGTAACTGTTTAGGCTGCAGGGCCCAGTGGGGCTACTTGATGTTGAAACTGAGCCGTGGGATTTATTGTGGGGCCCTCGGCGACCATTGAGATAAAGTCTGATCTTGGATTAGATCAGTGGGACCCACTGCACTATACACCGAGATGTTTCAGGCATGAATCCCATGTTTTGACACTGTGTGTGTAGATAGGACCTGGGAGAAGTTTATAAATTGGGTCAGCCCCTGCACTTGTTATTAAATTACAATATAACCTTATCATTTGAATTAATTGAGGTTTCTGGAAAATAGGGACTATGTTTATTGTGATTAATTGTATAGTCCGCTCACTGGAATTTGGCAGAATGTGAAATTCTGCAATCTTGTGTAACGTTCTGATTATAAAGAAGGTGGGCCAATCCTATACCAACCCATACCAGATATGATTGGAAGTGGGGCACTAACCTAATGAGGGCATGTATGGGACTGGTCCCACACTAATGAATGTTTAACTTCATTTATTGTGGTTAGTATTTGATATAGTATGAATGGAATGCCTAATGATGCAATATGAACTACTGCTACGCATGCGAGGGTGGACTTGTATACAAGGTCCTCTGTGATTATGGAAATTCTAGACCTTTGGGTTCAGGTTGTATTATGGATGAGGGCCATGGAGGCCGTTGTGTTCGTTGGTCCTTGGAGGCCATTGCGTTGTTTGGTCCTTGGTGGACTTGTTTTGTTTGGTCCTTGGTGGACGTTGTGTTGGCAGGTCTTTGGTGGACACGGGTGATGAGACAAGGCCCGAGTGGCTTGTAGACATGTGAATATAGCCTTCATGGCGTGGTAATGTGCACATGGCACGAAAATGTAATTGAACGGACCTTTAACTGCTTTTTTACTTGTAAATTTACACTTGTGCTATTTATTTGATATTATGTTCCATGCGGTGTTGGTAATTAGGAAAATTCATTCACCAGTGTTACTGATGTTGTGTTGCCCCCTTCAGCTAATCACATTGCGGGAGGGCCAGAGCACAACGACGTTCAGCCTGTAGATTTCTGCATGCGTGGTTGACGAAAGAGCGGGAAATTACAAAAACAGCTGATAGTGGGATTTCCCCTTTAAGTGGAATTATATTTATTTAGAGACAATTGAAGTTTTATTGACTTTCATAAATTCTAATTGGAATATTATATTGATTTAAATGCCTAATTCCTTGAGGGAATTATTTGATTTATGCTTACTGAATATTGCTAAAGAATTGTGATCCAGAATCTGATAGGGCCCCGGAATTTGGGTCGTGACTTATACGATGAGCACCCCATCTAAAATCTATCTTCCTTTGACGAAAACTCCTTGAGTTAGGGCTATCAGATTAGGCAACACCTTCTGAAGATGAATAGCCAACACCTTTGAAAGGATCTTATAGATAAAACCAATCAAACTAATTGGAAAAAAATCCTCGATAGAAACAGCTCCAGACTTCTTAGCAATAAGTGTAATGAAAGAGGCTCCTAAGTGCCTGGAGAGCTCATCTCTAGCATGGAATTCTTTCATAAAGGCTTTTAAGTCTTCTTTAATATCTTCCTAGAACCTTTGGGAAAAAAACCAATGGAAAACCATCAGGCCCCGGAGCGTTATCATCACCCAAGTCAAACACAGCTGCTTTAATCTCTTCTTCCAACACTTTCCAGCGAAGCAGCAACATCAAATCCAAGCACATTGAAATCAAGGCGATCCAAAGAGGGCCTATTCCAAGAGTCTTTTAAATACAATTGAAGAATTGGATAATGTGATCGAAAATGCTAGTTTTGTCTTCGAGACGCCTATCCCCCATCCATCAATATTACAATCTTGTTGGTCCTGTTTCTGAAGGAAGTAAAACTATGGAAGAATTTGGAGTTCCTGTCTCCATCCATGAGCCATTTAACTCTAGATCTCTGTCTCCACTTAATCTCCTCCCCCTTAACCTTTTTCTAGAAGGAACTTTTCAGGTTTAGTCTCTTAAGAAACTCCCCGGAAGAGAGATCACCCAATTCCTCTTTTTTGTCAATCTCTTGAAATTCTTGTAGAAGGCTGGCCATAGAGTGATCCACACTTCGATATTGACGAGCAGCCCAATCTTTGATAAGGAGCTTGAGCTTCTTTAGTTTAGTCACTATTCTGTAGCCTTCCCAACCAGCCACCAAAATTTTTTTTTGGATAACAGAGTGTCCCAGCCCTTTGGGCCGGACTAATCCCTACGGGCCCAGGGGGATCCGGGTAAATCCCATGTGGCCCCAGTGTGGTAGCGTAGTTTCGAACCCTCAACCTCCGGGAGCAAACCGTGGTCCTAGGCCAACTGAACTACCTCTCAGGGTTAGCCACCAAAATTTCCTTCCACCAATTACTGATTAAAAGGGGAAAAGACTACTCCTTGAAACACATGAGTCCAAACCGGAATGGCGGTGGCCCCCACCACTCTTTCCGAGAGTCTAGGAGAATTGGGCAGTGGTTTGATGTTGGTTTAGGAAGAGCTTTCTGCAGCACATCTGGGTATAAATCCGTTCAATCACCATAGAGGAGAAATCAGTCCAACCTAGATAAAATTGGGTGCTTTTGGTGGTTCGACCATGTATATATAGCCCCATGGAGCTGCAAATTCTGGAGAGCGTGAGAATTAATCCAATTAGAGAAGACCTTCATCTCTGCGAAAACACGACATCCTCCCAATCTGTCTTAAGGATCTGATTATATTAAAATCTCCTCCTAGCCACCAAGGGCCACACCATTTATTTCTAATGGAATCCAACTCCCTCCAAAAACTTTCTCTACTAACCCTGCCGGATGGCCCATAAATAGTGGAGATGATCCACTCCTTATTTAACTCCACATCCCTCACCACAAATGAAATTGAAAAAAGCCCGGTCCATTGATCTAACATCACCCATTTTCGGGAGTCCCACATCAACAAAATACCCCCAGAAGTCCCCGCAGCATTTAACCCCACCCAATTGAAGAATATAGACCCAGTAATTTGCTTCACCACACTACCGTCCATAGATATTATTTTGGTTTCCTGAATTAGAACGAGAGATGCCTTAGACTGCCTAATTACCCTCTTTACAATAGCCCACCGATTCGAGCTTCCCAGACCATGAACATTCCAAGAGAAAATCATTTGCAAACTTTGCATGCCACCTGAGAGCGCTGAGCAACCTTAGCCTTGGTACCAGCCCCCTCTTGTTTACTCCCACCTTTGTCATAATTTATGGTACTCTGGAGACCTTGCAACTCCCTAGCTCCTTTCCTCTTGGATTTATCCAGAGAAGATAATTCTTTATTCTGCTTTTGGCGACCCTCGGCAAACTCAAACAGACTCTCCCAACCTTTATCACAATTAGTAACAGAGAGCCCCACAACCTCCCCACATAGCTTCAGTTTCTCCGGTAGCCAGTTAGAGGAGCCAGACTTCCGAAGGGGCCCCAGAATATCTGTGGAAGCATTCGCCTGAGAGTCAACACCTCCGTCAGTGCTTGGAGTTGACAAAGACACCCTATCTTCACTGCAATGAAGGGGAGTGGTCAGATCACGACACTGCTTAGAAGGGGAGAAAGATCCCACTGGTTTTTTGTTGAGGGTAACCCACCCCCTCTTGGCTGTGTTATTTGACAAACCAGGCGAACCAGCGGCCCTAACCCTTTGAAGAGAGGACTCAAGGGTAAGCCCTAAACTTCCGCTTGGCAGACTCTCAAAGACATCTCCGTCCTGGCCCTGGGTAATTAGAAGCATCGGGGTTAAAGTTGATGTTTAAATTGGGCTCCTTAAATGGGCCACCATCTATTAATTTATCCTGGGCCTACTGCCACCAACTCGCCAAGCTTAGGGCCTCTAAAAAGGTCACGAACCCGGCCCACCCTAGCGAAATCAAGAGCGTCAAGTTCTGTTTTGAAATTCTAATGTGGAGAGCTGACATCATCATCTTCAACCTCCATCTCTGGGTCACTATTGCTGCAACCCTCTTCAATGGTGTCATCACCCTCTTCGCATCCACCGTCAGAGCTAAGGAGGGATTGCGCAATTTGCGCTAAACCTCTAGCCTCCTTCCCATCCAGGTTCTGAGTCACCTTTCTGCTGAAGGACCATTGGTTCTTCCTCCACCTTCACCGGCACCAGGACATCATCCAACCAAAGAAAGATCTCCTTGGGGAGACTTCTCGTTTCATCCCGCAGCACCTTAACTCTGCCGAAAAGGAGATCCTCTTGCTGAATAGTCCTGTGATCAACCTCCAGAGTCTGGCCAACACAGTCACCCAGAAGCTTAAAGAATCCTTCCCTCCACAGGTGTAGGGGAACGCTTATGAACCGCAACCAGACTTCCTTGGGGGCCTACCCAGGATCTCCATCCACCTTTCCACACGCCAGAAAGGGGAACCCTCTTCGCCTCTGATGGATAGGAGGCACTATTCTGCCTCCGTTTCAGAGACAAACTGCATTCAAACCGCAGAAGAGTCCAACATCCTAACCTTAGCACGTAGCTTCCCCTGACGAGATTCCAACCAAGGATAGACACTAGGCAGCCAATGCTCTGAGTGCTTCAGGAAGCCAACCAGGCTATTGGTGAGGGATCTCTTCCCTACGTTAATCACCCAGGGAGCCACTCTCACCATAGGGGACTCTCCTTTCTGAAGAATCCAACCTTCTTGCTGGGCACTACCAAAGGATCCTGTCATTCGTCTCAGAGGATTAAACAAAGGATTATCCAAAGAGGAAGCAGTTTTTCCAGGATCACCAAGGAAAGACTCTGCCGGAAGCTGATCTACTGGCTGGGAGGACTCCATCTTCTTTCCTGGGTTGGATAACTGGACGTTTATCCTCCTCCCTCCCCACGATTTGCCTCTGGCCAGCTCAATGGCCAACTCCGCTTCTCTTATTGACCCAAATCTAACAAAAGCAAAACCTCTGCCTCTACTTCTTGCTGTATCTTTAGGAATGAAGGAGTCTAAGATCCCGCCTGCCCTGCAAAACATTGGTTCAAGCTCTGGGGAGGAGATGGAGGCAAGGAGTTTGGACACAAACAAGAATTGGTCTTCTCTTTTTTAGCGCTAGGATTCTTCTAGGAAGGGGTTTGATGTCTCCAGCCATAGAGGAAGTATTTTTCTCTTATCATTAATCTTGACATCAATCATCACTATATCATTCATTGTTGACTGTTATATCAATTGCAAGTTGTAATGTAAGGGTTTTTGGAGCCACTTATGCAGAGACTTGCATGTGTCCATAAAACCATGATTATAAAACATGGCTCACATGTGCATTGATAGCAGCCAACCGTGATACGAGCATGATGAGGCATTCTCCCGCTAGGGGAGATGTCTGGGGATAAATGTATCTAAGAGATGTAATGTAAACCCACTCCATGTAATTACTTATACATGGATATTTTCCTACACATGACATGAATCCATATATTCCATATTGGTGCTTACCTGTTCGGTTGATATTGCTTGACATCCAAAGTGAATATAAGAAGCTCTGGAGATACTTACCGTGGTAAATCTAAGGACCGAAAGTGACTGGTAACGTAACCAAAGGTGCAGTAGCCGCATGCCCAACCATGTGAATACTAACATATGATATGATTTTTGGAGTCCAGGTGTATCCTGCAATGTGGTTCAGAGAAATGGTCGAGACAGTGAAAGATCAATCCTGGTCAGAACAGTAGAGATACATTAATTATATACCATTATCAATATCCCAAGAACGAGGCCAAGGAGCTGGGCTGCCACTTCCCATACTTCCTCCTGAAACATGTAATGCAAATAATTTCAAGATAGGTCCCAGAAAGCACTGAAACATATACCTGGCATGCAGTGAATGAGACTTAATTTAATGAACTGAAGAGAGACAGGACATTCCAGTCATAGCGAAATAGGGAAAGAATATCTCACAAATGCAAGAATAAACTAATAATTAGCACTTAAAAGGTCTGCTCATACCACATGCAGCTCTTTTGCTTTCTTTCCTATCCAGGCACGCATGAGATTATGGTACAGATATGGACAAATCAAGGTAACACCATGTAATTCACCAGGCCCAAGAAACAGAATAGTCAATTCATCAGGCTGGCTCTGGATGTGTATTTCTGAACGGGCTCTGCATGAGTATTGAGTGTCAACTGTGGGCCAAAGTTTCTCCAACTTTCCATCCATTTCGTAACTTAAGGCTCACTCATGATGTAATCTGAATTTTGTGCCAGAGGCTCCAAATCATAGGGCAACCTCAAAAGCTTCTCAAATCTGGCATATGGGTGTCTCCTTCATGGCTTAAAATATGAGCTAATATGCTACACATCGGCCGCTGCAAAATTAGCAGCAGACTAACCAATACACAATTTTGACTATTGGTTAGTATTGTCCCATATCCCCAATATCGGCCAATAATATGAGCTATGATAGCCATAACCGACATTATGCTAAAAGGGCTGTGACAGCCATGAAATTGATTTTTTTTTATTTTTTATCTTAGGGCCCATTTTATTTATATCAAAGGGGCTAAAGATGAAGGATTAAAAGTTAAGATGCACCAGGGGCCATCAAGTAATTTCAATCTGAAATGAAAGAATTACATATCCATCACCACAGTAAATTAAATCCTAGAGAAGTGGTGGTCTCATCTAAATCTACAACTTATCCCATTTACTTCTCACCTCATTAGGACTCCTATAAAATTCCCTTCACCATGAGTTCCCAGGAATTTGATACCAAGTAGGTAACAGGTTACTATGTGATTCTTTGTGGCATTTACTTTATTGGGCCTACTTGAGACTGGCAGCAATTACAGTACGACGTGGAATCAGAAGGATTCATCACGGATGAAAGAAAAAGCACAAAGAGAGCAAATATCAATGATAAGAACTGCCTAAACTGCTCATAGGCCAGGATTTTAAATACAAAAAAAAAAAAAAAAAAAGCTTAGAATGACACTAAATTCCTTGAAACACAATTGATTTAGTCCATAAACTTTGATAGGTTCAACAATTTAAGACAAGATAATGATACAAGACCTATATGACGTTGGGGATCCACTACATACCCTTGTACTGTGCCTTGGTGGAAAGGAAAAAAAGAAAAAAAAAAGCTTAAAGCATTTTTCAACGTTGTGGATTTTTTTGGCTTGTTCATTTTTTGCATAATAGCCCCTAAAAATAAAAGTTTACATTGTGGCCCCTCAAGAAAAATAATTTTCTCCTTCCACCATTGCTCATGGGTTGTTTGGTTGGGGAAATCAAAACATTATAGTAATAAGAGAAGTGAAGCAACAAAAACTCCATAATGATTTTGTGACCTAAAACTTACTAGAGAAACATTAAGAAAATAAAAACAAAACTACGGAAGATCTAGTTCCCAAAATCATCACATATATTAAAAATACAACCGAATTGGAGAAAATGCTTCAATAAGAATGCTGCTGCACTTATAATATTCCTTTACATTTCAATACACTTGTTTTCATAGCTAATGTGATTTGAACCTGCAACCTTCTGGTTGGGAGAATGAGAACCGTTAAAGTGTGCTGCAGGCTTGTCTTTAACTATGTTTAGTAAACTTTTTTTAAATAAATTATTAGAAATGAATTACATTACAGCCTAATTTAATACTTTACCTTTGCTGCAACCTCTCCAAGATTTCCAGCTGTGGCAAAATGATTTTGAATCACACGAAATGAGGGGTCTTTTAGTCCTCTTGCTATAGCCTGTTAAAATACCATAACCAGTTTTAAGCTTTAAGCTATGCAATACTTCATATTGCAGTGAGGATTCCAAATTTCCCACTGTAAATAAAGTAAATAAAAACTGAAGTATAGATGATAACTATATAAAAAAGGGAAATTTACGCTATAGTCCCTGCCTCTTGCCCTAATTATCCAAAAGTCCATGCAGTATTGGGAACTCTTTTTTGGTCCTAGGCTTTTACAAATTGACATATATGCCCCCTCAACAGTGACAATAACCACAATTAAAATGGTTTTGACCATATTTGAATACCGCTTGTGAACAAAACAATACCCATACACTAATCCCTCTTTCTCACCTCTTCTAATGACATCCTACGCTCTTGCATCATACCCCATCGCGTTCTGTCCATTTACCAACGGCATTTCCAATGATATTTTACTAGTGTACACACTTAAATGTATGAAACTCTCTCCATTTCTCTCACATTCTCATTTTCTTCTTTCCCTCAACCAATTGAAAAAAAAAATTGTAAAATCAAGTCGTGCTCCTTTATCATTGCAATGATTTTTCCACTTCGGTTTCTTTGAGATTTGAATGGTTCTTCTTAATCTATATGTAAAGGGGTATTAGTTGTTTTGTTGATGACTCGGGGTTCGGTTTGTATGGAAGGGATAGTTAATGGAAATGGGTTAATTTAGACTTAGGTTTATTTGTTATAATATGTAATGAGATGAGAGAAAAAGGAGACAGGGTTGGAGAGAAACGAATACCACAAATGGGAGGATCGTCTGTCTATTTTATAATCTCATTATGCCCTAATCAAGGGCTCTAAACAAGCTAATTAATACAATCAGAATAATGAATGAATCAATCTCCTAATCTATACAACTATACAAGGAAGGTCAATCAGATAAATCAGCAACATAATCTTATCACTGAATCCTAGGGATGGCAAAAACCCCCACGGGTCCGGGGCCCCGACCCGAAATTCGGGTATGGGGCTGGGTTAGGGCCCCAAGCTCAAGGGCGGGTAGGGTATGGTAGTACCATTCCCGGCCCCGAACCCGACCCGAAAATTATCTTATGCACTGTTGCACTCTCCCCATTCCCCTCTTTTAGGTCACGATGGACCAACCCCCCCCCCCCCCCCCCCCCTTCTCATTCACTCCAATAGCAGCCCTCTCTTCCTCTCATCTCTCTCGTTCACTCACCTCACTCTCCTCGCAGCCTTGCCGCCACCGGCTGATGCCGCCCTACCATCACCACCGCCGGCCACCATCATCTCCGGCGAACCAGCCCACTCCATCTCTCTTTGTTTTTCCCCATTTCCCCTTCTTTGTTTCTCTATTTTTCTTTCTTTATTTCTCTTCCTCCCTCATCCTCCTTGCTGCCCACATGACTGAGCTCCCCATCCACCTCATCCTCTCATTCTATCTCTCATTTCACCCTTGCTGCCAACATGGATCAGCCCCTCCTCACCCATCTCATTTATCTCTTTCTCTCTCTTTTGAAGTATGGTTGGAGTTGGCTGTTTGTAGACTGCTGTTGCGACGGTGAGGAATGGTGCATAGTGGTGGTGAGGCAGAGACACCCCGCTGCTGCTGCTGGTGTCCACAAGACCCAAGTGCCCTCAGAATTTCAAAATGCCCTCTTCCTCTCTTCTGCGTCTCTCTTCTTTCTTTTTCTGTATTTTTTTTATGGGTTGGGTGGGTTTTAGTGATTCTGATTGGGTTTTTCTTGGAAGGGGATTGGGATTTTGGCTGAGAGGTGGGGTTTCAGCAGGATTTCTTGCTGCCTCTTTCTTTCAGTGAACCCCCCCCCCCCCCCCCCCCCCCCCCCCCCCCCCCCCCCCCCCCCCCCCCCCTCTCTCTCTCTCTCGAAAGGAGATGGTGTTGATTGGATGTGGGTTTCTATCGGAGGGTTTGGGGTTGTTGGTGGGTTTTACGGATTGAGTGTGGAAAGGATCTCCGGTGGATGGTGTTGGGCTGCCGGTTTGAATGGCAATGGGGCGCGTCAGGGTCGGGGTCAGGGATTCCCCGAACCTTAAATAGCGGGGATGGGGACGGGGATGGGAAGGGCATACCCGCCCCCGCCCCGCTGCCATCCCTACTGAATCCCATACGTGGGATTTTATATACAACTGTGTGGGCTGGGCCTAAGTGGGCCCAAGCCACACTATCTTCTACACTCCCCTTCAAATAGATGTGGAAATGCAAAAAATATCAATTTTCTAGTGAGATCATGATGACGCATTTTGGGAAGAGCTTTTGTGAAGATATCTGCTAACCGAGGATACAAATATTGGCCGCTACGTGATATATCAGCCATAGCGGTGGTCACCGCCACGCTACGGCCAAAATATCGGCCGTCGCAACCATGGTGGCCCGTAGCGGGGGGTTATAAAACCCCCCTTTTGGACGACTTTTAGGGTTTCTTCTTACCTTTTCTTCCCCTCTCTTTCTCCACTTTGACTGCTGAAACATATCTTACTGCCCCTTCTGGTCCCAACTCCATTTTTGAAGATTTATTGCTACCAAATCAAAACACTCAACTATTCTAAGGAATCTAAAGATTCTAAACAAGATTCTTCATAGAGGTATGCATTTCTTTGTGATTTTTTTTCAACTTTTGAGACTATCAGTCTCTAACTACTATGAATCACAACATAATGGCATCATTGTCTTGTTTTATTGTAGATCCATGCTTCCTTTTGATCTTGCATGTATATCTTTTGTTTTTTTTATATATTGTTATTTTTATTTTCAGATATATGTTATTTAAAAAAAAACATTATTACTTATGGAAAACTCAAGAAACTTGAAAATGGCTTCATATTATTAGATCTAGGTTTCCCATAGATTCATTCCAACATATATTGCTTGTTTTTCAATTTTATTCCTTTTTTTATTTTTGTAAAAAAAATTATTTTTAATAATTGAATACAAATCAAATGTCTTCAAAAGGGCTCCTAGAATTTAGATCTATGTTTCCCATAGATCATTCCAACATATATTGCTTGTTTCTTTTTTACGTTTTTTTCTTTTATATTTTCGGATTTTTTTTTTGGAAAAAAAAATATTTTTAATAATGGAATACCAATCAAATGTATTGAAAAGTGCTCCTAAACGTTTTGAATATGTTTGGCATAGATCAATCCAACATTTCTTTGTCTTTTCCTTTTTTTCTTCTTTTCTATTTTCGGATTTATTTATTTTTTGAAAGAAAAAATGCCTTAACTAATTCATTACCCATCATATTGTTTTGAGTAAGGCCTCTAAATGTTATATCTATGTTTGGCATAGATCAATCCAACACATCTTTAACTTTTCCTAATTTTATTTTCGGATTTTTAATTTTTTGAATATGTTTATATACTTTAAGTAATGAAATACCAATTTAATGTCAAGACAATGATTCCTAAGCGTTAGATATATGTTTCCTCGAACGTGTTTTTTTTTTTTTTTAATTTTTAACATACTACATGTTCATATTTATAGGTATTCAGTCTTCTATTGTGTATTTGTGTTTGCCAATTGATGACTTAAAATGCCTCATGATATTGATCCCATATGGAGCTTTGGTGAGGCAGTTGAGAATAACAGGTTGAAAATCAAATACAAGTTTTGTCGGAAAGTGACCAATGGGGGCATTACAATATTCAAGCACCACTTGGGCCACATTTCTGGCAACGTTGCTGGCTGTACCAAAGTACCAAGGGAAGTCAGGGAACAAATGAAAGCTTTGGTTGGCCAAAACAAAGCTGGAAAAGTAGAGATAAAGAAAAGAGGCAGCAAGATGTTGATTCTGCCCGTTATGATGTATTTGGGGATGAAGGTTTTGATGAGGAAGATGCACAGATGGAGGCTATACGCCGAGAGTCCATCATGAGTCACCAAGAAGAACATGAGCGTCATGCATTTGCTGGAAGCAAATATTATGATGCAGGGGGCTCATTTGCTGTGCCAAGTAGGGGCAGGGGAATTGCGGGGGCCATGCATAGGGCATTTAGCACCCGGGAACGGGATGTTGATGTAGAAGTTATTTCTACTAGAAGAGCAGTTCCTCCCCCTATTGACCCTCTAGCACATAAAAAAGAGAGAGCTAAAGAACCAAATATATCAAGTGTTATGAAAGGGGCAATGAAGGCCGCAAGAGATAGGTTAGCCAAAGATACAACAAAATGGCTAATTCACAAGAACATACCACCTACAGCAATAGATTCCCCCTATTTTCAAACAATTCTTGGTGTAGCCGCCGAAGCTGGGCGGGGAATACAGTCACCCTCTATTTATCATGTGGGCACTAAATATCTCGAAGAAGAATATAAAGAAATAAAGGCATGGGTGGAGACCTTTAGGCCCATGTGGCAACAGAATAGAGTCACCATTATGTGTGATAGGTGGACCAGCAGCACACAAACACAATTAATAAACTTTTTGGTACAATCAGTCGCTGGGTGTGTCTTTGTGAAGTCCGTGGATGCATCTGAGCATAGACGGACAGCTAAATATATATACACTCTTATGGATAAGGTTGTAGAGAGTGTGGGAGAGGAGAATATTGTACAGATTGTTACAAATAATGGCACCAATTTCAAAGCAACCGGTAAGATGTTGGAGAAGAAGAGGCCTCATCTGTTTTGGACTCCATGTGCACCACACTGTATAGATCTGTTTTGGACTCCATGCGGCTGCCTTCTTTGGATTTGTGGATCCCAATGCTCATCAATATCAAATGCAATATGGTGCCAATAGAAATGATAACACTGATGGGGATGATGAGGATAACAATGCCTTGAATCTTGGTAGACATTCCTTTTGGTGGTGACCAAGTTATTCCTTCACCAACTCTCTACTCTTTGTCATTTCTAAATTGGTGTTGAACTGTTGAGTGTTGATCACTTCATTTAATTGATTGAATTTGAAGTTTGAACATTGAACCTTGAACCTTAAGGCTTGAAGTATTGATTGCTTAATGTTTACTAATGACCTAACTCTTAAGTCTTATGCCTTTTATTTCATGTTCCAGCTTTTTTTTATGAGCTTTTCATTACTTTCTAAGTTAGTAAGACTAAGAAACATGAATACAGGTGAAAAAACTAATCATTACTATTATTTTCTATTTATAGAGTGATACAGGACCTCATATATTGAGGGCACCGCTACACTCCCTTTTCTTACTTACTTTTGCAAAAGAACTACATTTTTTTTCATTTTACAATTTTCTGGAATTTTTTCAGATTTTTTTGGCGAGTATTTCAAATCACACCGCTACGCCGCAACGTAGCGGCCCGCTACGCAACGTAGCGCCCGCTTTGTAATGGTTTGGCGGCGGGCGCAGCCGCTATTTTCATCCTTGCTGCTAACTGATTATAGAGACACGAGGCAGAGTTATCTTCTAAGTAACAACATGCTGACGGATGAAGTGACAATCAATCTCAATATTGCTTCGTTCTTTCAGGAAATGCCGGATTGTTGAAAATTCTGGTAGCACTTGTGTTGTCCCCATGAAGAGGTGAAGAGCTACTAACAGTGACACCGAATTCACACAGAAGATGGCGTAGCCAGACGATTTCAGTACTCGCGGATGACATTGCCCGATATTCTGCCTCAGCAGAAGATTTTGAAACGGTGGTTTGCTTCTTGCACTTTCATGAAATAAGAGATTCCCCAAGAAACATACACCAGCCAGTGGTAGATCGCCGAGAATCTGGGCAACCAGCCCAGTCAGCATCCGCATAAGCGGATAAGTGCAGAGAAGCGCCCGAAGAATAGAATAGACCATGATTAAGGGTGCCTTTGACATAGCAGAGTATGCGCAAAGCAGCAGTAAGGTGATGTATGTGAGGATTGCTCACAAACTGGCTAACCGTATGAACGGCATAAGAAATATTCAGTCGAGTCATCGTTAAGTAGAGCAAACTACCAACTATCCGCCGGAAAACAGAGGGATCATCCAGGGGAGGGCCATCATCCGTACTGATCTTGTTGTTCAACTCCATAGGTGTATCAAAAGTGTGAGCATCATCAAGTCTTGCCAACGTAATCAAATCTTTAGCATATTTACACTGATGAACCTGAATGCCAGATTTGCTGCGCAAGAACTCCAGCCCCAAAAAGTAGGTGAGAGGACCAAGATCCTTCATTCTGAAGTGGCGAGTGACATGTTGTTTGAGATACGTAATGCCGGCAATATCATTGCCACTGCTAATCATATCATCAACATATACTAAAAGGAAGGTGTATCCCTTTGTTGTCCATCGAAGAAATAGTGAACTATCAGAATGACTCGGACGAAAGGCAGCTTGAAGAATTGCAGCTCGAAATTTATCGAACCAAGCCCTGGGAGCCTGCTTAAGTCCATAAAGAGATTTCTGCAACTTACAAACATGCTTAGGAGGAGAGGCATATCCCGGAGGAGGCTTTAAGTAAACAGTCTCTCGTAAATCCCCATGAAGAAATGCATTTTTGACATCCATTTGCCGTAGAGGCTAGTTGCAGGCTGCAACGACACAGAGAAGAGTACGAATGGTGGTCATTTTAGCCACTGGTGCAAATGTCTCCTCATAGTCAATTCCATACTCCTGCTTATAACCCTGCACAACCAATTGGACTTCGTAGCGATCAAGACTCCCATCGGAGGGAACTTTTATGGAATAGATCCATTTACTACCAATCACAGAGGCTCCTTCAAGAGTCGGTACCAAGTCCCATGTCTGATTAGCTTCGAGAGCGAGTAATTCCTCATTCATAACATCCTGCCAGTAAGCAATCTTCGAGGCCTGTGAATATGAGGTGGGTATAGGTACACTATCTAAAGATGAAAAGAGAGCAGGAAATCCATAGCGGTTAGGGCAACAGAAAGACGATTAGATCGTCGTAAAGAGATGATATTATCAGAAGAAGCATTGTTACCTGTAGGAGCAGTAGGCGGCACTGGGAGAGGATCAGGGGAGGGAGACATCATAGGAGGAACCGTGTTACGCCGGACATAGACTTTGGGAGCAGGTGATGGAGACGTAGACTCCGGGAATTGTGGCAAATAGGACACAACAATAGGATGATCTAAGTGTAATGAAAAGAATGGAATTTGTTCCAAGAAGATCACATTACGAGAGATTCGCATGCGTTTTTCAAACCTATCATAACATAAGAACCCTTTGTGTTCAGTACTGTAGCCAAGAAAGATGCATTTGGTAGCTTGTGGTGATAGCTTAATGCGCTCAGTAGGTGGAAGATGAACAAAACACAAGCAACCAAAAACACGTAAGTGAGAGTATGAAGGAGTATGTTCGAAGAGAACTCCATAAGGAGTAGTCTTGCCTAGAACAGTATTAGGAAGACGATTGATCAGATATATTGCAGTCTGTGCAGCATTACGCAAAAATTTTGGAGGAACTAAGGACGCAAGTAAAAGAGTGCGAACAGTTTCAACAATATGTTTGTTCTTTATTTCCGCAATTCCATTCTGCTGAGGAGTGTGCGAACAAGATTTTTTATGAAGAATGCCTTTATCAGAAAGAAAAGCAAAGAATTCATGAGACATGTATTCTCCACCGGAATATAATCTAAGGATCTTGATAGCTTTCTTAAAATGGGTGTGGACCATGTTACAGAATCTTTGAAAAATAGAAAATACTTCAGATTTTAAGCGCATGAAATGTCACATAGTACTTGAATCGCGCCCTACTCCAGGTAGGAGCAATGCCCCAAACATCAGTGTGAATGATGTCAAATGATGCTAACGCACGAGAATTATGAATAGAAAAGGGCAAAATATGACTCTTGCTTAAACAACAAGTTTCACATTTTGATTGAGATAAAGAAGACATCATTTTATTATCAATAGGAGATTCCAAACAACCAAGTTTAAACAAGGAAATTAAATAGGCATTGTTCACATGACCAAGACGTTTATGCCAAACCATCCACAATTTATTGAAATTATTAGGAGAAGAAGCAAAGAAGGAATGATGTCCAATGTCTAGCAAAAACAGGCGCCCATGTTTACTCCCCATCGCGATCACCTTCCCATTTTGTCGCCCCTGTATAACACGACCAGAAGAAGAAAAGTGAAGAAGATAGCCATCATCAATAAGTTGTCCTACAAAAAGTAAATTGGCTAATAATTTTGGAACAAAGTAGACATTGGGAAGGGTGATGGACTGGCCATAGACACTAGATAAAGTAATGGTACCAACTCCAGAAATGAGTAGTTGATCACCATTAGCAGTGGTTATTTTCTCTTTTCCAAGGTAAGGGTGGGAATCTGTAAAACTACAGATGTAATGTGATTTGAGGCTCCTGAATCTAAAAACCATGTAGAAGAGGTAATAGGAGAAGAAAGAGATGCAAAAGAATGAAAGGCGGGAGATGCTATATCAGAATGAGTTTGATACCGACCACCAGAGAAGCCCATAGATGCATATGCAGATGTAACTGTGCTCTGGCTCAGTTCTTGAATCTGAGAAAGGAGTCATGGATATAGCCACTGAGGAAGTGCTTCTGTATCAAATAAGGGAGCTTGAGCCTGAAATGCAGATGGAATATTCTGTCTTGGCATATTGGAGGGAGGCTTCTTAGGCTGTCTCATTCTGTCACTGTAGGCTTCGACAGTCATCAATAAGATGACCGGTCCGTTTGCAATATCTACAAACCAATTTCTTGCAGCAATTTTTGGCAATATGTCCAAAGCCTTTGCATTCATAACATTGAGTCACCTTCGGATTTGGAGTTCCCAGAAGAGCTGTGTCAGCAGGAAGAGGCACAAGGAACGCTTTGGGTGCTTCCAGAATAGTGTGCTATGAAGTGAGACGAAGTTCTTCACGAAGGACTTCTCGAAAGCAAGTATCAAGATAGTCCTATTTTCTCTATTTATGAGGGCAAACCGAACATATTCAAAGTCTAGTCGTAGATTCATAAGAAACTGACTAATGTGAGTTTCTTCTTGTAACTGGAGAGCCTCAGAAAGAAATCCAAAAGAGACTGTCTGGATCAATATGGAATCCCTTTTAGTCCATAAGGTGAGGAAACCATTAAAGTATTCCTACACGGATTTATCCCCTTAAGTATATTTGGCAATTTCACTATCCGGGTGAAATTTCCGGGCTTTATTGGTTTGATGGTAGACTTTCTTTAGATGAGCGCACATATCAGCTGTAGTAGAGTAGGCTTCAAGAGCCACGACAAGAGAGGGATCCATAGAATTAAGGATCCAAGTGACTACTTCAGCATTTTCTTTCGACCAGGTGGCTAGGCCTTTGGAGTTAGTGGTACTTGTAATCTGAGGCCTAGGTATCGATCCATCAAGATAGCCAAAATGCCCCTGTCCTTCTACAAAGTTCCTTAAGTGGAAGGACCAGGACATATAGTTTTGCCTATTGAATTTAATTGGGATAATGTCATACTCGTCCATTGCAGACTATAGTAGAGAAGAGACAACAGAGCACACAAAACAGTAGTAGAAAGAAGAAATGACCACGCAAACCAACCAAAAAGAAGCGAATACAGCAGTAAACAATCCCAACAGTGCACTAATAGTGCAACCAGTATTGATCAGTAATGTAGCAGCCCTTAATTAGTAACAATCAGCATCAACAGCTCACAGCAGCAACCAGCAGACAGTGTAGAAGACAGCAGAAGATAGGAGACAGCAGAATTTCCCTAGACAGTGCCAGATGAACTGGAAAATTGGATCAAGATCTGTGCGTGGGCCCTACAGGGTGGTCTAAATCACAGATCAGGTTTGAACTTCTTAAAGAAGATCATAGTTACTTCCTTCGGTCCAATTCTGATGAGATCATCAGATTTGGATACAGATCCACAAATCTGGACGGTCTTGATGAAAACTATCTGACAAATTTTATTAAAAACGACATAGGAAGAAGTGGCTGAAACCTACCTCAAAGGTGATGGAAAAATTCCAGAAAAATCATTAGAAAGACCCTCAAGGATAGTCGATCACAACTGTGGAGGTCTCTTGGAGATACGAAGATGATCCGTGGTGGGCCACTGTTGATCAGTGAGCACGTCAGGCACTTAACAGAGAGAAGATCCACACCAGGAAGAAGATCCATGCCAGGGAGAACTATTGGATCAATGAGAGAAGAGGATTGATCATAACTTGATGGTCTGATACCATATTATAATATGTAATGAGATGAGAGAAGAAGGAGACAGAGTTGGAGAGAAACAAATACCTCAAATGGGAGGATCGTCTGTCTATTTTATAATCTCATTATGCCCTAATCAAGGGCTCTAAACAAGCTAATTAATACAATCAGAATAATGAATCTGCTAATCTATACAAGGAAGGTCAATCAAATAAATCAACAACATAATCTTATCACTGAATCTGAATCCCATACGTGGGATTTTATATACAACTGTCTGGGCTGGGCCTAAGTGGGCCTAAGCCACACTATCTTCTACAATTTACACTTGGAGTTTGGTATGTTTAGCGAAATGATTGTTGTTGGGGTTTGTCAGCATTTGGTCTGGACTTTACAAGAAGTTGCCAAAGTTTACTTGCGGCAATTGGAGCATCCCACATCGCCTAAGTTGTCAGATTCAAAACTTTAAGATGAGAGAAGACGACTTGGGAATATCGGATGATCTGGTCGATCAGTCCTTGCTTTACTTATAACGATTACTAGCCTTAATTAAGGCAATTACAATCTATGTATGAGGAAAGAATATAAAGAATATAAGTTACAATCTTCTATACATGGAATGAGAATATAAACAGATTGGTGATGAGTCAACTAATCCCACGTGATATATGAGTATGGGCCTATTGTACATGGGCCTTGGGTCAGATGGTGGTAACATCCCCGCTCAAATTGATGCTGGTCAACTAGTAGCAATTTGTGAATCAGGAACTCATGACGTGGCCAAGGCAGTCCTTTGGTGAAGATGTCTGCAAGTTGGAGTTCACTCGAGACATGTGGAAGACTAATGACCTTGTGATCATATTCATCTCGAATAAAATGACAATTCACTTCAATATGCTTCGTACGTTCATGAAAAACTGGATTCTCAGTGATATGGATGTAACTAGTATTGTCCGCATGAAGTCGGGTAGCTAAGGTCTGAGGAAAACTAAGATCTATAAGGAAGCCACGAAGCCAAAGGATTTCGGAACAGGCAGTGAACATAGCACGATATTCAGATTCAGTGGAGGATCTTAAGACTCGTTCTTGCCTTTTGCATTTTCATGAAATGAGTGATTCACCCAAATACATACACCAGCCCATGGTGGATCTGCGAGTATCCGGCCATCCGGCCCAATCGGCATCAGAATAAGCAGTAAGTGTCAATGGTGTGCCAACTGGAAAAAAAATTCACGTGTCGGGGAACAAAAAATGTACCGAATGATCCTTTTGACAGCAACCAGATGGTGATGTCGCGGTGTTGTCATAAATTGACTTACAACATTCATAGCATATGAGATGTCTGGTCTAGTGATGGTCAAGTAGACCAAACTGCTGACTAAGCGTCTGTAGAATGTGGGGTCGGATAGGAGATCCCATCATCTTTCCTGAGTTTCACATTTACTTCCAATGGAGTATCCACAGGTGTGGCCTTATTGAGGCCAGCAAGGTCAACCAGGTCAGTAGCATACTTATGTTGATGTAGAAACAATCCCCTCCTAGACTGTTGAACCTCAATTCCCAAGAAATATGTTAACGGACACAGATCTTTCATATGGAATGCAACTTGAAGTGAGGATTGAAGACTCTGGATCATATTACTATCAGTGCCCGTAATGATGATATCATCCACATATACAAGAAGTATGGTGGTAGTTTGAGCGGTTTTACTCAGGAAGAGCGACGGATCATAGGGACTTTGAGCAAATCCAAGGTGAAGTAGAGTGGCATGAAATTTCTCAAGCCAAGCTCTGGGTGCTTGTTTAAGTCCATACAAGGAACGACGGAGCTTTGGCACCGCATTTTTAGATGTAGAGTCATATCCTTGAGGAAGACGCATGCACACTTCCTCTTTTAGATCTCCATGGAGGAAGGCATTCTTGACATCCATCTGATAAAAAGGTCATGAGCGTGATGCTGAAATAGCAAGAATTGTATGCACAATGGTCATCTTGGCAACCGGAGAAAATGTCCCATCATAGTCAATGTCATACTCCTGCCGGTTGCCAAGTGCTACTAACCGAGCTTTATAATGGGCCAAAGTACCGTCAGGATGGAGCTTGATAGAGTAAACCCACTTACATCCAATGGGTTTGATGGACGGAGGACATTGAACAACATCCCACATTTGATTAACTTTCAGTGCATCAAGTTCTTCTTGGATGGCCTGATGCCAACACTCATGTTGCACTGCTTAGGAAAAATGGTTAGGGATATGAAAAGAAGACAGAGTAGCAAGTAAGGATGTATAGGTAAAGCCAAACCAATCGGGGGGGGGGGGGGGGGGGGGAATCCTAGATGATCGACGAGGGACTGACTAGGAGATGTTTGGAGCAGGTGCAGGGTCAAGTGCCGAGGAAGATGACATATCAGGGAGCTCAGGTGCAATAGTATTTTCCCATCTACGCCTTTCATACACAAGAATAGGTTTGATATTTTCCGTAGGTGGAACAGGAGAATCACCAAGTCGGGAACAAGTGAAAACACAGGAGATGTATCATGATCTAGATGATGATGAAACAAATATTGATTTTAAAAAAACATAACATTATGAGAAATCCGGATACGATTTACCTTTGGATCATAACAGAAAAATCCTTTTTGGTCATTCACATAACCTAAAAAAGCACACTTCGAAGATTGAGCATATAGTTTTGTTCGTTCATCTTGGGGAAGAAAAACAAAACATACACACCCAAAAATGTGGAGATGAGAATAAATAGGATGCTTATGAAATAAATGAAAATAAGGTGTTTCATGCTTTATACGCGGTGAGGGTAGCCTATTTATAACATGAACTATTGTTTATAGAGCCTCGGGCCAAAATTTTAGTGGAACAGAGGATTCTAAGAGGAGTGGCCGAACAATGTCCAGAAGATGTATGTTTTTCCTCTCAGACACACCATTTTGTTAGGGTGTATAAGGACATGGTTTTTGAGAAATTATCCCTTTGTTTTGCAAAAAGGTCTGAAACTCATTACAAACATATTCACCGCCTGAATCTGTGCGAAGTGTTTTAATGGATGTGGAGAAGCGATTTTCCGCATAGGCTAAGAAAATTTTAAACGTAGCAAACACCTCAGATATGGAATGCAAGAAGTAAATCCATGTAAAGCGACTATAGTCATCAATGAATGTAACAAAATATTTAAAATGAGAATGTGATATAATAGGTGCTATACCCCATACATCACTATGAACAATATCAAAACATTTCAATGATGAAGAAGTACTGATGGGAAAAGGGAGAGTCTTGCTCTTGCTCATTTTACAACTAGAACAATTGAAGGAAACATCCTTTAAGAGAAATTTTATTATCGTGTAGCAAACCAGATTTAACAAAGACAACAAAGTACGAGAATGAGGATGGCATAATCTATTGTGCCATAATTGGCTTTTATTCGAACTAGAAGCAGAAAACAAGGCAGAGGCAATCAAATTCCTATCCTTTGTAGATAGTTGTAGCAGAAAAAGACGGCCACACTTAGGCCCCTTCGCTCTCACCTTCCCCGATGCTTGATCCTGTAGAAAACAACCAAAACGAGAAAAAGATACAGAAAAATGATTATCAACTAGTTGTCCAACAGATAGTAAATTTGTAGATAATTGAGGAGAAAGAAAAACATGACTCAAAGGTAAGGGATGTGAGATCTCACCGATGGCAGTAATGGGTATGATGCCACCATCTGCTATATTGATTCGGAGATTTCCATCATAAGGCTTTAATTGAGATAAAGTATCAGAAGAGTGGGTCATATGATTAGAAGCCCTCGAATCTATAGACCAGGTGAAGTTTGACTGTTTGGTTTTACCTGAGAGGCCAAGAGCAGAAAAGGCATTGACAATCATCTGTTGAACCATTTCAGGGGTAAGAGAGTATGAAGAAACAAGTGGAGCAGACAACATTGTATTAGCAGCAGGACTCAATGCAGAAGAAGATGCATCCAGGGTTGCAAGATTGGCCTTCTGAGAGGAAGTCTGAGCACGGCGCCGACATTTAGGAAGAACGTGACCCTTGCGTTTGCAGTAAGAGCAGTATTTTTTATTGCATTGAGTTGCAACGTGTCCATATTTCTGACAACTATAGCATTGTACTTCGGTCATATCTCTGTTCTGCTGGTGGGAAAGTGCAACATAGGCCGCAGTGAGTGGACCGGTGGAAAGTGCTTGTTGGAGAGCAGCCTGGGTTATAAGACGTTGCTCCTCACGAAGAAGCTCTCCAAAACAAGAATCAATAGATGGGGAAGGCACTTTGCTCATCAGATTTGAACGTACTTGTTCAAAGTCAGGTCTAAGTTCCATCAAGAGTTGATCTCTCTAACTAGTGGAGTGAATGTTCTGAACCACTACAATCGAGGCATCAGGGAGGCTGGAGTAAATAATCTCAGTATAGTCCGTCCATAAGCGAATAAAAAATGAGTGTAATATTCTTGAACGAACATTGTTCCCTGAGCAAGCTGAGAAAGCTCATGTTCCAAATGGAACCTCCGTGCAGAGTTATCCTGTTGATATACCTGTTTTAGGTAGTCCCACATGCCTTTTGCTGTTTTATAAGGCCTGAAATTCAGGATGTATTATGGATCTACTGATCCTAGAAGCCAAGTCATGATTTGTGCATCTTTGGTTTCGCATTTGGAGACTGCCTTTACATCCTCTACAGGTTTTGGATCAGTCCCATCTATATGACCCCAAAATTCTTTTCCTTTAAGGTAGATTTGAAATTGGAAGCCCCATGATGTGTAATTGGTCCCATTAAACTTAACCAGTGAATGTTTAGTTTTGTCCATGATTATCACTCTAGGAAATGGCTCAAGCCAATCAACAAAGAAAAGTAGAAAAAACAGGGTGTGTGCAAACAGTGCATAAACGACAGACAACTGTCTGTAATCAATTTCACAAAAAAATTGGTCTAGGCAACCCTAATTTTGTCAGCCAATTCTCTACGTGGGGACCACTGCTTGATCGGATTGAGAATCAGATCAACAAGGTGCAAGCAGTATCAAAATACCTTTCCAGCAATACAAGTTTCACTAAAATCCATCCACAATCCAAGATTTTGTACGGTTGTGATCAAAACGATCTGAGAAAACTGGAAAATCACAAGTTGGGTCAAAAGGCCTACCTCTGAATTTGGAAAAATGTTGAAAAAATCTCCAAAATTACCAGGAGAGGGAGTCGACCACTGCTGTAGAGGTATCTGATGATGCCATGATGATCGCAGGTGGGACATTGTTGACCATATCGTGACAGAAGACTGTCTACTTCCAAAGAACTCAGATCCGTGATCTGGTTGTTGCCGAGATTACAAATCCTTGATCTTTTTGCTTCTTAAACACAATTTTGTTTCTCCCAAGGGCAGCATGGCTGCTCGTAGGTGGCCCATAGTGATCAGACTTCAAGATGTTGACGAAACACTGTGTTAAACATGCACGAACAGTCACAAGCAGGGTGCTGATGACAGTTATCACCAAGATAAAAAATCGAAGAGGATAGCTAGAAGAAGAAGGCTCTGATACCATGTCAGATTCAAAACTTTATGATGAAGAGAAAACGACTTGGGAATATTGGATGATCTGGTCGATCAGTCCTTGCTTTACTTATAATGATTACTAGCCTAAATCAAGGCAATTAAAATCTATGTATGAGGAAACAATATAAAGAATATAAGTTCCAATCTTCTATGCATGGAATGAGAATATAAACAGATTGGTGATGAGTCAACTAATCCCACGTGGTATATGAGTATGGGCCTATTGTACATGGGCCTTGGGTCAGATGGTGCTAACAAGTAATACCTTTGACAAGGCTTCATATACCTGTTTGGGCCTTCCACCTATCAGCTTAAGCTTTTGGGTTGGTACATGATATCTTACATGGTATCAAAGCGGGTTGCGGTCGTTCTTGTGTAGCCCACGTGGGAGGCCCGTCTATGAAATCTGTTGGGCCTGCATGTGGGGAATTGTTGGAAAAGTCCCACATCACACATCACCTAAGTAATGGATTTGATACGACTACATATATCCATTTAGACCTTCCACCTATCAGCTTAAGCATTTGGGTTGGTACATGATATCTTACAAACAAGAGACTTGGTGAAGAATTGGGCTTCAAACAGTCCCAAATATTGAAGAAAACCAATTTGCAGGGCTGTTATTATATAACAGTGCATTTCATGGACTGTTTTGAAGAAGACAATAAAGAGCAGGGAGCTATATCCAACATTCAGGAAAAATGAAAACATGAACAGGGCCTCACGTTCTAGATTTTTGGACACGAGATAAAAAGGTCAAAACTGGCCCAATCTATGAAAAAAAGGCACCTCTAGAGTCGCCCAAGAGAATGCTTCAAATTTGCATGGATCTTTTGACCAAAAGGTAAGCCATGTGGGCCCCACACCAGATCCGCTGCAAGCCATCTGGGACAACTCTAGTTTCGGAAAATTGCTCATTTTGATTAATCTCTTTACAAATTTTCATAGAAATTGATTTAGAAACATTGACTGAGATTTCTATTTGTATTAGGATTCAACTATCGTAGGATTGTCAGGGTCTTTGGTTGTTGTTTTTAGTGCTATCGAAGCACAACAGTGTTCGACTGTATAGGCAGTTCATGTTAAGCAGTTTATTATTTTCAGGAATAAAGCACTCTGTTATGCCTTGTTTTATCCCTTTTTTTTTTTTTTTTTTTTTTGCTGTGGCTCAGTGGCCAGGAGGAAGGAGGGCAAACCTCCCACCAGGGATCGATCCCTGGTGGGAGGCATGGGAGTGAGAGGCCTTACCAACAGGCCATCTCTATATTCCCTTTTATCCCTCTTTCATAGTCTCATATGATGTATAGAGATTGAGAAAGACTCTTTTAAGGTGTGTTTGGGTTATTTTCTTCATTCCTTGCGTCATTTTAATTTCTGAAGATTCTATTATTATCCTGCACGTCAAATTGTTGGATGGAAATTTTCTGGTTATTGGTTGTTATACGTATACAGATTGGGCCTTTCAATAATCCGATTGCGTCAAATCAGGACTGCATCACTGGTCCAGGACCACAAGTCTGGTACTATACAGATCCAAACCTAGACTTGAATATTTTTTAGTCCAACTCGGTTGATCCAGACACATAGCTAATCACTAAATGGGTACAACATGAGTGCACAAAACCTGATTTTTTAAGTTAAGTCCTAGTTTGAGTCTACAGGTTTAAAACTACATGGACCAAGAACCAGACCCGAATATTAGTGGTCCAAGTCAATGGACCTAAACGTAAACCCAAAAACTAATAGACCAAAATAAGTACCCAGCCCTGTTCCTATAGGTCAGGTCTGTGTTGTTAATGATTCTGGATCCATTGGGCCAAATCCAACATAAAGCCCGACTCATTTGCTTAGTCAAACTGTAATATATTGTCCAGATACTACATTCTATCTTAGGATATAGCTGACTAGACAATAACTAAATTGTAGCCTTAATCAAGGATTGTACATTAATATATTGGATATCAATCGATCCTTGGGAGATTATCCCATTGCAATCCAATTTGACTACGGTGCTTGTTCCTTGACATGGTATCAGAGCACTGTTGAAAGATAGAAGTTGTAGCTCTTCCAGTTGAAGGAGTTCCCTTCGATCAGTGCTTGAACAAGAGACTGTTTTCTCATCACAGTTATGTCACAGCAACACAAATCTATGGCTGATCAAGAGTGGCCCACCACCGATGATCCCGGATCCTTCTGCAACTTTGAAGTTTTGATCGATAGGATTTATAGATGTTTTTGGTGATTTTCTGGGGATTTTTCATCATCATCTGAGGTAGGTTTTCCCTCCTTCATCTATCGACTTTGGGCATTTTTTCTCAAAACAGTTTAATCAAGACCATCCAGATTTGTGGATTTATATCCACTACACTTCAAGTTTGAACTGCTGCTAGTATCTTGGATCACTCACAGACTGATATGCTCTGATAAGTGATTGGACTGATTAGTGGGGTCCACAGATAGATCCCGCCAGAAATTCAAGGTCGTCTGCTGTGTTTTTGCACAGTTTCTGTCAGTGCATCACCTCTGTGTGCATTATATTGTATCTGGGGCATTTTCTGTCCATTCTTAGGCCAATCTGGTTTGAAAACATATACTTTCCGTGCCTTACATATTGAACATAGGATTTGTTGCTATGTGATTGGTTTTGTTCATCATTCTGCTGGTTCATCTGCATATTTGTTACAAATGGAGAAATCTGAAATCAACTTAATCAAGTTTAATGGTAAAAATTATCCATCTTAGGCCTTTCAATTTGAACTTTACCTAAAGGGTAAAGAATTATGGGGCCATATCTCTGGAACTGATCCCAAACCAACAGAAGATGAGAAGAAAATTGTGTCCTGGAACACAAAAGATGCTAAGGTCAAAACTTGGATTCTCGGGTCCATGGAACCACAATTTTTCATGAATTTGAAACCATACAAAATTGCCAAAGATATGTGGAACTATATGAAAAAGGTGTATCATCAGGGGAATTCTTCATGACAGTATCAGTTGGAATTTGAAATTGCAACTTATATGCAAGGAACATCCTCCATTCAAGTCTATTATTCTGGTTTCAAAATTTTTGGACAGAATATGATGAAATCAAATATGCAAATATCTCTGCACAGGCTCTTCCCGAACTGTAAAATATATTAGCGACTAGTCATCGGGATCAATTTCTCATGAAATTAAGGCCTCAGTATGAATCGGTCAGATCTAATCTCATGAGTGGGGTACCTTCTCCATCACTAGATGAGTGTCTAAATGAATTACTGTGAGAGGAACAGAGACAATTGACTCAGTCTGGTGTGCTCCAACAAGCCACTCATGGTGCAATTGATGTTGCCTATAGTGTACCCACTGAATCTCAATCATCGAACTCACCATTTCATGTTGCCTATGCTCCCAAGGGAAAGCAACCAAGCAGAGATGTCAATAAAGTGCAGTGCTACAAGTGTCAGAATTTCGGCCATTATGCAAATCAGTGCAAGCAGAGGATCTGCAATTATTGCAAAGCATCTGGACATTCGATCAATGAATGCCGCAAGCGTCCTTAGAACAGAAATCCAAAAGTTTACCAGGCTATCACTGCTACTTCTGGCACTATTGATTCATCTTCCATATCTTCTTCTGCCCCTGCTTCTGCTACTCCAGTCACCCCTGACATGATCCAACAGATGATCCTCCAGGCCTTTTCCACTTTTGGTATATCTGGTAAAAATCAATCTCTCTCTCATTGGTATTTTGATTCTAATCCCTCCAATCATATGACGTCATCATCAAAACACTTCTCCAAAATTAAACCATATGATGGAAAAATTCAGGTCCATGCTGCTAATCGTACAACAATACCAATTACCTATGTTGGTGATATTTCTCATTCTTTACCCTTACATGATGTTTTTTGTTCACCAAATCTTTCTATCAATTTAATCTCTATCGATCAATTGGTTGATGGTAACTGCAATATTTCCTTTTCCTCCTCTGGTTGTGTGGTGCAGGATCAAGAGACAGGGAAGGTGATAGCGAAAGGGCCTAAGTGTGGGCGTTTGTTTCCTCTTCACATATCAACACCTAATCCAGATATGTCTTTGTTTGCTTCTACAATTGTCGCTAAGAATAATGTGCAGTTATAGCACAATAGATTAGGCCATCCCAATTCCAAAGTATTGTTATCTTTGTTAAATTCTGGTCGCATAAATAAAATGAAGTTTTTATCATCAGATGTTGCTCTTGATTGCACCACTTGTAAGCTGGGAAAGAATAAAACTTTGCATTTTCCATTACATGTTTCTTCTGCTACCAAATGTTTTGATTTAGTACATATTGATGTTTGGGGTGTTCCACGAATTGTTTCTCATTCACAGTATAAGTATTTTGTGACTTTCATTGATGATTATAGTTGTTTTACATGGGTTTATTTTCTACATGCCAAATCTGAAGTCTTTGATGTATTTAAAAAATTCTTGAATAATGTTCAAAATCAATTTTCAACATGTATTAAGATTTTTCATACAGACTCGGGGGGGGGGGGGGAATATGTGTCCGCGAAATTTCAAGGATTTTTACAAGACAAAGGGATTATATCCCAACGGACTTGTCCCTACACCCCCCAACAGAATGGTGTTGCTGAACAAAAAAATGGTCATCTTCTAGACATGGTCAGGTGTTTGTTATTAGAATCCTCAGTTCCAGATTTTGATCAAAAGCATTAACCACTGCTACTCATATCATCAACCATCTTCCTTCTCCAAAACTTCAAAACACATCTCCACATTTTCGTCTTTTCCAAACTGAACCACAATACACATATTTACACACTTTTGGCTGTGTTTGTTTTATTCATCTTCCAACCCATGAACGTTCAACGTTATCTGCACAATATGCAAAGTGTGCCTTTCTTGGTTATGCTTCCCAACAAAAAGGTTTTATTTGTTATGACACCACATCCAAGCGTATTCGGATTTCTAGAAATGTTGTTTTTTTTTTTTTAACACCAATACTTTTTTCAGTCTTATCCTGATTCATCTCCAGAAATCACATTTTCTAAAGTACCATCCTTTGATGATGAATGCCTTCCTTCACCTCTACGATTTCATCCGGACAAGGTGTATGTTCGTCGACAAGGAACAAATGCCACTCCTTTGCCTCTTCTATAAGAACCAACCCCGGATCCTCCTCCAGCACCAAATCCACCTCAACTTGCTATTCGTCATTCTTCTCGTATCTCTCGGCCTCCTTATCATCTGTTTCAATTCCTAATTCTTATTCACAAGCAACAAAGTTGGAATGCTGGAGAAAGGCTATGGAAGAAGAACTTCATGCTCTAGAGCAGAACCAAACATGGGTTGTTGTTCCATGCCCAGCCTCGGTTAAACCTATCGGGAGTAAATGGGTTTACTCTATCAAATCGAAGGCAGATGGTACTTCGGATAGATACAAGGCAAGGCTAGTCGCCCTTGGCAACAGACAGGAATATGGCATCGACTACGAAGAAACTTTTGCGCCTGTAGCAAAGATGACCACAGTTCGCACCATCCTTGCCATAGCTGCATCCCAATCCTAGCCCCTTTTCCAATTTAATGTAAAAAAACGCATTTCCTCATGGTGATCTTAAAGAGGAAGTTTACATGCGATTGCCTCAAGGTCTCCCCAAACCATCAGAAGGACAGTTGCTCATTTGAAACGGTCTTTGTATGGGGCTAAAACAAGCACCAAGAGCACGGTTTGACAAATTCAAGGATGCGTTACTTAAACTGCAGTTTCAACAGAGTCCTTATGATCCGTCATTATTTTTGCATCAGAAATCAACATGAATCACCATTCTTCTAGTTTATGTAGATGATATCATAATCACCGGCACAGATACAGCCATGATTCAAGATCTCCAATTTTCTCTTCATCAATCTTTTCAAATGAAGGATATGGGACCTCTGACATATTTTTTGGGATTGGAAGTTCATCAATCCGAGAAAGGGATGATTCTGTATCAACATAAGTATACTATGGATTTAATTGAATCAGCAGGCCTGTCAAATTCCACACCTGTGGATACTTCTCTTGAACTAAATCTTAAACTCCATAGTGACCGTGGTGATCTTCTTCTTGATCCGACATATTATCGGCAACTTGTCGGTAGTCTTATATATTTGACTACTACTAGGCCTGACATCAGTTATGCAGTAAACTTGATGAGTCAATATATGACCAAGCCTCATCATCTCCATTTAGCAGTTGTTCGACGAATTATCCATTATCTTCTTGGCACTTCTCACAGAGGCTTGTTTTTTCGTGTCGTTTCTCCAATGACATTGACTGCCTATTCTGATGCTGATTGGGCAGGTTGCCCTGATACTCGTCGGTCCACAACGAGATGGTGCATGTACTTAGGTGATGCCCTTATTTCATGGAAAGTGAAAAAGCAAGACAAAGGTTCCAAATCATCAACTGAGGCAGAATACCAGGCCACGTCTGCCGCATGCTCAGAAATTCTATGGCTTCGTGGTCTCCTTGAGGAACTTGGCTTCTCACAAAAATCTCCCACACCCCTACATGCAGATAACACCAGTGCCATTCGAATTACAGAAAATCTAGTGTTTCATGAAAGAACTAAACACATCGAGGTTGCTTGCCACTTTATCAGGGATGAATATCTACGCGATGTTATTTCTCTTCCGTTCATCTCCTCCAGCCTCCAAATTGCTGATATTTTTACAAAAGCACTTCCTCGGCCACATCATTAGTTCTTGACAGACAAATTGATGCTTGTTGACTCATCGGCATCAATTTGAGGGGGGGTGTTAATGATTCTAGATCCATTGGGCCAAATCCAACATAAAGCCCGACTCATTTGCTTAGTCAAACTGTAATATATTGTACAAATACTACATTCTATCTTAGGATATAGTTGACGAGACAATAACTAAATTGTAGCCTTAATCAAGGATTGTACATTAATATATATGGATATCAATCGATCCTTGGGAGACTATCCCATTGCAATCCAATTTGTCTACAATGCTTGTTCCTTGACATGTGTATGGCCCACAGGTGTGGAAATACTTGGACCCAATCATCAACCCGGATATACTCAAGTCCAGTTCAATAGGTCCCAAAAGTTAAATAGCCTAAAAGATTAGTGACCAAACCCTATTTCTATAGTAGGTCTGGGTAAATGGGTACCTATTGCCACCCTACCAGTAATGTAGAAGATAGAAATGATTCACTCCACAAATCTAATTTTGCCTGAAAAGTTCTAGGATTTTTCATTTGCCCTAAAAACTGAGTGAAGTAGGTCCAATTACAGGCATCATATAGTTTTTGTTCATTCTCACAGAGTTGAAGGAAAGAGGCAGACAAACACCATTTGAAAAAATATTTGGAATTCATTATGCCTGTGTAGAAGATAAAATGGAGGGGCATTATGTCATTTTTAAATTGATTGACAAAAACGACTAATCGTTTAAACAAATTGTAAAAGAGGGACTAAAAATAACTCCCTATACTACAGGCACTTCTGGATGATTAGGCCAAAATGCAGGGACTATAGAACAAATTTACCCCAATAAAAAGGTGTTAATGAGTGATACAAAGAATCCATAGAAAGATAGCAGGTTCAGCTTCATTGCTAGGACAATTGTAAATCTAAAGGAATCAAAAGAAACAGATTTCAAGGGTTTGATAATATAAACAATGTTTGAACACCAAATATAACCATAGTGGCCAGACCAGCCTGTTGAGACGATTTAAATCAGGACTCGAGAGTCAGGACCACCACCTTCTGCAGGTTGGTAGGACTAAAATTGTAATACCTACGTGCACAATGTGAATTGCACAGTTCAACATTTGGACCATGCACACAGACCAGCTTCTTTTGAAGCTGGCTGACCGATTGAAAGCAAGGTTTCAAAAATCGGACTCAGGGCCCGACTCGGCCAAGTCGCATAAGGCTCGGCCGAGTGGGGCCGAGCCCCAATTTCAAATAAAATGGTTGGAGGGCCAAGTCCATAAGGCTGGGCCGAGTCACATTATTTGAGTCCGACTCCCATAGGACCTGACTCAGTATGTGCCGAGTCCAAGTCAACTCGGACTCAGCCGATTTTTTAAACTTTGATTGAAAGTGATAATTGATAGACAGACACACGCATACACACACAGAGAAGAAGTTCATGAAAAAAAAAATATATAGAATATTATTAGTAACAAGCAATAATATTTGAAGTGCAATTTTTTGTAACTTAAGTTCAAATTGAAAGAAACTTAAAAAAAAAGAAGTGTTCGATTATGATTTCTTTACTTCTCTATATACATTATATTACTTATTCTGATTTATTTGTTACATATTTAAGTTTTTTTTTTTATAAATTAATGACATCTTTTAATAATATGGTTCAACTGAAATGAATCATCAGAAGGACCAGGTGTAACCTGATCTCAGCCTTTCAGTTTGATGGCCACCATGGTTCTCACACTTAGTACAGCAACAAATCTCCCAAAGAGCGGCATAAAATGAGTGGCTGAAAATCCATATTTCTATATATATATATATATAATGAGAGAGAGCTTAATGTTATTAAGAGAACGCTTGTGTGGTGATGTTTTCGTGGAAAAATCATGGAAAGTGGAAATGTTTTCTACATAACTCAAAGTTCCATGTTTGGTGCAGCTGTCTTTCCATGAAAAAGAGCAGGAAAATGAACCAAATTTTCCCTGATTCCGCAGAAAACTGTTTCCAGTGGGAGGGGCTGGGTTTTCCGCATTTTCTGCAGAACCAGTTTTCACGGCACTGCACAATCGTGCCCTAATGTAGATCACCCTTTTCCCCTTCATGTATGCTTCATCATTACATGTCCCAAGCCTGGATAAAGGATGCTCTGTCAGATCAGCAATCAGCAGTAACAAAATATTGCCAAAGTTCTATTCACATACAGATAAAGTTTAGGAGTAAAAGTCTTTAAGCCAACTCTATATTGATGGGATAAGGCTCCGATGATGATGAAATTAATATTGTGGCCAATAAACCATTTTCAAAAAACCTGCAAGAGAAACTTTACTCCGGAATCTTAAGAGATTTCCAGAGAAGCAATGGTTGAACAAATCCAAAAACATGGATCACAACAATATCATTGGATATGAACAAAAGACAGTAAAATTTTGTAAGGAGTTAGGCTATTCACTAATGGGTATGGGTTCAATGGAAATGCAAGTACCTTGGCAAAATTCCCCAAGGATGCAAGAGGGAGAAAATATGCTGGGTATACTGGAGTACTTAGCTCGAAAATACTGCATAATATGGTTCAACAGTGAATGTTCTTTAATATCTTCCAAGTCAATTTTAAACTTCATTCATTTCTAGGAGATGCAATTCTGACCTTCCTGCACTGCCAATGAAGTCTGCATACAGACGCCATTGCTTGGGGTCATCATCGAATAGATTTCCAAAGCGTCCACCTGGAAAAGATAGCAATGTTTCTCAGCTAGATGACATGCGCATCACAACTTTTCTTGCTCTAGGGCATCACTGATGATTGCCAGACCAATGAAAAGGCGTCCAATAGCTCCAAGGCCATCCTTTGATACCCATCTATGAAAAGAGGAAAAGAGGGCAGTCAAGAAAACCTTTAGCACCTTTACCTAGCAAGCCTACATTAACTGTCCATCTATTCTATAGCTTCAATATCATTCTAGTACTGAGATACCATAGGTTATAGTCATACTAATTACTAAGATTAACTTAGGTCTTTTGAGTTTCACTCATGGAATAGGACACAAACATGTTGAGTAACAGGGATACATCACCATTAAAAAAAGGGTAACAGGGATACATCTAGAATAGTTAATCATCTATCAGAAAACAATATTATAAGTCAGCTGCAGTCTTGCAGATACAAGGAAATATCAAATGCTGATTATTGTCTATTGAGGAAAATAAGGAAGGGGCCTGGCCAAGCTTTTATCAGCCTGGACCAATTTGACCGTGCCCAAAATGATCTCCAACATTAAATATCAGAACTCCGATTCAGCTCCTTAAGAAAACTTCAATCAATATTTCAAATCCAAATCGATTTAAATTGGGCTCAAGAAGAACCATATTGCAGACTAAAAAATTTAATTTCTACCAATGGCAAAATTCAGCAACATGTAGCAGCAGGCCAAAAAATATAAAGAGCATTCCAGCCTACTTCCAAATGAATTGGGAACCCGACATAACTGCAGAAAAAGAATGCAACCGGCATCATTGCAGATAAAGCAAGCAACTGGTATAAGAAAAGAAGAAAAAACATTGTTATCAAGTTACATAGTAGTCACATTCATTACATTTTAAAGAGAACAATCCAAACTTCAACTGTTGCAGTTATAGCTGAACATCAAATCATTACATCATTATCATCAAAGCTTTGTCCCAACTAGCTATATGAACTCTGTTTTGCCATTCCAACCTATCCTGAGCCAAATCCAAATCCTCAGATGGGTTGCACTTCTTTACATCTATCCTCACTACTTCCATCCACGTCCTCTTTGGCCTGCTCCTTTTCCTTGAGGGGCCATCAACCTGCATAGAAAACCCTTTTTTTCTCACTGGAGCCAACTTGCATTGGACATGTCCAAACCATTTCAAATGAGCCTTAATTTATCACCTATTAAACCCACCTCTAATGTTCCAAAATGCACTCATTTCTAATTCTATATATCCTAGTTTTACCACACATCCATCCCAATATTCTCATCTCCATACTACACTTATTTTGTGCAGGTGATGTTTCTTGATTGGCCCACATTCTGATCCATAGGTCATGGCTGGTCTAATCGTTGTCTTGTAAAATTGTTCCTTCAATCATGTTAGCACATGCTGATAACAAAGCACTCTAAGAAAAAGTCTCAACTTCAACCATCCAGTTCTTATCCAGTGTTTGACATCATCCTCAATCTCTCCATTTTTACTCATTATAAAGCTAGGATATTGAAAATAATCTCTTCATGGTATCTCTTAAGCCTATTCTCACAAGAATTACATTCCCACTGAAGTTGCAATTCTTAGATTTCTTCTTAGTACAACTTATTTTAAACCCTTAGATTCTAAAGCATCCAACCATCTCTCAAGTTTCGCATTCACATCATCTCTCGATTCATCCAGAAATACTAAAATCATTTGCAAATAACATACACCAAGGTACTTCCTCTTGAATATGAGTAGTTAACTCGTTCATAAACAGAATAAAAGGACAAGGGCTTAAATTGAACCCTAAAGCAAACCTATGCTCACTAGAAACTAACTTGTCTTTCCCCAGATAGTTCTCATACTAGTTATCACTCCCTCGTACATGTCTTTAATTATGTCAACATAACCTCTTGTGGTGCAAACCAGATTGCCCAACGCAAATCTGTTGCAACAAACACACCCTGTTTACTGGTTTTTTTCTTTAAATATCCAAAAGCACATCTTCTCCCCCTTCTCATTCCTTAAATAGGTTTCACAAAATGCCATAAAACTAAAAAAAAAAAAAAGTAAAGTCCAAAATGCCCTCAACAAATGGGCTACATAATATAAATGAAGATGAAAATCAAAAGAGGTAAGAGACCCAATAATGGGCCAGGCCCCAATACAGCCAAATGACGAACTATGAGCTGCATCAGTCTCCTCTTTTGGAAGAACTTGACCTCGAGTTTTGCAAGTGTCCTCTTGGGTCGAAAATTCATCGTACGAACTCCTAATTTTCCTGTCTATCTTCATTCCCTGTGTATGGTCTTAAAGCTTGACACAATATTTTCCTCCAAGTTGGCTCTAGAAATTGCTTCCTTTGATTGCCCAATTTTGATTGGGTGTGCAGTCGAGAGAATTGATGTTTCAAATGTGAGATTTGGATTACAATACCGCAAACTTTGTCTATCCGTCGTTCATCCCCAAAGATGAAGTCAATATGAGGTACTTCAACAAATAAATCTTCTCGGGAAAGCAGTGGAACAATTGAATTATTTTCCGAAGAACAGGGCACATTTTCAACTCGTTTTGCAACTTTATAAACTCGCATAGATGCTTCTTTTTGCTGTTGTACTGCTTTCCCAAATGGATCAACATATTCAAACTTAAGAAGAGCTTCGAGAGTCATAACTGGCTGTTTGCATTCATGCTCGGGCACATGTCCTAGTGCGACTTACACAACTAGCAAAATGCACACCGGCTTCACGAGTTCTGGAGCAACTTGATTTTCAGCAACAATTGCTTTCTCATCTTGGCATTTGTAAAAAATCTGAAATTCTGAATTCACTTCTTGACAATCATCTTCCGCATAGTCATCAGATATAAGAGGTGAATTTAGAAGATCCTCTTCAACATTCTCATCATCAGTGGCTTCTATAATTTCTTCTTTTGACTCTTTTTGCTGACATTTTCCATCTTGAGTCTTAAGTAGCCTTGTGTAAGACCATGTAAGTATGTGCTCAACACGGAACGCATATTGGTATGCTTCATGAATGGCTTGGAAGGGTCATGCTTTCTAATGTCCTCTCTCAAACCTTTGATATAATGAGGTAAATCACCACGGATTAAAAACTCAGCTGAGTCCGAGTTGACTCGGCCAAGTCGACTTGGACTCGGCCTTGTACGAGTTGGGTCGGACTCGAACTATGAGACTCGACCATGCGACTAGGCTGAATCTCATGAGACTCGACCATCAGACTCATCCGGCTATTTTTATTTTAAATTGGGACTTGGCCCGACTAGGCCGATTCCCATGCGACTCACCCAACTCGACTCGGACTCGGCACTGAGCAAGTCAGGTCCAAGTCTAAGTTTTTTTCCTTGCAAATCACACATTGGGTTCTCAACCAATGTATGCAATTCTTGAAATTGATTGGTATCTTCATCAGCAATTAATTTCTTTTGCTTTAAATCAATGAACTGCTCAAAGTATAATTCTTTTCCACAATGTTGATCCCCATATTTGAACGGATTTATACCAAATTTCATGTGTCTCATATTGACTATGAATGCAAGAAGGAAAGACACGATAATAAAAACTGGACCGGCCTGCTATATGGATTTTATCACCGCGATCACACAAGTGAAAACTGATATGAAATCCAAGCTTGTATGACACCAATATCGCATAAACAAGTTCTACCCAAGAATAGTCAAATCTGGCCCCTTTGACCAAGGTCCCTCGATGTCAACACTACTGTTGGCTGCCTGAGCTTCTAGTGCTGATGTGAGTCAGCTTGGCTTCTGGACGGTGCCACTAACTCAAGTCTGACCTATGCCTTTCCTAGTCCCAATCCAGGCCCAAATCTCTCTTGAGAAGAAGGCAGCAACATGCGCTCTGTAGAGTGCCTCTTCCAAGATGGACAACCTTATTTTCAGTTTCCTTACTTTTTCCTTGCAAACTGGTTTCGATATGTCGTTGATGACGGAACTACTATGGTCAGTGACTTCCGACAGGGGCTTCAACTCCGGCCTTCTCCTCCAGCTGCGGCGACGGCGGCAAGCAAACAACAGTGGTCAGATATGGCAATTGGCAGTGACAAATCCCAGCCTCCCTTCTTGCAACAGAATCAGCGACAATGGAGGTCTTCTCCAGTAGCATCGAAACTCCGGCACGCTTTTTTATTTCAAATCCAAGGCCTCTCTCTCTCGTTTGTATTCACCGAAACAAACAAAAGGCCTTCTCCACTTTCTTTTGTTCCCTCTGCATAGCAAGAGAAAAGGACGAAATAGGGACTTTACTCTTTCACACTTTAGAAAAGGGAAAGAGCTCGCTTCTCACTTCTCTGTTCTGTGTCCGATGGATGAGCACCAGCCCACCTGATATCACTCGGTATCAGACCTCTCTCATGGTGAACCTCACCTGCTTCACTTCCCGTTCTGCAAAGAGTGACAGATCTGGGCCAAGAAGATCTCTGCAACGCACGCCTGCTAAAGCCCCTTTTCTCTTTCTGGAGATCAAAGAAAACTGAAGCCTTCTACTCCTCCAAAACAGAAAGTCGAGACTAAACCCTCTGAAACGATGAATTTCTGTGTATCACGAGTCTGGATCCTCTTCCTTGTGGTTGCTCAAATCAGCGAATCGAGAGCTATCTCTCCGTTCAAATAAGTGCAGCACCGACACAGTTCTCTTTTCTATCTTCTTCACAAAACGAGGCCACGTCACAGTCACCACCTCAGCAACGTGCATGGACGTGAACTCACTCTGATACCAACTGGTGCACTGCTGGTTGCAGTGACAAGCTGCAGACAACTGAATTAGCTGAAAACTGGGTTCAGCTGGGTTACAATCCCAGAAACCAGAAGGCAGCTTGCTGTCCAAACACCACAGTGGCTGGAAACGAAGACTCGGAGTACTACAAATGCCCAACAGTAAATCCCACACCTCCAAACTTTGAAGAAACAACAAGATGAAGAAGAACAAGAGGGGGTGCAGAGAAAAATTGCTGTCCATCAGTTGTGCAGGAAAATCCCACACCTCCAAACATTGCAGAAACAACAAGAAGATGAACAAGAGGGAGTGCAGAGAACAACCGCTGTCCAGCAGTTGTGCAGGAAAACCTGAGAAGAACATGTTCTTCTTCCAGCAGTCGGCAATGCCAAATGACACCTCTTCTGTCAAATCTCCCAAAAGACCTGCCCTTTTCTAGGGTTTCATTGCTTATATGACTTAGCCAAAATACAGCCCTAACGCTGACATCTGAGCCACTGAAACCCAGCGCCAAAACTAATCCTGGCTGCCAAAAAATAACATAAATAAAAGACTGAAATATCCTTAAGATAGACCTCACAGTAACTCAAAAGACAGGAAAATAGATAAATGGGCTGGTGTAAAATGGAAGCATCCCTGGATTTGACCCAAGAGGTCTGGACAAACTGGAAGAAGGGGGCTGCTGTGCTCATGGCAGCTGCTTCTTCTTCCTCTGTTCGTACTCCTCCATGTAGCATTCAGCTAAAGCCAAAAAGGGATCTTCATCATCTCGTGACACACTTTTTATTTGAAACCCACCATTTCAAATCTCTAGGGACCCTGCCGTACACTTTCTCTAGATTGATGAATACCATATGGAGATTTTTCTTGTTCTCTGCATATTTTCCCATTAACTGTCTGAGAAGCTAGCTTCTATAGTTGAACTCCCTAAATGAAACCAAACTGATTTCAAATATCTCGATCTTTTATCTTATCTTTGTTCCATTTCTCTCTCACATAGTTTCATAGCATGATACAATCACACAAGTTCATTCCCATGATAATAGTTAACTTTTTATATCTTCTTAGTTCTTTTATGTAGGTACTACAACCTTTATACTTCATTCATCCAGCATTCTCTTTGTCCTTAATATATTATTGAAGAGCCTAGTTAATCAAACCCATCCAATATCTCCTACACATTTTCAAGCCTCTATTGAAATGCCATTTGGCCTCATAGCTTTTCCTATATTCATTCTTGTAACAAGTTCTCCTTTTTTTTCTATTTTATTTACGCTAATTCTATGGTAGAAGGAATGTCCTGCTACCAAAGTATCCTCTCTCATTCCTAAGCCTCCTATAGAATTTTCTAAACAGAAAATCACAAGTCAATGGTTTACATGTGTATAGCAGTCCAAGGAGATGATAAATCCTCTTAACCATGTGAATTTCAATTGTGGACAATACGCAAATTATCACGGCTAGAATCAGTTCCTGTTTGGATTCTAAGGGCGTATTTGGCGTCGTTCTTGTCTTTTTCCAATTCTGTGCTTAGATTAGGTTGTGTTGAGATCGAATTGTGCCGAGTCTATACTGTGCAGAACTTGGTTGGCAACATTATATTAAACTACTCTATTGAGAATATGTTGTACGGAACTTGTTTAATAACAATATAATAGTTTTGTTCCAAGGAACAAAAGCAAGATAATCATACGATTTACAATGTAGGACACACCTTTTATTGTCTTCAACACTCTATTATTGTCATACATGGGACCCACTTGTAGAAATTACAACGTGATGCTCACCTTTAAAAATTAGAACATGGCCCTCATATTCATAAAATTTACAATGTGGGCTCACCTCCTATACAATGTGTCTCCACTTTGTAATACCTTTTGCGAATGTGAATATGGGACCCACCTTTAGAAATTCCAACATGACATACACCTCTAAAATTAGAATATGGGGCCCACATTCATAGGATTTACAATATGGGTCCACCTTTTGTGATTGTGACCATGTGACCCACCTTTAGGAATTACAAAGTGGAGACACATTTTTTGTGATCAAGGATAAAAATAGCGGTTGCGGCGGGCCCAGCGGCCAACGGCCAAATAGCTACGCAGCGGGCGATACGTAGCGGTTGTGGCCATACGTGGCGGCGTAGCGGTGTGAATTTTCTAAGTGTTTAGGATTTTATGAATCTTGTGTAACAACTAATCTTGTGTTTTCTTAGTGATTTTAAACCATATAGGGTAGACACAACCATGGGAAAGACTATTGAGGAGAAGAAATAGGAAAAACGGTCATATAAATTAAAATTGCTTGGCTCTATTAGGTTTTAGACCATAGTGCCGCTATTTTCATAATAGAATAGCGGGCTCAACCGCTACAGCCGACGTAGCGGCTACTATTTTGAACCATGTTTGTGATTATGGACATAGGACCCACCCTTAGAAATTAGAACGTGGGGGCACATTCATTGGATTTACAATGTGGACCCACCTTTATAGGAATTATAATGTGGGGCCCCCTTTTGTGATTGTGAGCACAAGACCCACCTTTAGAAATTACAATGTGGTAACCACCTTTGGAAATTAGAACACGGGGCCACATTCATAGGATTCACAATTCGAGCCCACATTCATAGGATTTAAAATGTGGGTCCACCTTTTGTGATTGTGACCATATGACCCACCTTTAGGAATTACAAAGTGGGGCAATCTTTTTTCTGTGATTGTGGATACGGGACTAACCTTTAGAAATTACAACGTGATGCCCGGCTTTAGAAATTAGAACATAGGGCCCACATTCATAAGATTTACAATGTGGTCCTACCATTATAAGAATTGTAATATGGGCCCACCTTTTGTGATTGTGACCATGTGACCCACCTTTAGAAATTACAAAGTGGGGCCACCTTCTTTGAGATTGTGAAGAAGGGACCTACCTTTAGGTTAAGTGAGAGGATTTGGAGTCTTTAAATGGGCTTCTTTAGAAGCAAGAGATAAGTAGGAAGCAACTATGCCAGCAAGTTGTTTCTTAAAAAAATAAAGCAATTTCATTCCAACCATCTAATGCCAGCGGGTTAAGATTTTGGGATTCCTTCCATCGAGATTATTCAGAACGGTGATTTACACTTACCAAACCTATTTTCTACAGTCTCATCTCGTGGGAACAAGGACAATCCGAATGGCCCGATGCCAAATGCACCCTAATGTGTTCAATGAAGTTGAATGACTAAAAAGAATAACAAATTAAACAGTAACTAGGGTCAACAATAGCATGAAATTGAATCGCAAGATAAATACAATCAAAAATAGGTTTCAGGTTGTGAACACATATGCAAGTAAAGACACATGAATAGGGATGTCGGCAACCTAAGCTAGTTTGGCTCAGTTTGACTAGCCTTGAGCTCAAGCTCAGCTCGAGCTGGCTCAATTAGCATATAGCCAAGCTCCTGCTAGAGTTTGTTAGGCTCGGCTCGGCTCGGCTCAGCTTGGCTTGAGCTTGTCTTGTTAAGAGTTCAGATTGACCTGAAGTTGAGCTCGACTCAAGCTTGGCTTCCTAAGAGTTCAGCTTGAGCTCAAGCTGGGACAGGCTCAATTGAGTTTTTGTATTACTATGTTTTGTATAATTATACACATTAAATTTATACATTTGTGTAATATTATTTTCATGTAGGGCCCACATACTATAAATGCACTTATATTATATAACATATATATATAGTCACACACACACACCCCTATATTGTTATATGCATATATGACACACTTAGTTCGGCTTGTTTACTTACTTCCCTACATGCAAATCGCACAAATCTCTAAACGAAATTCTCGTAACAGGAGAATTATGGACCTCACACTTGATACAAGGCTTAACGCCAGTGGACAAGAACTTCACGACTAGCTACAGGCCTCATGCTAATCAGTCAAAAATATTATTAAGAGTTCTGATAAAAAAGGGAAAGTGGTTATCCGTGTAAATAAAACTAGATTAGATTCACCTGTATGCCTTGGGGTTTTAGTGTGAAGGGTGTGCCCCATGCAGTCGACATGGGCCCTTTGATCCTGCATCAATTTTAAAAGGACCCATGTAGTCCAACGATGATGTTTGAAAAGGACAAGGTGTCGAAACTATGACATTTCACGTGTAAATAACAAACTTGGTTATATAAATTGATGAATATGCATTTTGAAATATTATGTAATATGTAAAAAATGAAATGCAAGCTAATAAGTGATGCCCATGAATGGGTTAATGATGGCTCCTTCTTGAGTGTTCCATTCTCGAGCCCTTTCAGTATCCCCTATCTATCCATGTTACTACCTTAATGATAGCCCCTTCCTTTGATGGACCCTTATCAATGTCCCCTTCTCAACTCCCTTTGATGCCCCTCTTTTTGTCGCACTGGTTATGCGACTTGAGCCAGCGACTTTTGTCTGCCAATTGCTGCATTGAGTAGCTTCCAATCATGCTGCAGGTTATTATTAATCAGGAGAACTAATACTCACCCCTTATTGCAAAAACACACAATCTTCAGTCATAGGAAAGATAACTAGGCAATCCATCAACAATGCCAATTTTTAGACAATCCAACATCATTTGACTAACATAGAAATTATCAAACAACGTATAATTGCAATATATGTGTGTGTAGGAAACAATTTGTAGCCAACAAATAGAATAGCTCATTTTACCAACTTCTCTGCATGAAGGGGGGAAAAACTAAAAATGTCCAGAGTAAATAAGTCACCTAAACACCTCTATGGACAATAAATGATGTGAAAAGCAACTTAATAGAAAGATAAATTAGATCAGATCAATGAAAGATCTACAATCATCATAGAGGAAACATCACCTGATGGCAGCAGCAGAAGCAGCTGCAGTAGTTCCTGAGAAAGTTCCGACACCCACAGCCTGGTGTGGTTAGAGAAAAATTAGTGCATATTTTCATTTCAGGTAGTCATCTGACAATGGTAACAAATAATAATGATTAATACAAAAAAAAAAAAAAAAACGCAAGAACATGAATTCACCTTTTTTTTTTAAATCCAGGGGTGAAATTTCACTTCTTGGAGGGCTGAGTGAATTTTGAATTGCATCAAACCTACACTCAAGAAGAGTGGAGAGGATTTGAAGATGTTTCCGTTATTTTCTCCCATAGTATTGATACCGCCCTTGGAGCATTTTTTTCTCTCTTTTTTTTCTAATGATTATGTTAATGTATTATGATGTGGAAGGTTTAGTTAAGAATTTACAGCTATCTTTATGATGTGTTTGATGTCGTGATTGGGACTCAAAAGTGATTATATCAGTCTTGTGATTGAGTATAATGGTCGTGTGGATGTTCATTTTGTTGATTGGATTCGTTCATTTGATCCTTCGTCTTATTGGTGTTGTTTTGTCAGAATCATGTGGATCAACAGATTCATAATTTTCATTTGATGACTAAGAACAGGCCAATCAAGATTACAAAGTGTAAGACCCCGGTCTTAATTAATTGTGCATATGTCAATTAATCTGCAAATGTAATTAAGTGGGTTTAGGTGTTGGATTAGTGATTCAGTTGTTTTGATAGCTTTTGGGCCAACTTAGATGCTTAGGAGGGTTAGTTTGCAATTTTGGGAAACTTTGAGGGGTTAACCGTAATTTCAGAAAATTTCAATTTTTGGTTCATTAGGTGGAGGACATAATTTCGAAAAAAATGCTCGTTAAGGGGCCGAGACCTTTCGATAGCCAGAAATACCCCATTTTCCGATAGTTTGCTCGCCAAGTCATTTAAGTGGAAGGACTTGTACTTTCCCAAAACCCATCCAATATAAGTCGATCCCTTGTTGCTCCAGCTCTTTCTCCTCCTCTCATCTTCCTTCTTCTTCCCCTCTCATTTTCTCCAGTTTGCTCCATCGATCAAGGCCTCCAACGACCACTTGGTATCTTGGGTTTCTCGTCCCTCTTTCATGAGGAGGTAAGCTTCCTTCCCTCTTCTCCTTGATAGGTTCCCCAATTTCTTCTTTTGGTTGCATGCAAGCCCTAAATCCTTCTTTTCCTTTTTTTTTTTTTTTTTTTTTTTGTGGTCGCTTGGATATGGATTAGAGGTTGAAGAAAGGCTTATAGGAGCTTGGGTTCTGATAGGATTTTGGGTCTTGGATTTTAGAGGAGTGCTTTGGGTTGGCGGTTGGCACATTTCCAAATATTTTTCCCCAATTAAAACTCAAGGCAAGCAAACTGTAAATTTGTAATGCACATGCATGTATGCTTAACTTATTTGATTCATGATTGTACTCAAGTTTTAGACACCTATCTAAGCTAATTTTGTGTTTTTAGACCACATGCATGTTTATGGAACCCCTAATGTTGAAGGCCTTTATAATTAGAGTGGTGTATGCTTAATGAGGGCATTCATGTTTAGTGTACAAATGGTGTGAATGGGCGACTCCTTCCCTTCGAATCAAACCAATTCGGACACCACCTGATGCATTTTCTGGGAGCTTCGACTAACCGAAGACTCATTTTCTGCTAGCCATAGACTCACCATTCACCAACAGCAAATCGTAACAACTCTTTAGTTATCAAAAACCAAGAAAAGTTTTTCAGGGTTTTTGAACGTCGGCTAACCATAGGGACTCCACGGCTAGTTGTGGTAACTAGTAACCCCACGGCTAGCCAATGAACTCAAGTTCCTCTTGGTTAGAGAACCTCAGATATTTTCAACATGAAATGGAACCCTTAGCCTTGCCTAGTGATGATTTAATTTTGAGGCCAATGATAAGTGATGTTTGAGCTAACATTTACTTACGGATTGTCTAGGAAAGCATGCGTAGTGCAACACTAAGTCAAGGGTATGATGACTTGGGAAAAATGATGTCAATTACCATCAGAGGCACCTAGAATTGATATCTAAGGACATCAAGGATCTCATGATCTCAAAGGGCTAAATGGTATTGTTGTTGCATGTGAATATGCAATCCCAATTCCCACGACCTAGGGATCGCTAATTGTTTTCATTATTTGGTTTGTCAACAATTGCAACATAGCATTATACGGCATTACAGTATCTTAATTACATACTCGTACATGTATCCTTCTAGGTGTAAGGCCCCCGGCCTTGATTAAGTGGATTAGTGTTAATCATTAGGATTAAGGTTAGTTAATCGGGTTTAGCAGCCTAACACGTTAGATTTAGTGTGGAGGTTAGTGTTGCGGATTTTCGGAGTGATCTGGGCACGTTTGAGTGTTGTAGGGGGTGTTTCGTAATTTCAGCAAACTAGGAGGGGCTAGATGCAGTTTTAGAAAATTAGTGTAGTTGGGTGCATTGGGTAGTTCTCTTCATGCATGACATTTCCCATGTTGGTCCCGTCGTGATCCGGCACCCTGAAACCCACCTATGAGCCCATTCTAAAATAGCCCACCAAAGCCCTTATTTGTAAATACCATAACTCTCCCTACAATAACCTATGCCCCTTTTTGTAATTAGCATAAACCCACTCTACAAGCTTAAACCCCATTTTCCCTTCATTTCACGCATCTCCCTCCCCGCTCTCTATTTCTTCTCTACCTCTCCCATATTGTAGATCAACCCCCCCAAGCATTTCCAAGGTTCTCCAAGCATCTAGGGGCTCCATCATCTTCCTCAAACTTCTTCTTCCCCATTTTCACTTTCTAGGTAAGCCATTCATCCCCAATCTTCCTGTAGTTTCATTTGTTTCATGCTAGGACCATGCATTCATGAATTAGATGTGTTTTCCTTCTTATTTGGCATGTAGGCAAGTGATTTGTTGCATTAGTGGGGGCTTGTGTTAGGCAAGAGGCATTCAAACCCCAGGCACCAAGAAGGGGGATTTTGTGCAAATGCATTTGAGGCAAGTGAATCAATGTTTAAAACACTATATACGTTAGATTGTTGATCCTATGCTTTTATTGATGTAGCTACCCTCATTTAAGCTCATTTATGTGGTTATGGATGGTAGGTGGAGTATTAATGTGGTTAATGGTAGATTATGTAATGGACCTTAGAATGATGTAATGATGGACAAAATGGAATCCTTAGACTGCCCATAGGTTGTGTGAGAAACCCCATTGGACGTGGGGGAAAAGGCTCCCTGAAATCCACCCCAAACCCCCTCTCAGATTCGGTTTCTGAAGGGTCGCGGTTGATCGTGGTGGAGTCACGGTCCACTGTGAGGCTTTTAGGTAGGAGACCGTGAACTGCACTCCGGTTAGCTCTCGGCTAACCGTGTAAGGCCACAGCTAACCATGAAACCTCTCTGTCTCGAGGTTACTGTAGAAGCTGAGACGGGTGACCGACAAGATGGTGACCGACAAGATGGTGACCGACAAGATTTGTTCCTCGATGAGCTCACGGTTAGCCGTAGAGCTCACCGTAAGACTCCACAGTCAACCATGAAGAGTTCACGGTCAACAGTGGACACATTCCCAAGACTTTGAATGTTGGGAATTTGGGACCCTTACCCCTATATCCATGGCCCTTAGCTTAGTTAATTAATGAATAGGAGTTGGACCATTAGTAAAAGCATGTGTGAGCTTGACATCTTCTTACGGGTTGTCCGGTTACACATGTGGGACCCATATTGGTCTATGTGAGCGGCGTAGCAAGTCTCCAGGATGCTAACAACTTCAGAAGCACCAATTGGTTGCAAAACACATCCTAGACCCGTGTAACCACTGTGTTAGACAATATGAGCCCTACATGTGTTGGGCAACCCTAGCCTTAGGTCAGTTTAGTATTTATCCCCTTGACTCTTCAATCATGCGATCCGGATAGGTTAGTAAATCCGTACATTACATGACGTGTGCTTATATCCACTCTATTTGTCATCCTTCTGAAGTTGGTTTGATGTGTAATGGACCTGATGTGGGAATGGTTGGCTTTATGTACTATGTAGTTGGTGTGGTAGTGTGTATCTATTAGGAAGTATCCTGGGCTAGGGGATGGGTATCGAGGGCTACTTGGATTGTGGCTGTGGGTATGTTGGATGAAATACACGTGTGGAGTAGGTCCTCTTTGCTTTGCTCTATTTGTTGTTTGGTGGTGATACCCAATGAGGGTCTAGCTGGGACATTGTATTTTTGAGATGTGAGATCCTTGATCCTTCGAGTCAGGCACCACTAGTTGGATTTAGCCTTTTAAGGTTTAGGGCGTCTCCCCGTGATTAGGGTTCATTTGCATGCTTATGTGTTGCCGTCTGCAAATTTGAAGATGGTCGTACGCCATCGGTCCAACGTGCATTGTGTGAGATAATGCGCAGCTGTGCTGTTTGCAGCCATTTGTTTACCAAGTTCGAATGGGGTCCATTATGTTTAGACAATGTGGAGTGCCATGTTGTCAGATTATGTAGCTAGGATTCTGTCTCCATATGATTCGTGTGGTTTATGATCTATTCATGCTTTATGCCTAGCTTCCGTACATTGTTATCCTTATTATATGTTACTGTCTTTATTCTACTTGATGCATAGTATATTGTTACTCACATTTATTTACCTGCCAGATTTCCATAATTTCACGATGCTACAGTTGGTACTTAGGTGCCGATGCCCCAGCTGATCCAGAGGGTGAGACGGTCTTGAAGGCTCCACCGAATGGCGGACATTATGAGTGGAGCACCGACGATGTAGTCTGAGGCAGTCATGGCCGGCGCCGGAGAGTCATTGACTAACCCCCGGACTTTATACATTTTGATTTTACATACGTTTATTTTGGGTCATGGTTGTATTATGGCATTTAGCTTAACTTTAAGGCATTCCGTAACTATATTTTAACTTATGCACTTTTGTTACTGCTTCTACTCTATTGTTATATGTAGTGTTTGCTTGACCATCTACGCAAACTGTATGAATTGATGCTTCTGCGATTTGATTATGGTGACTGATCATCATTCATAACCTCACCGCGGACTTCAATCCACCCGGAATTGGGCCACAAATGCAATTAGAGGAAAATTTTTAATTGGCCTCAATTCTCACGCCCCGTGGATCGGGTAAGGATCCGACCTAATCTCGGGGGCGTGACACAAGGCATATTATATTGTCAGCCTATAATCATGTTTTTTATATTTTACAAATAACGTAGAATGGACTTAGTCCCGACCTCTCATGTATTGCCATCTCCTGTCATGTTTAGTCGTGTCATGTCATGGTTACATTGAGATATTCCTGTCAAGCAAGACATGTAAAAAAGGGAATACTTATTTTGAACATGTACATGACAAGCTTGGTTGTAAGGAGTAGCTTCCCTTTGTAAAGAAGCAGGTCAGCTCGACCAATGGGTGAGCCCACAACCCATGTATTGGGTCAGCCCACAAGTCAACATTGTATGAGTTGTCAATAGATATTAGATAGATATTAGTTTCCTTAACTATGCCTGTAATCTTGTAATCAGATCTTAATCAGATCCACTAATTTAGGCTACAGTGTTATATATGTAACCATCGTCAATACAAGAAGATACGAAAATTCTCTTGCAAACTCTCTCTCTTGTATGCTTCTGGTTTGTGTTCTGGATACTCTAGCATGGTATCAGAGCCCTGATAGTCTGTCCATTCAAGCATAAGAGGAGTTTCGAAGCAGTCCTATTCGTCTATGACTGTCTTGTCAATCTGATCAACAATGGGCCCCATCTCAGATAAGCGATCAAACCAGCAAGCAGCAGCACCAGGGTCGCCCATTTATCCTTGGTTTTTTAAGCATTTTTTTAAGATTTATCAGCTTCATCAGGTCAATGATTACCCATTTTTCTGGATCGACAGTTTTTCAAGACAGTTTTTCCTTTTTCTCATCAGAATCACATCCAACCATTGGATCAGACTGGTTCTTCTTCCAATAGGGTCGAAAATCCATCTGGATGATAACCTAGAAGACTGATTAGTGCATAAATCACACTGTGAGAAGATCTGGTCATTCTAGCATAGAATTTTTGGACGCCCAGGCTATGTTTTTTTTTTCTGTTTTCTTTCTGCATTGAAAACAGTCATTCTACTTGCAACATTTCTCACTACTACTCATCTCAAATTAAGTTTTGTGATCTTTGCCTTAATCCAAGGTCAGCCGGACCTCATTTACTGGGATTTCAGATCTGGGTACTGTTTCTGTGGTTGGATTTCAGATCTAACTTAATCATAAACAGTCTGTGATCATTTTGGTTTGTTCCAACTGTCTTCTGATCGAACTGTAATGGGTATTACTGTCAAACTTGATGGCACCAATTATCCCTATTGGTCCCACCTAATGCAAAATTTCCTAAAAGGTCAAAAACTGTGGAAATATGTTGCTCAGCAGATTCCTACACCAGATAGTAAGAATGATACTTTTGAGGAATGGGAAGCTTCCGTCGGGAAAATCAATTTTTGGATTGCCAATTTGGTCAATCCATCTATTGGAAATCAATTAGCTAAATTCAATTATCCTAAGGCTGCTTGGGATTATTTAGCCAAATTGTATACTCAGTCTCATGCTGCTCGCCGGTATCAGTTAGAATGGGAAATTAAAACTGCAGACCAAGGAAATGACTCTATTCATGATTTCTTCATCAAAATGACCGCCTTATGGGATCAGCTGGCTTTAATGGAACCCACTTTTAAAACAACCGATGATGCTCACACCTTTGAAGTCTATAGGCAGCAGACTCGCCTGGTTCAGTTTCTTATGGCCCTCTGCCCTGATTTTGAACATGTTCGTGGTCAGTTATTACATCAGTCACCCCTGCCTTTCGTTGATACGGCACTCTCGAAACTTCTGGCAGAAGAGCAAACTCAGCTTTCTCTTACAAGGAAGAAACATGTGGAACCCACACATGTACTGTCAGCAAATGTTAGTACCCCACAGAATGATCGCTCTTTTCCATCCGGTACCAATGACTTTTGCAATTATTGTAAGAAGAAAGGACACTGGAAACGGGACTGCCCAACCAGACCTCAAAGGCCAAATAATCAGAACAAACAATCTGGTCAACAGCCCACTCGTGGTCCCATGCAATCTTATCCACAGCGACCCTATGCGGCCAATGTTACTGAAGATGATAGTTTTGTGCTTCCGCAACTGGATCTTACATCTCATATTCAGGCTATGGTTGATGAGCGCATGCAACAGTTGTTTCTGGCTTCCTCCACTGGTTCTGCTTCTCAGATGGCCACAACACCCTCAGCCTCTGGTTCTGCCATGACCATTTCTGGTCCGTTAGGTACTCTTGATTCTACATGGATTTTTTATTCTGGTGCTTCCTATCATATGACAAATGATGTTTCCAAACTTCATAATTGTTATACCCCTGCAAGCTCTCTCACCATCCATACAGTTGATGCCACTCCTCTCCCAGTCTCCCTTATTGGCTCCGTTTCAAATAAGTTGATTTCTCTCACTAATGGTTTATGTGTTCCTCACCTGTCTATCAACTTAATCTCTGTTAGTCAATTGACTTCGTCTGGATTTCTTGTCTCATTTTCTTCTACTTGTTGTTCTGTGCAGGATCCGTGCACCGGGAGACAGATTGGGACTGGCCTTAGGTCAGGAGGACTTTACTATCTCCACTTGCTGCATCTTCCATCATCCAGCTGGCATATCGCCTACCGCACTCGTTTCATCTAGATCACCCTTTGCCCTTTGGCACTCTCATTTAGGCCATTTATCTTTAAATAAAATGAAATTTTTATTTACTAGTGGTGTATTTGGAAACATTTCTGTATCAGACATTTATACATGTTTTGGTTGCCAATTTGGTAAACAGCATGCTCTCCCTTATAATAAAAGCACTTCAATTACTAATGCTCCTTTCACTTTGGTGCATTCTGATGTCTGGGGACCTACCTCTCAGCCAACGAAAGGTGGTTCCATTTATTATGTGTTGTTTATTGATGATTTCACTAGATATACTTGGTTGTATTTAATGAAAAACCGTTCTGAGTTATACACTATCTACACTGCTTTCTCCACCATGGTTTCCACTCAATTTAACACAAGGATAAAAATATTCAAGTCTGACTCCGGGGGAGAATACATGTCCCACAAATTTCGTTCTTAGCTGACTAGTCAAGGGACTCTAGCTCAATTATCATGTCCTGCCATAGCACAACAAAATGGTTGTAACAGAACGAAAACATAGACACATCCTAGAAACTGCTAGATCCTTGATTTATTCCTCACATGTTCCTCTGCAATTTTGGGGGGAGTCAGTCCTGACTACAATCTATCTGATTAACAGACTCCATCCTTTGTATTATCTGGCACATCTCCCTGTGAAAAATTGTTCTCCTGTAAACCTGACTTGTCCTATCTCAAAGTTTTTGGCTGCACCTGTTTTGTTCTGTTACATGATAATGAGAGAACCAAACTTTCCCCAAAATCCACTGTCTGTGTTTTTCTAGGGTATGGCATCGAACAGAAAGGCTATCGATGCTATGATCCTAAAACCAATAGGTTACGGGTCTCTCGTAATGTCACCTTCTTGGAACATATACATTTCTATACATTACCTACACAATCCCCTTCCCCTGAGCAACCTATGGTCTATCCTTTTGATCCCTTTCCAGACCTGTTTCCCTCCGATGCCCCTTCTCCTCCACCCCTGCAGGGATATCATCGTCGGCCCCAAACCTCCGTCTGCTCCTTCGGAATCTGCGGCCCCACCTCCTCCTTCTGATCATGGGCCTATCTCCTCTGCTCCAGATGTGCAGGATCCTCCTCAAACTCGAAGGTATCCAGTGCGCACCAGAATCCCTCCCTCTAGATTTGGCTTTGTTTATACTGATCATTTTTTTTCCATCATATAAGTCCTTCCTTGCAGCAATTCATACCTTGGCAGAACCACAATCCTATAAGGAGGCCATTGCTCATCTGAACTGGAGGTCTGCCATCGCAGAAGAACTTGCAGCTCTACAGAAAACTTAAACATGGGATCTTGTTCCTCTTCCCTTGAGGAAACGGGCTATTGGCTTCAAATGGATATTTAAGATCAAGAGCAAATCTGATGGATTTGTTGATCGTTACAAGGCTCGCTTGGTGGCCAAAGGCTACACACAAGAATATGGGGTAGATTATGAGGAGACCTTTGCTCCGGTTGCTAAGATGACAACTGTTCGTACATTTATCTATGTTGCCGCTGTTAGACACTGGCCACTCTATTAGCTCGATGTCAATAATGCTTTCTTGAATGGATTCCTTCAGGAAGAAATCTATATGCATCCTCCTCTGGCGTCGTGAGACCTCCTCATTATGTATGTCGTCTCAAATGTGCTTTATATGGACTCAAACAAGCCCCTCGTACTTGGTTTGAACGGTTTAGCACCAGCATCATCAGCATTGGTTTTTCTCAGAGTGCTCATGACTCCGCTCTCTTCACTCGTTATTCGCGATCTGGCTGTGTTTTCCTATTACTCTATGTCGATGATATGATTATCACTGGCAATGATGCTTATGGTATTCTATCCTTGAAGCGTTTTCTTCATCGACAGTTTGAGATGAAAGATTTGGGTCATCTGCGGTACTTTCTGGGCATTGAGGTTGCCTACTCTCCCCCAGGATACCTTTTGTCGCAAACGAAATACTGCAATGAAAGTTCTCCACCGCGCTGGACTCACAGATCTTAAGCCTATCTCTACTCCGATTGAACATAATCTGAAGCTTCGAACTACTGATGGAGATTTACTTTCTGATCCAACTCATTATCGTGAAGTGGTCGGCAGCTTGGTTTATCTGACCATTACCAGACCAGATATTGCCTATGCGGTACATGTGGTAAGTCAATTTGTTGCACGACCCACTCATATTCACTGGGCTGCTGTACTACGCATACTGAGATACTTACAAGGAAGTTCCAACCGCACCCTCCTTCTTTCCTCCAGTCAGAATCTTACTCTGCATGGCTATTCCGATTCCAACTGGGCAGGAGATGTCAAATGATCGGCACTCTACCATAGGCTTCTCCATCTTTCTTGGCTCCTCTCTTATTTTTTGGAAAGAGCAAGAAACAGGAAGTTGTTTCACGGTCATCCACTGAAGCTGAATATCGTGCTGTATCTCACACTACTACTGAAATTATTTGGCTTCGCTGGTTACTTCGGGATTTAGGAGTTCTAGTTTCTAAATCTACCCCTCTTTACGGACAGTGAAGGTGCACGGAAACTGGGAACAAATGATGTCTTTCATGAACGGTCCAAACATCTTGAAGTTGACTGTCATTTCATTCGTCAACATGTTCGGAGTGGTACTATAAAGCTCTTCCAGATTTCCTTGGCTACCCAAATAGCAGATTTTTTCACCAAAAGCCACTCCACATCTCGTTTTTCAGAGCTAGTTCCCAAGCTCTCAATGGTCACTTTCTCCCATCCAAAGCTTGAGAGGGGGTGTAAAGAAGCAGGTCAGCAACAGGTCAACTCGACCAATGGGTCAGCCCACAACCCATGTATTGGGTTAGCCCACAAGTCAACATTGTATGAGTTGTCAATAGATATTAGTTTCATTAACTATGCCTGTAATCTTGTAATCAGATCCACTAATTTAGGCTACAGTGTTATATATGTAACCATCATCAATACAAGAAGATATGAAAATTCTCTTGCATATTCTCTCTCTTGTATGCTTCTGGTTTGTGTTCTGGATACTCTTAACACCCTTCATGGTTATTACGTGACTTCATAGTCACTGCGTGAATTCATGACAAGCCCATGTTAAGCAAGAAAGTCTCAATGAAACTGTTATTCTTGGATTTTCGAGTCTGCACCACTTAGCTATTATGAATCTAACACAGCTTGTGCACCGTTGTGATGGATTCTTTACATTTTATTAGACACTTGTCTGCAGATAGATTATGCATGACATGGACTGTACGCCACTTGGTACCAAATTATAAACGTGTAATGGCCATCATGCATATGTTTTTTCATGGGTACATATCACGGCTTGGCATTTCCTATGCAACTTACATGGCTTGGCTATATTTCTAAGCACCATATCTATCACAGCTCTGTCTAGTTCGGGAGGGCAGTAATACTATTCTATGATGGATTCGCTTATGTGGATGTCGTTTTGCTTAGATGTTCTTGTATTATAAGATTGTTTTAAATGAGTCTCCATGATCATCAGTATTCATGCACGACTGCTCAAATGGAGTGGCCGCTATGCTAAATTGAATTTAGCGTTGCTCTCACCCGTAGTGGCTGCTACAGTCTGCCATGGCCGCTACGGACCGCTATAGGGCTGCTACGAAGTGTGACTAATGGCTACTTTCCAAAAAAAAGTAAAATACATAGTCAGGCTTATTTCTTTCCTTCTTCTCTCCAAACAACATTTCTACTTAACTCTTCTACCCTTCTATGCTTAAAATAACAGCACAAAACATAAGATCTCACTCAATTGAAGCTGATGCAAAGAGTTCCTCGCAAGGGCTCTCCTCTAGGTAATGTCCTGGAAGACACCCCCTTGATAGAGCTATTCTTTTATCTACTCTCAACAAAAATACATTATTTGTTTTGATGAAACTTAATTTATTATTTGGTTTGAACTTCAAACTTTTTTAAGCATTACTTCATAATTTATATATCCTTTGTCATGTGCAGTTGTGATAAATTACTTATTTGAATTATGAATTTAGAAATGCATAATAGGTTCTAACTTAGTATAACTATCCAACATAAATACATGGGAAAAATTAGATTAATACTTATTTCATAATCATTGAGCAACACAGAACTTCAATGCATTAACTGAACCGATTGCCTATTGATTAAAAACAAAACATTAACTTAAACCAAAAGTACTCAAAAGACAGTTTTATCGATTTTTTTATTACCACTGAATAAATTCCATAATATAAATTATCAGGAACTTAATATATATATATAAGCAACGTGTTTCACAAGGTACCTTCAGGAGACTTGACGTTACCAACGTGTGACAGATCCATCCAGTCACATTTGTAGGAAACTGCAATAGCATGTAGTCCAGGTAATCCTCTGAAACAGATCCTGAACCAAATTCAAGAAAGAAAATATAACAAAAATCTTTAAACCACTATAGAAATCATAATACAAGCCTGATAATAAATCATTTAGTAAGTGTGTTTGTGTGCAATATCTAGGTGGATCAAATTGTCACCACAATGTTGGGAAAAAAAATGGCTACAAAGCTTCTAGTTGCACTAATAATTCAGAGCAAAATATTTCCGGGACAATACCTTTTTTTTTCTATGGAAGGCAGCAGGACCACACTACCACATGCTTGCAATGACAAGCACCTTCCCACTCTGCTATAGGACCTTTCTGGCAAAGTGCCATGGTAGATTTCTCTTTTTTCTTCTTTTTTTCCTTACTGATATGGTATATTTTTTTAGGAAAAAAAAAGAAATTTCGGATTTCGGTTCGGCCATTTCAGTCGAAATCCATGATTTTCAGCCAAAATCATGTGTTTCAACCGAATGGTCCAAAATCCGGACCGAAAAGCTATAGCATGGATTTCATTTCGGTGCCATGGCCAAAATGGTATTTTTCGGCCATTTCATCCAAAACGAAATGATATAAATAACTATGCTTAGAACTCGAAAGGCCTCAAGGCCTTGAAAAGTTGGAATTCCTCTAATAAGACTGAATAGGTTTATCATGTCTTAGATAGACCAAAATCAACAGGTTTTGGGGGCCAATCCCGATTGGCCTACATCAGCTTTTAGGGTTTTCCAGCGACCGTAGAGCTGAAAGTACCCTAAAAGACTTCCGAATGGCCTGGAATCAGAGGAGAACCTTCCAGTAGGAGTAAAAAGGCTAATCATGGGTAAAACTGACCACAATTAATAGGCTTTGGTCCCAAACAGCTCATGCTAACTCCTAGGTTTTTCCAGCAACCTTGGAATGAAGAGGACCCAAAATGGCTTCAAAATCGCTTGATATCAAAGGAGAGTCCTCTAATAAGCAAAAAAGAATGAACCATGTGTCAAATGGGCCATAAACAATGAGTTTTGGGTTCCAATGTGATGGTTTTCTATGGAGCCTCACATGGCTCCAAAAATATTCAAAATCACCAGTGGACCATCCATTAAAGCCTAGCAGACTACATGAGCATGGAATAAAAGATCAGCTGCTACATAGCATAGTGGCCGATAATATCGGGCATAGCAGCGGCAATTTAGCCCGCTTGCAACAATGGCAGCCCATATTGGCCGCTAGCAACCATGGCAGCCCATATCGACCGCTAAAAGGCCGTAGCTGTCATCACATTTACATAATCTCTTTCACTTTTTACTGCTGCTCCCCAAGAGGCTTTCCTGGAGCTCTATGCTGCCCTTCTCTGGTTGCAAGACACTAAAAAAACACAAGACAAGCAAATTGAAGCCAATAAGGAGTGTTGCACTCAAGAGCTTTTCTCTAGGGGTTTTTTCTGCGATTTTTTCATGTTTTCTGTGTTTATTTCTCCTTTTCTCGATGAATCACTTGGAAATGCATCCTAGCACATAGATCAATGTTTTCCATAGATAAAGCCAATGTATGTTTATCTACAGCTGTGTTGAATATAGAAATGCATAATAGTGATGATATTTTCATGACATTATTTGATTATAAGCATTTTATTAGTTTCTAAGTTAGTATAATAAACCAACATGAATAGATGTGAAAAAAAAAAATAGATCAATACTATTATTTATAATTATATAGAAACACAGACTTTCATGCAATGAGGGGACCAGTACGCCACCATATTAGTTAAAATTGAAAACAAACATTAAACTCTAACATTTTCTAATATTCTGGGTTTTTTAGAAAGTTTTCAAAAAAAATTGGGCACTTTCACAATTCACACCACTAAGCCGCCATGTAGAATTTTGGCCGCCAATTACTACGCCCGCCACAACTGCTAATTTGATCCTTGTACATGAGTCCTAAATCAAAGGCTCATGGGCCTCACGTGCTAAAACCCACTTCTAAAGTCCTTGGCAATCTTGAGATACTTGAGAAACAAGCGATATTTTTCATACCAACAAGTGTCCCCTCAAGGCACAGTGACGGAAGAAATGTCCTATAAGTTAGTGTGCCTCAAAACCAACAAAATTTGGGGTTTGAACAAATGAAAGGATGTATGACAACATACGTTGCACTTCATAGGCCATTAAAGCTACCATTAAGGATTTTTAGACTAAGTACCGGGGTTAGATATCTGGATGACGGGTTACCTAAGCCAAAAGGGTCATGATATAAAATGGAGTCAGGCTTTGACCGAAGTCAAGGGTAAAGGCACAAAAGGCAAGAAATTTTAGAATCGAAACTAAAAGTCCTAAAACCGGAATGCCATGCAAGCCAAAATGAGATGGGTGCCACAATGGCATTAAAACAGGTGGCATGAAAGCAAAATCAAATGTCACAAAAGCTGAAAGGCATGAGAGCTGAATTGAATGGCATAAAAACAAAACAAAATGGCATGAAAACTAAATTAAACAGGATGGATGCCAAAATAAGTGGCAAGTGATCCATACTTAAGAAACAAGTGGCATTTTTCATGCCAACACTATCTAAGCTATTTTTTCTTAAAGCACTATTGCATGATATCTTCCCTTTCCAACCAAGACTCGAACCTAGCTACCTAGCTCCATGGAAGACTTTGTTTTGTTGTCCCTTACCAACTAAGCTAGCTTCCCAGGACCCAATTCACTATGTTTGCATGCTTCATTTTGTATCTTGGAAAATATATTGCATGGCCTGAGAATCTAAAGCCTGTTCCAGGCAACAACTCTGTGAATGTGAGAGCTACATTTAAGTGAGGGCTACATTTCAATGAAGCAAACCATTTATCTGGTTGGGACCCCATGGATTCTTTGTAAAGAGAGAGTTTTTCTGCAAAATGCTCTATCTTCAATACCTGAGTCAATAGAGCTTATTCTCTCAAAAGGTATACATCTACTGCAACAGTAATGGGCTGGTTTCCTTTGAAACTGCCCAAAAGGGCACTAGCTACTGTACAAGCATAGGTTGCCTTCTTCAGCATAAATCTTGTAGAGGAAGTTTAGGATAGCAAACACTTGTTAGTTGACAGTTGACAGTTGACATGTACAGGTGAGCTCCTTTGATTTTGTTTTTTTCTTTTTTTTAATGTTATGATATCACAAGGAGAGAGAGGATTAAGAATGAGGAGATTAGGGGCAAAGTAGGAATAGCACTGATTGGAGATAAAATGAGAGAAAATCGACGGAGATGGTTCGGCCATGTTAGAAGGCATCCAACGGAGGCACCTGTTAAAAGGTGTGAAAGCATGGAGATTGCCAGGAGTAGGAGAGGGAGAGGGAGACCCAAGAGAAGAGAAGAGAAGAGAAGAAGAGAAGAGATGTTGGAAAGAAACTATTAAACATGACTTTGCCTCCATGGATCTAACAGAGGACATGGCCCTAAACAGATTTGATTGGCGTCGTCAAATCCATATAGCCGACCCCACCTAGTGGGAAAAGGCTTGGTTTGGTTTGGTTATGATATCTCCGTTGACAGCGCCTTCCAATGTTACTCTTGTAGGGAAATACATTAATCTTGTAGAGGAATTATAGGAGAGGAACATTCCATCAGTGGCCATGAAATTAATATTTATAAATGGATTACCAGGTGAGTCTTCCACATGAATGCATGGAGGAACTTTTTGAGTCATCCAAAGTATGTTGGCTATATTGGCTGTGTACTGGATGCATGTTGGCTGTGGTGCACCATATGGGCCTTCATTTGTATGTTATTTGAACATGCACCGAATAACTTTATGAGTCTTTTACATGCATGTTGACATTGGTCTATAGTGGATGCATGATGGTTGTGTGGGCCACTATGGGCCTATATGTATCACCTTTACTTTTTCTCAAACTGGGTCATGAAGCAGACCAACATCTAATTTGACACACGATAATTTGAATGGGCAACAAGAGAGTGCCTTTATAAATATATGTGCAACCTAGTCATTAGACGAGACAAACCAATTGAGCAAAGCGTCAAGAGCGCACTTTTCTCTGATAAAGCAGTAATCAACTCAAATGCGTTTTTTTCCTGGATGAAACACAGGATTGACTGTGGCATGCAAGGCAGAGATGTTGTCACAAAAGAGAGTTGGCTATTAATATAAACAAAGGTCAATCTCTATCAAGATGAATGACAACCAAGTTCGATCTACCACAGTGGACGCAAGTGCCATATATTCAACCGTCACACTAGACCAAGCTCAGTGGCGTATTTCATAGCACTCCATGATATACAATTACTCCTGGAGGAGTTCCAAATTCTCGTTGTAGAGCAATATGTGAGATAGCACCCAGCTCTGTCAGTGTCAGAGAATGCATACAGCTCTTGGTTTCTTCGAGAATAAAGAGTAGACAAAGCCATGATTGGACATATCGCGAAAGGCATTTAACTAATTGAAGATGAAAATTGGTAAGGTGCTCCATGAACTAGAAATTATGCTTCACCACTGTAAGTGATGTCAGGCCTGGTGAATGCTAGATATTGCAGCCCCCAACTACACCCAGGTAAAACTGTTGATAATCAAAGGCAGCACCACCAATTGATGATGGTTGAAACCTTGTCAACAATGGAATAGGAATAGGGAGTAGGGAGACAACCTTTCATCTGGGTCCTATTAATTAGCTCATGGGCATACTTGAATTGTGTGAAAAGAGAACCCTAGAGAAACGTTGCACCTTGATACCAAGAAAATAGTGGAGTTACCCTAGGCCTTTCACAGTAAATTACTGACCTAACTGTTAACCAATTAAGGTAATATGGATTGTCTCATATCAAAATGATGTTGTCCAAGTATAAATAGACCACATCAATCCAATATAGCCAACATGCATGTGGAAGAAACAGTCTACGCATACTTTGATACTTGAAGAAGTCTTCAGGGCATGATCTACTGTATACTAATTATGATCATCTTAACATCGAGACTCACACAGCTGCTAACTGAAGGATCATACAATGCAGGAGATTTACCGCTGGGTATTATTTATTGGTAGGTGGAAATCTTGTCACATGGAAAAGTAAGAATCCACATGTGATATAGACAAATCAAGTGTCAAGGTTGAGTATCAGCCCATGGCATGTGGAATTTGTGAACCCTTGTGACTTAAAAAGATCTGCTGATAGAGTCAAGATTTTCAGTATTTTCCCAATGAAGCTCCATTGTGACGATATGGCAGTAATCCACATTTCGTTCAATCCAGTGCATCATGAGCACACTAAACACATAAAGGTTGAGTGTCATGTGATTAGAGAAAGAAACTTGCAAACAATGAAGTTACAATATGTTATCAAAAATCATATTACCAGCTGGAAGATATTTTTACTAAAGGAATAAGTAGTTGTCAGCTTTACTGGAACATGTGACAAGTTGGGCATAGTTGATATCCATGCTTCCACTTAAAGAAGGGTGCGGAAAAGTAATATCTTACAAGTTGTTCTTTGTAATTTCCCATTTAGGAGTTTTTTGTGTATGTTGGTGGAAATGAGGTGATGGAAGTTGCAGAGATGAGAATGCTAAGATGGATGTGCGGGATCACAAGGAGAGATAGGATTAGGAATGAGGAGATTAGGGGCATAGTAGGAATAGTACCGATTGGAGATAAAATGAGAGAAAATCGACTGAGATGGTTCGGCCATGTTAGAAGGCGTCCAACAGAGGCACCTGTTAAAAGGTGTGAAAGCATGGAGTTTGCCAAGAGTAGGAGAGGGAGAGGGAGACCCAAGAGAAGTTGGAAAGAAACTATTAAACATGATCTTGCCTACATGGATCTAACGGAGGACATGGCCCTAAACAGAGTTGATTGGCGTCGTCAAATCCATATAGCCGACCCCACCTAGTGGGAAAAGGCTTGGTTTGGTTTGGTTTGGTTTGGTGGAAATGAGGTTAATGCAAAAATGTGACCTTTCATTGAAATTTCAAGAAAGTTAAATAGGGGAACGTGTGAGAGAGAGACACACGGTTCAACCTCTCCTTTTCTTCTTATTTTTCCTTTTGTCCTCCTTTCCTCCTTAACAAAATCCATCATCCCTCCATTTTAACTTGCAGAACTTCTTTCAATGAAAGAGAAAAGGTGTAGACATAAGGACGCCCCATTTACACAGTTCTTTGTAATCTTAGCTGTGCGAAGCAAATTTATTGAAAACAAACACTAATTTAGCTGTCCATATGTAGTGGAGAAAGATAAATTAGGAAATGGAGTAAGAGCAGAAATTGAATGAAGAAATTAGAAAGGGGAAGATAGTAATCACCCGGAAATCCAGCAGGTAAGATGAATTCCTTCAAGATCTTTGGGAGCCATGATAGTTCTCTATCATGGTTTTCTTCTTGTAATCCATTCATTAAGGGTCCGTGTTCCTCCAAAACAGTTCGTATTTGTGACTCATCATCTAATATGTACCTGCTACCATGAGAACTTAATAAGAAGCAACCAACAAGAAAATAGCCATGATCCAAACTTAGATTCATGTGAACTGTGATGCAAAACATAAGGAAACTAAGAAGCAAGAATCAGTGGGAAAATGTTGCGAGGGGTTGTTTGTTTACTGTCATTTACATATGTAAATGTTACGCATGAGTAATGGTCATGAACCTTTATGTTTGGAGAAAGGGGCCTTCAATTCATGATCCAAGCCATTCATCTTCTTTATATAGTTCAAAATGACTAGGAGGTAAAATTTCTTATCTTCATTATTCATGGATTTTGATAAATTTTTGAAAAAACAGACATGTAACACTACTGGATATACTCTACACATGTGAAAATGGTGAATTTGACAAACATGGTAATGTGTTTCACATGCATAACACTTGCATATGCAACATTTACATATTTAAATGTTACATATGTAAAAATACATTTCCATATCACACGTGTAAAAGGCAAATGACCCTTAAGATGGGACTGCATGTGCAATCCAGATCTATGGGGCCCATTTGGGCCAACCCCTTTGATAGTCTTGTCATCTTATTATATGGCATTAGGCCTAATTTTACACTCATTGAACCTTCACTCACTGTCTTTTTAATCAGTAACTGTAAATTTATTTAATAAAAAAAGAACATACAAGAAAAATAACTAAGAAAAAAATATAGGCCATTGGTACACAAGCCCTATACCGATACTAAAAGAAAAATTACAAGAGAGAAACAAACAAAGCAAGGATCAAAATAGCGGTTGAGGCAGGCTTCGAGACTAGTGGCCAAAATGCTACGTAGCGGTTGTGGCGATACATAGTGGTGTAGCAGTGTGAATTTTTTAAGTGGTCAAAAAAACTTGTATAGCAGCCAATCTTTTGTTTGTGTGTTTTAATGATTTGAAACCATATTTGGGTAGAGACAACTTTAAGAAAGGCTATTAAGGAGAAGAAATAGGAAAAACAATGTTTAAAATTAAAACTGCTTGGCTCTACTAGGCTTTAGACTGTAGCACCGCTATTTTTAAAATAGCATATCGGCTTTGACCGCTATAACCGATAATGCGGCCACTATGTTTTGAGCCATGAAACAAAGAACCAGTTCTATCGACCCATTGTTTGGCCAAAGAGTCGGTCAAGTCTTCACTCATTGTTGGATTAAATCTAAAAAAAAAAAAAATTACGATTAAGGGACACCATTAAACTTTTGAGGCTGTCAAATCAAGGGTTAGGATAATCGGGTAGGGCTGATTTTTTGGCTCCCTCTTGTGCATAAGGACACATTTCCATCTGCCCTCATCCTATTGACGGACATGCATCCCACCCCACGAGCTGGACTGCATATAAGCAAAGTGCAGCCTCATGAAGTTTTAACTTCGTAGCAATACTTCTACAAAAAAAAGTAGCAATACATCCCCTTCAAGCCTGCCATATACAAAGGCAATTTCCAACCACCATGGCCCCCACTGTGGGTAGAGTAAGAACCAATGGCAGGAATATCATAACCTGGTTTTTCTGATTTAATTCAGAGTTTTGATCCTTTTATTTTCCTTAACCATCATCCACTTGAAAGTCACTAATTGGAACATGTGAGGTTAGGATTATTGGCATTCTATTCAAGATATAAACCATCCACATGTATGGCCTGGATGGTGCACACAAATTCATGTGTTTGGGAATTTCCCCCAACAAAGTATTGGTTTAAAAGCATACTATATGAGTGAATCGTTGAGAAAAAAGGCCCAAATAGGATGGAAAATTCAATCATACATTTCCAAAACTATCTGGTGCTCCCACTGTTGCATAGAGGTAATTCTTCACATGGCATGGGCTTGCAAATAAAAGCAGGATTTCCAATGTGGAGAAGTACAATGTAATCTCAAATCTCAATTCAGTAAACAAGAAAAAAGTAGAGAAGACTAGTATGCACCTCTTCATTGTTCCATTGTCATATCTTTCCACCAATAAAGTGTATGGCAGCCTTCCAAGTCTGTCCAAAAATCATGTGATCAGCAATAAAAAACCGGGACAGGTTCATCACAATCTGCTTTTAGCCTTGCCAATAACCTAAAGTAACGAGAGTCCCAACAGGTAGTTAAAACAAAACAAGATTGATTAATCAAATTTCATAGGCGCATATTACCTTATTCATACTGACTAGTGACTAGGGCCCAAGGCCCCAAATGCAAACTAGTTCTTTCAAATAATCTGCAATTTGATTCACTCAGATGTTCAATGTTGATTTGGTCAAGTTCACAAAAAATCAAACTAATTCATCTCATTAGGAAACATATGTTCTTTATTGCATAAAGAGAAAATGTTCTTAACCAATAATAGAAGGAAACATGTTACCATGAGGAAATGAAAGCAAGAGGAAGTTGTGAACTCCTCACCACTTAGACAGAGGTAAGTCCCACAGGATCCAAGGCATTATATATTCATCCAAAATTGGATGAGATACAGAAGGGCAAAGGCTCAAGGGGACCAATCCGCATGATTTAATTTTTTTGTGAGTCAAATCATTTGATCAGGGTTCTATGTTAAATCTCCCAAATTACTATCTAACCTTATTTAGTATATGGCTGATGCTGCTAAGATAGAAAAACTATATCTGGATTTTTTTCGTAGAAGGAATCATTAAAGACAAAAGTTTTCCTTTAGAAGCGAAAGAAAGACGTCAAATCCAAAAGAGACGGGAGTTTCAATAGATTGAATTAAAGAAAGAAAATGGCTTTACTTAGTAATGGTGGAGCAGAAGAGAGGAGTCTTGTGGATGATGGTGGTCGGAGTAACATATGAAGGTGGGAAGGGAGCTAGGTAGACTTCCAAGAAAGGTTTTAAATCTCAATGCCGAGGGATGTAAATGGGCACCCGAGTGACCCGACTCTCCAACTACCCAGAGGTTCCGACCTGTAAAAAACTGGGTTTGGAACCTCATTTATGTACCAATAAGTAAATGGGTCTGGTTCCGTGTTTTTTTTTTATTTTTTTTGCGGGGTGGGGGGGTTACCCGGGACCTAAACTGGTCCAATTCCAGAGCCACTTCAATTCCGACCTGTGGACCCTGCCCATATGCAGTTTACTAATATAATCGACTTTTTAAGGCTCCCTAAAAACCGATCAATCATTCATTTTGGTTCCATAGGGAGAATAAAGGATGGGAGAGGAGATGCATAAACATGGAGATGGAAGCACGGAAATGTGTCATGCAATTGATAGTAGCAGATACTTCTCTCTCTTTTCATTTGCTTTGCTTCTACCTCCTTTGTTCTCCTCCTCTCTGCCTCTCTGTCTTTTGTTTTTCTTTTTTCTTTTCGTTTCTAGGTTCTGAAAGAGAGAATGGGATGTGAATGGGGTATGGGTTGGATTGAAGGTAGGTTTGAGATTAACATTTTTGGTGGAGGTGGGGTTGTAACAAAATCAAGAACACGTGAAGATCAGAAATTACTGAATAATCTTTTTCTGTCTCTCCTTTGGAGATCGAACCTACATTTATAGGTAAATACATCCCTTTAATCAAGGGCCTAAGATAGGAAACAACTAATTACATCAATTTGGGTTCTAAGTTAGGAAGGAAAGCTAATTACATCAATTAGTAAATCTAACTTAGGAAAGCAATTAAAAGAAGGAGATATGTACAACTGTATCTACTATTGACTCAATCTAAAACCACGTGAGGTGATCTGGGCCTATAGATGAGCTGGGCCTTGGGCCTATTTAACACCCCCCCTCAAATTGATGCGGGAGAATCAACAAGCATCAATTTGCCAACCAAGAACTGATGTCGAGGGCGCGGAAGACCTTTAGTGAGAATATCAGCAAGTTGAAGTTCAGTGGAGACATGAGGAAGGCTGATGACATCACGTTTAAACACATTACGTATGAAGTGACAATCAACCTCAATGTGTTTAGTGCGTTCATGAAAAATCGGATTTTCAGTAATCCGAATGGCACTTGTATTATCGGCATGGAGGGGGGTAGCGCCTTCTGGTGGAAAACCAATTTCAGAGAGCAGACCGCGTAGCCAAAGAATTTCGGAGCAGGCAGCAGACATGGCTCTGTACTCAGCCTCGGTAGAGGATTTGGAAACTGTTCCTTGTTTCTTGCATTTCCAAGAAATGAGACTATCACCTAAAAACATACACCATCCTGTCGTCGATCTGCGAGTATCCGGACAGCCAGCCCAATCAGCATCAGAATAAGCTTTGAGAGAAAGAGGATTGTTGGATGGAAAAAACAGCCCACGAGTCGGTGTGCGAATCAGATAACGAATGATGCGACGAACAGCAGCCAGATGGAGGTGACGAGGAGCAGTCATGAACTAACTCATCAGATTGACCGCATAAGAGATATCGGGACGAGTGATCGTGAGGTAGATCAAGCTACCAACTAGCTGGCGATATGCAGTAGGATCGGAAAGAAGAGCACCCTCTTCTCTGCTGAGTTTGACATTCATTTCAACTGGCATATCTACCGGGGCAGAGGTAGTAAGGCCAGCTAAGTCAATGAGATCAACAATGTATTTGTGTTGATTGAGAACTATTCCTGTAGGCGATTGATGAACTTCAAGACCGAGGAAATAGTGTAGAGGGCCGAGATCCTTCATGTGAAATGTCTCACTAAGAGAAGCTTGGAGCTCCTGAATCATTTTCGCATTAGGACCAGTAATGACGATGTCATCAACATAGACAAGTAGTACAGTGATCCCGGATGGAGCATGATGTAGAAACATAGAAGGATCATACGAGCTCGGATGAAAATCCAAGCGGAGAAGAGCAGCTTGAAATTTCTCAAACCATGCACGAGGAGCTTGCTTCAGACCATAGAGGGAGCGGCGAAGTTTGACAACCATACCCTTCTCGGAGGAGCATCCCTGAGGCAAGCGCATATAGACATCTTCTTTGAGATCACCATGTAGAAACGCATTCTTGACATCCATTTGATATAGAGGCCAAGACTGGGATGCAGCAACAGCAAGAATTGTACGTACAGTAGTCATTTTGGCAACTGGAGCAAAAGTTTCCTCATAATCAATGCCATATTCCTGCCGATTTCCAAGAGCAACCAGACGCGCCTTATAGCGATCTAAAGTGCCATCTGATTTGAGCTTGAGAGAAAAAACCCACTTACAGCCAATAGGTTTGACACCTAAAGGAAGCGGGACAACGTCCCACGTCTGATTTTGCTCTAATGCATCTAGTTCATCTTGCATAGCCTGATTCCAACATTGATCCTGCACAGCTTGAGAATAGGATTGGGGAACGGAAGAAGAAGATAAAGTGGCCATTAAAGAAGTATGTGAAAACCCATAACGAGCTGGTGGTACCGAAAGACGAGTGGAGCGACGCAATGAAGGATGTCCAGAGGTATCAAGTGCCGGGGGTGGATCAGATGCCAGAGGAAGATCAAGAGGGGGATCCCTGGTAGGCGTTTCTCTGTTCCTTCGATGATACACAAAATTTTGATTAAATCGAACAATTGATGGGTTGTCAGAAAAAACCAGGTAAAGACATAAAAGAAGGTGAGGAGGAGGGAGAAGGATCAATATGTTTTTGAAAAAAATATTGTTGTTCAAAGAAAACGACATTCCTAGAGGTACGTAAACGACGAATGTGAGGATCATAACAAAGGAACCCTTTCTGGAAGGGTGCATATCCTAAAAAAACACACTGGGCAGATTGTTTTGTTAGTTTTGTTCTCTCAGAAGGAGGCAAATGCACAAAACAAATGGAGCCAAAAACATGAAGATCATCATAGGTTGGAGAGATCTTGTACAATCGGTAATATGGACTTTGATTCTCAATGGAAGTTGATGGCATACGATTAATTTGATGAGTCGCCGTAGCCAATGCCTCAACCCAGAAACAGGTAGGAACCGATGATTCAAGAAGAAGGGAACGAGTGACATCAAGGAGATGTCTATTTTTCCTTTCAGCAATTCCATTCTGCTGGGGAGTATAAGGACAAGTTTTTTGAGAAATAATGCCTTTGTGTTGCAAAAAACCGTTGAAAATCTGAGGATACATATTCCCCGCCGGAATCAGATCGCAAGATTTTAATGCAAGTGGAAAATTGATTCTCAACATAAGCGAGAAAAATTTTAAAAACATTAAAAACATCAGATTTTGAATGGAGAAAATATACCCATGTGAACCGACTAAAATCATCAATGAAAGTCACAAAATATTTATAGTTAGCATGGGAAAGGGCTGGAGCAATTCCCCATACATCACTATGAACTAAATCAAAGCATTGAGTGGTGTGGGAAGTGGAGATAGGGAACGGAAGAGTTTTGCTCTTTCCCATTTTACAAGTAGCACAATCAAAAGGCACACAAGTAGATAAACCAATAGATTTATTTAATAAACCAGAATTTAACATAAGGGATAGAGCCTTGAAATGAGGATGTCCCAGTCTATTATGCCACAAACGGCAATTATCGCTAAGAGAAAAGCAAAACATATTATTGTCAAATTGAGTCCTAGAAAATTTAGAAAAATCCAGTGGAAATAAGCGTCCACACTTAGGTCCCCTCGCGATCTCCTTCCCTGACATCTGATCCTGCACAACACAACCGGTAGAAGAAAACGAAATGTTATAATTATTTTCAACAAGCTGCCCGACTGACAAAAGATTTGAAGTTAGATTGGGACACAGATAAACATTTTTCAACGGAATGGGACCAGGAATGTCACCAACAGCAGTGATGGGAACCTGGTCCCCGTTAGCAGTTTGTATTTGAAGATGGCCATTGTATTTGTGCATATTTGAGAGTGGGGCACGGGAAGACGTCATATGATTAGATGCCCCGGAATCAAGGAACCAAGTAGATGATGGAGGGGATGTACCTGATAGACCAAATGCAGAAAGAGCATTGACAATCATTTGTTGGACCAATTCAGGAGTGAGAGAAGATGAGGGCCCAGGCTGTGAGGATGCGGATGTAGGAGCAGGCATATCCGAAGAAGCAACATAGGCATGTGGAGTCGGAGACTGTGGAGTCTGATACTGCGGAGATGGACGTTGTGGGCGGCGGCGGCATTCAGAGATGATATGTCCCGACTTTTTACAGTAACGGCAGACCTTCTGTTTGCATTGAGATGCAAGATGTCCAAATTTTTGACAACTGTAGCATTGAGTTTTGCTCAGATCATGAGGCGGAGGTTGAGAAGCTTTGTTTGCCGAGAAAGCGACCGAATAGGTCTCAGTTTTTTGTTGAGCAATATGAGCCGAGGTCGTAAGGCGCTGTTCTTCACGTAAGAGTTCATTCAAGCAAACATCCAATGAAGGTAGGGGTGTCCGATTCATCAGGGCTGAGCGGACAATTTCATATTCATTGCGCAGTTTCATCAAAAACTGATCGCGCTGACTAGAGGCCTGAAGGTCTTGGATCACTGTTAAAACATTGTCATCTACATCCGCATACTTAATACTATCATATTCTGACCACAGAGTATGAAATCCAGAATAGTAGTCTTGTACCGACATTGTCCCTTGAGCATACTCAGCAATCGCACATTCAAGATGAAACTGACGTGCAGAGTTAGTTTGGTGATATACTTTCTTCAGGTACCCCCACATGGCTTTCGAGGTAGAGTAAGGCTTGAGATTCATTATCAGATGAGGCTCGACAGATCCCAGAATCCAGGATTTGATTTTGGCATCTTTAGTGTGCCAAGAGGAGATCTTCTTTTCATCCTCAGTGGGTTTAGGGTCAGCACCAGAAACAAAACCCCACAATTCCTTAGCTTCTAGGTAGGTTTGGAATTGAAAGGACCACGCAGGATAATTCTGTCCCGTAAATTTGATCAAAGTGACCTCAGATTTTTCCATCTCAATGTTAGATTGAAAATTTTCTGATGTAATAAGTGATAAACAGTAATCAAATCAAGTAACAGTTGTATAAAAACTGTTTCGGTGTGCAGATGGTAAGATCCAACGATGCAGAGAATAAAAAACCCAACTTGGACGATGAACAGTGAAAAATATGCCTCAGACGACCCAGACTGAAATTCCAGATCCTATACGTGGGCCCCACAGAGGGATCTGGATGCTGATCGGATGTGTGATCCAAGAAGGCACAATATTTTCGCACCTATTGGAACAGGTTTGACCTGATTCCGCTGATTATCCAAGAATCTGGACGGTCTTGATTGAAACTAGAGGAATTTTTTGAAAAACCACGAGAATGATCAGAGAGACTACCTGGAGGTGTTGAAAAATCCTGAAAAAATCGCCAATATTTCTAGAAACATCAGGCGACTATGTCTGTGTAGTCTGTGGAGACTGATCTGATGATCAGGGGTGGGCCACCAAGATGAAGGAACTGTTGCAGATGGTGAATCGCTGGAATTCCTTGATCAGATCCCTTGATCTGTTCTCTGCCCTAGAGAGAGAGATTTATTCCTCTCTGTATACCTTGATTTCTTTGAAAGAAGAGAAACTAGATGATCATGAACCTGGGTGCTCTGATACCATAACAAAATCAAGAACACGTGAAGATCAGAAATTACTGAATACTCTTTTTCTGTCTCTCCTTTGGAGATCGAACCTACATTTATAGGTAAATACATCCCTTTAATCAAGGGCCTAAGATAGGAAACAACTAATTACATCAATTTGGGTTCTAAGTTAGGAAGGAAAGCTAATTACATCAATTAGTAAATCTAACTTAGGAAAGCAATTGAAAGAAGGAGATATGTACAACTGTATCTACTATTGACTCAATCTAAAACCACGTGAGGTGATCTGGGCCTATAGATGAGCTGGGCCTTGGGCCTATTTAACAGGTTGTGGATAGGGGATTTGAGGGACAAGTTTCTGTTAAGATATGGTTTAGAGTTTTCAATATGGAATGACTGGATGAGACTTTCAACTAGGGTTGCAACTTGAAACTTGGTTTAAGGATTGGAGCAGAAAATGGATTAGAATTTGGGTTTTTTTCCTTTTAGCATATTAGAGTTTTGGGATTTTGGGGGTTTGGGTTCAGGGTTTCAAGATTTTGGAGATTGAGGCTTTTACGGTTTTAAGGTTTTGGATTCTCTCCCTTTCTCTCTCCCTCTCCCTCTCTTTCCTCTAACAGGAACCGGTCTCTACGGAAACCGGTGCCGGAACATAACTCCCAATTCTGACTCAAAACCGGTCCGGAACCAGAACCACCTTTCCCTTAACAATTCTGGTTGCAATATGAATCTGGCCCAGAACCGACCCGTTTACATCTTTATCGCTGCCAGTCTTCATGCCGGTCAAGACAGCGATGAGTCGGTACCACCCGTGAGGGTCCGTGCCATTCGTGCTAGATTGGTACCACTACGCCAGTTCTAGAAAGTGTCAAAAAATTCAGAAGAATGAGAAATAATAGAAAAATAGTAAAAATGTGAAAATTAAGCTTTTAAGTAGTATATTCCTATCTCAGATATAGTGATGTAAAGTTTTGTTAAGTGCTGAGTAGCAGACACAATGTTCATGGCCTCATGTAAACGATTTTTAATCACTTAAGGAGCAAAAAATTAACAATATATCACAATTTGGTGGAGTTCAATAGGAACATTTCATAATGAGATTAAAAATCTTGTCATATGTGCATTCAGATATGATACAATTTTGCTTGAAAATTTTAGGACTAATGTTAATTTGTGACATTCATGAGGACAAAGAGTGGAATGTCTCAGTGTGGTTTGATGATTACCCAAAACTTGTGCCCCATACAAACATCACCAATCACCATTGACATTATTTAGGCCTCAGTGTTAAACAATTTTTCGCCATTAGACAAAACGGGACTTTTTACTAAACCAATTAGTTTGTCATGGGAATAGATTATATTAGTTTTAAGCTAATATATTTAATTGACAAGGTAAATAATCCTATCAGTTAAAAAATATATAAATATATAATCACCAAAAAGTCAATCAATTTAGTTATTTTATAATTTATTTATATTATATTATATTATATTATATAAATATATATATTGTTGGGAAGTCCCACATCCCACATCGCTTAAGTAATGGGTTTGATAGGGCTTCATATACCTGTTTGGGCCTTCCACTTATAAGCTTTAGCGTTTGGGTTGGTACAATGTATCTTATATGGTATCAAAGCGGGTTCCTGTCGTTCTTGTGTAGCCCACATGGGAGGCCTGTCCGTGAAATCCGTTGGGCCTGCACGTGATGGGAAGGGAGTGTTGATAAGTCCCACATCCCACATCACCTAAGTAATGGGTTTGATAGGGCTTCATATACCTGTTTGGGCCTTCCACCTATAAGCTTAAGCTTTTGGGTTGGTACATGGTATATTACATATATTTCTTTACTAATCTAATGAGTAATTAACATTAGACGTGGGGTCTGTTTCATGGGCGTGGGTTACTTCTTTGAAGGATCATTCCTTTTGTGAACCTTTGGTCTTTATGGAGGGAGCGGAATGAGAGGATCTTCAAAAACACTTCGTCTTCTGTTGAATACTTGAATCACTCTTATCAAAGGTTGGTATTACAATTGCAAAATGGGATTTGGCAAGCAAGGAATTTGAGCTCTTTAATGTGAATGATATTCTATACAATTGGGAAGCTGTTTTGGTCTATGGGAGGAGGAAGGTTAGGAGAGAGGCTCATTCGGCTCCTCCACTAGTTAATGTTATAAATTTCAATGTGGATGGAGCGACAAGGGGAAAGCCAGGTCCTGCAGGTGTTTGAGGTGCGCTAAGGAACTCTAAGGGAGAGATTTTGCTTCTTTTTTTCTAAGAATGTGGGTGTTAAGGAGTCGAATGAGACCAAGGTGTTAGCGATGTTGTAAGCCCTTCATTTGTTTCATGCTATTACCATGCTAAGCTGGTTGTTGATAGTGAATCGGCAAATGCAGTGAAGTGAATATCTCCTTCCAATACTAAGCATCGGAGGTTTCAGTTTCTTTTCAATGAGATCAAAGAGTCGTCATCTTTGTTGGATGTGTCTTTTTGCCATGTGATTAGGTCGGCTAAGTCTTTAGCAGATGGTCTAGCTAAACAAGGGGTTCATAGTCTCCTTGGGTGGTACAAATTATGTAATTGCTGTTTGTAGGGTCTAATGCTCTTATACCCCTTTCTTGTTGTGGTCCCTCTTTGTAATGGTTTTCATTTCTTCTAATAAATTTGTTTTGTTACCAGTCAACATAAAAAAATTCATTGGCATTAAATTTTTCTACGTACATCAATTGCTTAATGCCAATTACTGGAATTAATATGTAACTAATCTTACAGTAGTAGAGTCCGTAAGTATGATACAAATCATTCTGTCTAGTTGTAGTTATGCCTTAGCCCCTGCCAGCATGTAACGTGTGCCTACTGTCTCTTCTATGCGTGTACTTCTCTCCTGTTCAAATATATATATCACAATTTCTAGCAAAAATTGCGATAACCATTTTACAGTGTTAGTCTTGTAGGTATACTGACACAGTCCCAACTGGTGAAATCAGACAGTCAAGGACCCAATTTAAACCAAACCAGAAATCTTCCAGCAAGAAGAAATGTTTTCAGAAAAGTTACAGGAAATTCAGAAACTTAAATAAAGCAAAGAATCAATTTAATTAACCCAAAAAACTGACCTTGGAGAGTTTTCTCTTCTCCATAGTGCCTCACAACCAGGAGAGAAAAGAGGGGGCAGCAAAGCAATTACTGAGATTTTATTATTATAACAATGCACCATCCTGTGCTGTCAACCCCTTTCTAATGCTTCAAAACACTATTAAACCCTAAAGAATATTTTCTAAAGGACTCCTACCACTATCATACTTTCTAACAAAAGATAATTACTCCAATAAAGATTCTAATTGCTAACAAAAATTAGGAAACATGCTGATTTTCCTGTTTTCTAGATGTCCCAGACACACCGAACAAAACTGCCTTTGGGCCCCACTGGGAAATGGAGAGCCTAAATGATAAATGAAGGTAACAAGAAAATAGTCAAACAAAAATGGTGTCTCCATTCTGGATATTTGACGTTAATGTCGGGACGAGGGAATCAAGGACTAGTCGGGACGGAAAAGTATTGAAAAAGAAGTGGGGAAATTTTGATTTATTTTAAGGTAGCATGGAAAATAAAAGAATCTAATGAGGGATAGATTTTGGAAATTAGGGAGGCATTGAAGTTTGTGGGCGGTTTAGCCAACCCCAGATTGATGGGATAAGGATCTGATAATGAAGTTTGTGGGTCACTTAGGGCCTGTTTATTTGCATTAAAATACATAGGAATTGAATTTATAGGTGTGTGGGGAGATTTCCAGAACCCCAGGATTACACTAATCACAGCCATCAGATGAGACTAAGCACTCTCACGTGCCATCCGCGTGCTATCCACGTGACACCAAGCTCACCCCGGCTACCAGGACAGGAGGTCCGGCCGAAGTCAGGCAGCTCCGGGCCTTTAGCGCCGAACTGGCCCACCCCGGGCGCCATCTCGGCGGGGAGCTCCACCTCGGCTAGGCCACCCGGATGCCATCTCGGCAGAAAGCTCCACCTCGGCTGAAGATGCCGGGATGGAAGCCGAAGCCAGAAAGAGTCTCCACTCACGCCCCTCATCCCCCACGTCACAGGCACGTGGAGGGATAGGGGCACGAGCTAGTGGGACAGACACGACATCCGGCGGCTGAGGCCACGTCAGGGCAAGGCCCGAGGGCAGATCCCACGATCCCCTACCGCCAAAGGTGTCCAACACGATCTGGCCTAACAAGACGCGCATTAAATGCGACGTGGGCTGAATTGGACCGCATTTATGGCAACGTGGGCTGATCATGGCTTCCCAGTCGAATCATGAGACCCACACCACGATATCTCCCAAAGATACGTCCCAAACTCTATAAATAGAGGCTCAAACCACCATTAAAGGTACGCACAATTTCATTCACAGAGCCGTTACTCTGTCTCTCTTCTCCCTCTCCTTCCATTGTTCCAGTTCCCACACTGACTTTGGCATCGGAGAGCCTTGCGCCGCCCAGGCCAGGGTCCTTTGATCGTTTGCTATTCTCTTTCAGGCTTTCGGACGGCATCCAGACATACCCAGTCATCACCATCATCGGATAAGTCCTCTAAGGCACCTCCTTATTGTGGGTCATTATTTTCTGCACCTACAATTGGCGCCGTCTGTGGGAAAGTAATATCACAACCTTCCCAACCTTCTAAACCTCAATCTCTCAGAAGCCATGCCACCGAAAGCTAAGAAGGGCGGAGAGTCCTCGAGGGCAATCCTCGAGCGGCTAGCACCGTCGACGGACGTCCCTCCTCAGGGACGGTCCCGAACGGTCCAAGGCACATCCGCAGGCGAGGGTCGCCTGGGCTCCCAACTCTTTGTCGAGATCCCCTTCCAAGAGGGAGTCGAGGCTTCGCTCTCAGCGGACGAAACCGTGCCACCCCGACGCGACGAGCACCGGCGCGAGCGTCCCCGCAAAGATAAAGCTGTTGCCGTAGAGGAGACGCGCCGCGATCAACCTCCAGTCACTGGAGGAGACGTCGCAGCCCAAGACGCTCTTCTCCAGAAGCAGGAGCGGTTAGTCCGAGAGCTCCAGCAGCTCCAACAGCAGCTGAGGGCAGCGCAGACCGCCTCCTTGAGGCAGGTCTCTGAGCCTCAAGGGAAGAAGAGGGACGCCCCCAGCAGGGCAGCCCAGCCACCCCGCGAGGACCTCAGAAATTATCTGGACCATAAGCGGAGCCAGATTCATGACGAAGGCTCGAGCAACAGCCGAAGTCATCATAGCCGCGATGGCCGAGCTCATAGCCATCGCAGCCCAAACCACTCCAAGCGAAAATCGAGAGCCCGGACTCCAGAAGAGGACGACGAGCAGGAACAGTTTGACAAGCGCGTCAGGTTGGCTCTTCAGCGCAACCTGGACGTGCGGGACCAGAAGAAGATATGTGGCCACATTGATCTTGGGGGCTCACCCTTCACAAAAGAGATCGAGCGCAACCCCTTGCCCAGAAAGTTCTCCGTCCCGCGGTTCGTCCCCTACGACGGACTGTCTGACCCATCCGCTCACCTCCGACACTTCTCCCAGAAGATGTCCATCTGGGGGAATGGGGGTCACCTAAACTGCAAAATCTTCTCCTCCAGTTTGGGTGACCTCCCCCTGAAATGGTTTTGTTCTCTCCCAGAGAGGTCCATTTCGAGTTGGAAGGAGCTCCAGCTCTCCTTCCTGAAAAAGTTCCAAGCCTACAGCGCCGTCCCCAAGAAGGAAGGGGACCTCCTCGCCCTGAGAATGAGGGAGGGTGAGACCCTCGCCAAGTTCGCCCAACGATTTCTGGGCGGTCTACAGCCAGATCGAGGGCACCAGGGAGGAGATGGCAATCTACGCCTTCCAGCATGCCCTGATCCCCGGCAACGACTTGCGAAAAGACTTGGCCGGGAACCCTCCAGAATCCATGCCGGAGTTGATGTCCCGGGTCAAGCGCTTCATCGCCCAGGAGGAAGACGAGATCCGAGCCCGGGATCAAGACAGGCACCCGGAGCCCGAGCAGAAGAGTAGCCAGCCTCGGCAGAGAGGCGGGAGGCCCTCCCAGAAGCAGGAGCCCAAGCAGGCCTGGGTCTCCAATTCGGCGAAGCCTTCGTCGTCCAGGTCTGGGGGCACCTGGAGGCCCAGACCTCCCTCCAGCGCCAGTCAGAGCGTCAACGTCGTCTTCAAGGAGCCGATCTACCGCATCCTGCCCAAGATCAGGACCAAGCCGTTCTTCAAGTACCCTCCGCCCATGCTGAATGAGCCCACCTCCGGTGGCCGAAGCCAGCTCTACTGCTCCTTCCATAGGGGTAACGGGCACAAGACCGAGGACTGCAAGACTTTGCAGCGGTACCTGGAGAAGCTGGCCGAAGAAGGCCACATTCCAGAATTCGTCAAGGCAGGTGACACCGGCGGTAGCGAGGGCCGGATTCACCAGAGCGCAGCCCAGGCTCCAGACAGCGAGGATTCAGAGAAGATCATTAACGTGATCCATCTGGCGTCCTCAGTTCCCGCTTCCTCGTCCCGGGACAGCTCCCAGGCCCGTGCCGAAGCCAGGCGGGCTTCGCACGGGAAAGAAGTATTGAAAGCCGAGCTCGCCCCGGCATCCAAGAAAGCCCGCCGCGACCGACCCGCCATCTCGTTCTCGGACAGAAACCTAGAGGGAATTCAGCTCCCTCACAACGACCCTCTACTCCTCACCATGAAGCTGAGAGACTTCACAGTGAAGAGGATCCTCGTCGACTCCGGCAGCTCCTCCGAGGTCCTCTACTACGACTGCTTCAAAAGGATGAAACTCTCCGAAGCAGACCTCACGGAGGTCCGTGCACCCCTGCTAGGGTTGTCCGCCACACCAGTCTACCCCAAGGGCAGGATCACCTTGGAGACCCGAGTTGGCGGAGCCTCCGTGTCGGCCGACTTCCTGGTCGTGGATGCCCCTTCTCCCTACAACGTCATTTTGGGCAGAACGTGGCTCCACAAGTTAGAAGCCGTCCCATCTTCCCTCCACCAGAAGCTGAAGTTCGTCCATGAGAACAAGGAGGGCAAGATGGAAGTGATCACAGTTGAGGGGGATCAGCAGCAAGCCAGGCAGTGCATGCTGGCCGCAGTCCCGGCAGTAAAGGAGCCAGAGCGCGTCAACCTCGCCGAGTTCGAGAAAGGCCTCGACGAAATCGGCCGAGATCCTGAGAAGAAGAGCATCGAGGACCTGGCCGAGGTCAGGCTAAACCCGGCAGATCCAGACAGGTTCTTCCTGATTGGCACCCAGCTGCCAGACGAGGAAAGGGCCGAACTCTCTCGGTTCTTGATGCAGAACGTCGACGTCTTCGCTTGGAGCCCAAGCGAGATGCCTGGGGTCGACCCTGAGGTCATGTGCCACAAGCTGAATGTGGACCCCGACCACAAGCCCGTAGTGCAGAGGGCCCGCAGGACAGGGCTGCAGCAGACAGATGCGGTCGTCGAAGAGATCGACAACCTGCTGAAGGCAGGAGCCATCCGGGAAGTCCAGTACCCGGTATGGCTGGCCAACACGGTGGTGGTCAAGAAGAAAACTGGAAAGTGGAGGGTGTGCGTGGACTTCACAGACCTGAACAAGGCCTGCCCTAAAGATAGTTTCCCCCTCCCAAAGATTGACCAACTGATCGACGCCACCGCTGGTCACGACCGAATGAGCTTCCTCGACGCCTACAGAGGCTACCACCAGATCCCGCTCTACGAGCCAGACGAGGAGAAAACATCATTCATAACCCCCCGCGGCACTTACTGCTACAAGGTGATGCCCTTCGGGCTAAAGAACGCGGGGGCAACCTATCAGCGCCTCGTCACAAAAATGTTCCATGCTCAGCTCGGCAGGACGGTGGAGGTCTACATCGACGACATGGTCGTCAAATCAGTGCACTCCGGCGATCATCTGGCTGATCTTGCCCAAGTCTTCCACATCCTTCGCGCGTACAAGCTTAAGCTAAACGCTTCCAAGTGCGCCTTCGGCGTAGCCTCTGGCAAGTTCCTCGGCAGCTTGGTAACGCGGAGAGGGATAGAGGCTAATCCGGACCAGATCACCGCGATCCAGAGCATCCAGAGCCCCTCTACCACGAAGGAAGTTCAGAAGCTCACAGGAATGGCTGCAGCACTCAACCGCTTCATCAGCCGGTCATCAGATAAGTGCAGGCCTTTCTTTCAGCTTTTAAAGAAAAATCTGAAGTTCCAGTGGACCCCTGAGTGCGACCAGCTAGGAAGCACGGACACTTCTCCGGGGCCAGAGTGTCGGTGTCCGACACGTGTCGGACACGGACACGCTCCGGACACGCTCCGACACGTGTCGGACACGCCCAAAAGAGTGTCCTGATTATTTTTTTTATTTTTAATATTTCGGACACGCTGGGACGCGCTGGGGACACGCTGGGGACACGCTGGGACACGCAGGGGACACGCTGGGGACACGCTGGCCTCTTTTAATTGGAAAAAAAAATAATAAAAATAGAGTAAAAAATGAAAAGAAAAGGGGGCTTTTTGTAAAAGGTCATAACTTATTTGTTTGCTAAATTGATTACAAAGTGAAAATAATAAAATTAGAGTAAAAATGAAAAGAAAAGGGGGCTGATTGCAAAAGGTCATAACTTATTTGATTGCTACATTGATTACAAAGTTAAAATAATAAAATTAGAGTAAAAAATGAAAAGAAAAGGGGGCTGATTGCAAAAGGTCATAACTTATTTGATTGCTACATTGATTACAAAGTTAAAATAATAAAATTAGAGTAAAAAATGAAAAGAAAAGGGGGCTGTTTGTAAAAGGTGATAACTTATATGATTGCTAAATTGATTGCAAGTTAAAATAATAAAATTAGAGTAAAAAATGAAACGAAAAGGGGGCTGTTTGTAAAAGGTCATAACTTATATGATTGCTAAATTGATTGCAAAGTTAAAATAATAAAATTAGAGTAAAAAATGAAACGAAAAGGGGGCTGTTTGTAAAAGGTCATAACTTATTTGATTGCTAAATTGATTGCAAAGTTAAAATGATAGTATCTTTTAGTCTATGATTAGATATATTATTATTATTATTATTAATTATTAACGTGTCCCTAACGTGTCCGTGTCCTACTTTTTTGAAAAAATGCCCGTGTCGGCGTGTCCGTGTCGTGTCGTGTCCGTGTCCCGTGTCCGTGTCCGTGCTTCTTAGGCGACCAGGCATTGGCCGCACTCAAAACCTATTTAATGTCACCACCATTACTCTCCACCCCAACTTTGGGGGAGATTCTGTATTTGTACCTTGCGGTCTCGGATAACGCAGTGAGCTCCGTCCTCATCAGGGAGGACGAGGGAGTTCAAAAGCCAATCTATTACACGAGCAAGACTCTGCTCGATGCCGAGACCAGGTACCTTCTATTGGAGAAGCTTGCGTTGGCTCTCGTCAGTGCCTCCCGCAAGCTCTCCCATTATTTCCAATCCCACAACATTGTGGTAATCACGGAGCACCCACTCCGTTCAGTGTTCAAGAAAGCTGATTTTTCAGGGCGAATATCAAAGTGGGCAGTTGAACTGGGGCAGTATGACATACCAGTACCGTCCCCGAACTGCGATCAAAGCCCAGATCCTGGCAGACTTCATTGTCGAATTCGTCTCCCCCAACCCGGCTCCGACCCAGCTCGGCACGGCACTGGGGGGCACAGGGCACGAGCCAATAGAAAATGAGGTCGAACATGCTCTCACCTCGGCTCCCACCTCGGCATGGAAGATCTTTGTCGACGGGCCGTCCACCTCCAAGAGAGCTGGCGCCGGCATAGTTCTCCAATCGCAAGAGGGACTGGTCTTAGAGCAAGCCTTCACCTTAGACTTCAAAGCGACGAACAATGAGGCAGAGTACGAAGCACTGATTGCAGGGTTGAACAGCGCCCGAATCCTCGGAGCCCAGCATCTGGAGATCTTCAGCGACTCTCAACTGGTAACTAGCCAGCTCGCTGGAGACTACCAGGCCAGGGACGACAGGATGGCGGCCCTACTTAGCCCTTGCGAAAAAACTACTCTCTCATTTCCAGAAAGCCGAGGTCAGGCAAATATCCCGAGATACCAACACGCACACAGATGCGCTTGCAAACCTGGCCTCCGCTGTCGAAGCGGGGAAGAAAAGGACCATCGAGGTTGGGTCAGTATCAAGGTCAAGCTTAGAACTCCATTCATCTCGGCTTGTCCTCTGTGCTGACCTCGGCCCGAGCTGGATGGATCCAATTGTCGCCTACTTGAAGGACGACCAGCTCCCCGAGGACAAGGCTGAAGCCCACAGGATCAGACTCAAGGCAGCGCGATTCTGGCTCTCTCCCGAAGGCAAACTCTACAGGAAGTCCTTCACAGGTCCATACCTCCAATGCGTCCATCCAAGCAAGGTGGACGACTTCCTGTATGAGATCCACGAAGGAATCTGCGGCAGTCACATAGGAGGTCGATCCCTGGCTTACAGAGCAATAAGCCAGGGCTACTGGTGGCCCTACATGCAGAAAGACGCGCAGGTCTACGCCAGGAAATGCGAGAAGTGCCAGAAGTTCTCCCACTCCCTCCATCAGCCAGCACAAGATCTGAGTCCCCTCTCTAGCCCATGGCCCTTCGCTCAATGGGGCCTGGACATTGTGGGGCCTCTTCACCGAGCTCCAGGAAACAAGAGATGGCTGATAGTGGCTACGGACTACTTCACAAAATGGATAGAGGCTGAACCGTTGTCTTCAATCACGGACAGGGACTCCAGGAACTTCGTTTGCAAAAACATCCTTACGAGGTTCGGCATCCCCCGGACCCTGATTTCGGATAACGGGACTCAGTTCGACTCCAAGTCCTTCAAAGACTTCTGCCAAGAGCACGGCATCAGAAATCATTACTCCACTCCGGCATATCCACAGAGTAATGGCCAGGCAGAAATCTCCAACAAAGTGATCCTGGACGGCCTGAAGAAGCGACTGGACAAGGCAAAGGGTAGATGGACAGAGGAGCTTCCGAGCGTGCTGTGGGCATACAGAACAAATCCAAAGAGGTCCACCTCGGCGACACCTTTCTCTCTGGCCTACGGGATAGAGGCGGTCATTCCTTTGGAAATCGGCATTCCTACCCTGAGGACAGAGCTGGTCGACCAAGGCCGAAATGAGATAAACCTGGCAATGGAGCTAGAGCTGGCAGACGAGCGACGAGAAGCAGCAGCTCTTCGACTGACCGACTATCAGCAACGGTTAGCCAGGGCATACAATCAAAATGTCAGAGAGAGAAAGTTCTCCGCGGGAGAGCTGGTTCTAAAGAAAACCCTGCCAGCTGACAGAGAGCCAAACGAAGGGAAGCTAGCCCCGAACTGGCATGGCCCGTTCAGAATAGTCTCACTGGCAGGAAAGTCAGCCTACAAGCTCGAAGACTTGGAAGGCAAGCCACTGCCGAGACCGTGGAATGCATCCCACTTGAAGAAATTTTATTTCTAAAAATGTATCGAGTCTCAAAATCAATAAAAGCAGCTTTCACCTTGTCATCAACTTGTCATCTCTCTCTGACTGATTCCGACAGCTTGGGTCTACCGCCCTGGAAAAGGCCTCGAGTCCAGACTCGGTCGTTTCCTAAAGCTCCGAGCCTTGGGCTCTGGAGAAGGCCTCGAGTTCAGACACTCGGCCGGCATTGGGTCTACCGCCCTGGAAAAGGCCTCGAGTCCAGACTCGGTCGTTTCCTAAAGCTCCGAGCCTTGGGCTCTGGAGAAGGCCTCGAGTTCAGACACTCGGCCGGATTGGGTCTACCGCCCTGGAAAAGGCCTCGAGTCCAGACTCGGTCGTTTCCAAAAGCTCCGAGCCTTGGGCTCTGGAGAAGGCCTCGAGTTCAGACACTCGGCCGGATTGGGTCTACCGCCCTGGAAAAGGCCTCGAGTCCAGACTCGGTCGTTTCCTAAAGCTCCGAGCCCTGGGCTCAGGAGAAGGCCTCGAGTTCAGACACTCGGCCGGATTGGGTCCTGGACCCTGGAGAAGGCCTCGAGTTCAGACACTTGGCCGGATTCCTAAAATCAGGGTTTTTACACCCCTCAAAGATCGTTGCCGAACTCACGCTTCCACAGCCGAGACCAGTGGAATGATGACTCCACTTCGGCACAAGGCAGCTCGTCTCGGCCAAAGCCAGCCATTTCGGCCAAGGACAGCTTTCCAGGGGAAGAGAGCTGTGCCAGCACTCAAACACAAAAATGCAAGCATTCCAGAACAGTGCAAAGAAAGAGAAAAAGAACTCAAAAGCATTGTACACGGTTTGGGTGATCATAGAATTCCTCCTTTTTATTCATTGTAAACTGCTTTATTACAAGAATTACAGAACAGAAAGCAAAGTACAGAAAGGAGGATCACAGCCCTCTAAAAACAGAAAATAAAGAAAAGCTGGAAGCTAGACCTCGCTTAGCTCTTCAACACCCCCAAGTCCAGCGGGGGCTCAATCCCACCTTCCGTCCGGTGGTCTCGCAAGACCGTGTCGGACGAGAATGCGCCACCGCCCCTCTTCCCATTCTTCTCTCCATCAACGAAACCTGACCAGGGGCGGTCGGCCATGAACCCGCGTTCAGAGAGCGCGTGGTCCACGGGGAGTTCCTTCAGAGAGTGCGCAGACCACGACAGGCTTCCCCCCTTGGAGAAAGCCGTCCACAGGCGCAAAGTTTCCCCCCGGATCAAATAACTCTGGACACCTCCCGGACATGGTTCCTACACCTATGTTCTTTCCTTCTCCCATGGCGAGCCTGCTCCCCCTACTTATAGGAAGGAGAAGGGCTCAATCTCCGAAGGGAGTTAAGGGGCGAAGTCTCCCACTCGTTGCAAAGGACGCACGCCCTCCAATCCGTTAACCGGCAATTCCTATGGCGCCACGTGGAGACATCCGCCCGATTTCCTCATCAACCCTAGCGCCATGTTTATTGCCATTCATGGTCTCCAGAATACGGAGAATTGGCACAGGCAGCTATGAGGATCGTTTGACTCCTTCTACCTCAAGAGTCACGCGTTATATTAAAAGCATTCAAGCACCATTCAATGCACATCCAAAAATGAAAGAGAAGCAAATGCAGAGAAAAATGCACAAGTGAAGAAGCTCGACTTTCATTGAATAGACAAAGTGTTACAAAGCTGAGAAGCAAAAATTTTACATAAAAGAAGACAGAAATGTAGAGGAGCCGGCTACTGTGGTTTCGGCAACTCGACCAGGTCGATCACCGTATCTGCCGAACCAGCAGCTTCGGCCGAACCAGAAGGGGCTTCAGCTGGTACCTCAGCCGAAGCAGGGGCAGAAGAGGCATCACCTTGAGGCACGGCCGAAGCATCGCTGGCGACCGGGGCATCGCTCAAGACCGGGGCAGCTGGAGCGTCGTCAGCAGCAGGAGCTTCGACCGGGGCGCTTTCAGCTGCAGGAGCTTCGACCGGGGCGCTTTCAGCTGCAGGAGCTTCGACCGGGGCGCTTTCAGTTGCAGGTGCGGAGCTCGGCTCGGGATCCAGGTCCGCATACTTCGGCAGGTCCTGATAGACAGGGTGGTCTTCAGGGACCCCCGCACGTCTCAGTGCGGCCAGGCATCCTTCCTCGAACAGAATGGAGGTGATCTCCTCCACCTGTTTCTCGTACAGCTCAGTGGCGCGGTCCACCCCGTTCTGGAAGGCGGATTGGGCCTCGGACAGAAGAGAGGCCTTCTCCTTTTCCAGTTTGGCGTTCGCCGCCGCCAGCTTCTCTCTCTCAGCGCGACCGGCCAGGACCTCCCCTCGCAACCTCGTCGCCTCGGCTGTCGATTCAGACTTCGACCTGGCCAACTCCGACTCCAACTCGGAGACCCTATTGTTCTTCGTCCAAAGCTCGCCTTTCATATGGTTGGCCCTGGACGAGAGTTCGGCGTTCTCAGTCAGAACCAATGCCAACCGAGCAGACTCTCCAGCACTGGCCACCTTGAGCTCTTCCATTCCCTTCCGCTGCACTTCCAGCTCCTTCTTCAGCTTCTCCCGCTCGGACTCCAGGTGGGTCACCCTCGTAGCATTCCTATCCCTCCTTCCTAACACGGTTAGGAGCCTCTGCACATTCTGCAAGGGAAAAGAGGAGAATCAAAACAGGAACAGCCAAGCTAGGCCACTTGAAAGAATACTCAAGAAACACTTACCAGGAGGTCAGCCTGGATCGCTGTCACTATCAGACTCTCGTCATCAAACTTCTCATGCTCTTCCATATCCCGAGGCAGAGCACAGGCCTTGGCAAGGGCCCCGATCACCTCGGCGTTCCCCAGCAGTCGGTCTCCAGCGTTCAGGGGTTTGCCGTGTTGCGTTTCCATTCTCGGCTTCCACGGTGCTGGGGCAATTCGGGGCCCGGAGGCCGATCCGGACCCTTGCCCCGCCGAGATGAGAGGCTCGCGCGCTGGCCCAACAGGCGACTTGCTGACTGGCGCACTCTTTTCGGCCGGCGCACTCTTTTCCTTCGGCGCGCTCTTCTCGCCCCCCTTTTCGGATGGAGCTTTAGCTCCAGGGGCTCGTTCAGGAGTTTTGCCCTTCGACTGCAGATCAGCCTTTGAACTCTTCTCCCCCGCCTTGGACTTCTTCCTGGGCGGGGACCCCTCCTTCGAGCGGTCCGGTGAGCGTCGGCGGGCTCCCCCGCTCGGAGCGGGGGCAGGAGCAGAGGGAGCACCAGCGCCCACCGGACCCAACGCAGCACGAGTACCGGCAGGCGACGGGGGCCCCAGAAGACGCTGACCTCTGCCTAAACTTAGCAGCCAGGTCCTTGACAGCGGGCTCCCTCGAACTTCCCTCCATGTCCTCTCCTCGATCAGAGAGATAAGCGTCCACTATCTGCGTCAAATCCGGCAGCTCCGGATCAGAAGTAGACGCCTTGGCTCCAGACGCAGTTCGGTCGGCGACGGGATCGGTCAAGGGGACCCCGCTAAACACCGCAACTGAAACGGTTGGACGGTCAGGGTGTGTCTCGTCCACCTCAGGTACTCCGGTCCTCTGGTAGTGGCCGCGATACCTCGGCGTATACCCGAGCAGCTTCCAAGCTGACCTGGTTTCGTGCCCCTTGTACCTTTCAACCTTGTTGATGTCGTCGGTATTCCTCCTCCAACCTTCGCTGACAGCTCGGCGTCGCCTTGCACCCGCCTCTGCTCAACAGGCAAAAAAGAGTATCAGTTCGGCATCAATGAGGTAAGCAAAGCAAAAAGGAGAAAAGCAGTGATGATTACTTGGGACTTCCCCAGGGCGACGTGGGACCGACAGCCTCCTGCTTTCACCTGGGCCGAACTCCCAGTCCCCCGAGACACAGAAGAAATCTTCCTCGGCATTCTTACTTGAATCCTCCAAGGCTAGGACGAAGCCCCATCGCTGCGGCTTCACACGGAGATAATATCTTCCCTCCCCAGCCTTGCAGATATCATATGTATCCTCGATGTCGTGAGGGCCTAGGTTGGTCCCCAAGATCTCGTTCAGCTTCGCTGTGCCCATGATGACCTTGTAGCCATTGGGCATCAACTGGCCCGGGGCGAGGGACCAAAGGCTAAGGCAGGCCCTAAGCAGGGGGTGCAGTGGAAACCTGACCCCACCCTCGATCACGGAGATCAGAGGGAACGGCATCCAGCCGCCGTGGCAGCGATACAAGGCACAGTCGGCAAGGTCCGCCGGTTTAAGGAGGACCCCCTCCGGAATGCTGAAGGCAGCTCTAAATCTGGCTAAGCCCTCATCGGTATCTACCCTGAATCTAGGGGTGCCCATGTCTAAAAGGGGGTGACGACGAAGAAAAACCCTAGAAATTGAAAAACCCCAAGAAGAACCAGACAGAAGGACAAAGCGACTTACAGGGACAGAGGCAGATCAAGAGCAGATCAGGGCGCGTTCTACGGTCGTCCTCCTCGAACAGACCTCAAGCACCAGAGCAGAAATCGAAAGTAAAGGCGAAGGCGAAAGGAATCAGAAGCGAGAAAAGGAAGGGGACGGCCCTATTTGTAGAAGGGGAACCCTCATTTGGGTACCGCCTCCGAATTCGAAGAGACACTTCAAAGCCCGTGCCCGTCCCATCAATGAGACAACGCAATCAGCGCAGAAGCTACGCGTGTAGCCGTCAACTCGCTTCCCAATACAGACAGGTCAGAGCGTTTATTGCTTCAGGACAGTTGAAGCGACACCAGGCAATGGTCGCCACACCCCCAGACGGACTCTTCTAGCTTTCCACCCCTAAAGGCTAGGGCGCTTGAGAGGTCAAAAGCTAGGGGGCAATTGTGTGGGGAGATTTCCAGAACCCCAGGATTACACTAATCACAGCCATCAGATGAGACTAAGCACTCTCACGTGCCATCCGCGTGCTATCCACGTGGCACCAAGCTCACCCCGGCTACCAGGACAGGAGGTCCGGCCGAAGTCAGGCAGCTCCGGGCCTTTAGCGCCGAACTGGCCCACCCCGGGCGCCATCTCGGCGGGGAGCTCCACCTCGGCTAGGCCACCCCGGATGCCATCTCGGCAGAAAGCTCCACCTCGGCTGAAGATGCCGGGATGGAAGCCGAAGCCAGAAAGAGTCTCCACTCACGCCCCTCATCCCCCACGTCACCAGGCACGTGGAGGGATAGGGGCACGAGCTAGTGGGACAGACACGACATCCGGCGGCTGAGGCCACGTCAGGGCAAGGCCCGAGGGCAGATCCCACGATCCCCTACCGCCAAAGGCGTCCAACACGATCTGGCCCAACAAGACGCGCATTAAATGCGACGTGGGCTGAATTGGACCGCATTTATGGCAACGTGGGCTGATCATGGCTTCCCAGTCGAATCATGAGACCCACACCACGATATCTCCCAAAGATACGTCCCAAACTCTATAAATAGAGGCTCAAACCACCATTAAAGGTACGCACAATTTCATTCACAGAGCCGTTACTCTGTCTCTCTTCTCCCTCTCCTTCCATTGTTCCAGTTCCCACACTGACTTTGGCATCGGAGAGCCTTGCGCCGCCCAGGCCAGGGTCCTTTGATCGTTTGCTATTCTCTTTCAGGCTTTCGGACGGCATCCAGACATACCCAGTCATCACCATCATCGGATAAGTCCTCTAAGGCACCTCCTTATTGTGGGTCATTATTTTCTGCACCTACAATAGGATTCATATATTAGCAGTTAAAAATGAAGATTAAAGAAGTTAAAGATGGCATTTGGTGCCTCTTGTCACTTTCTCTCAAAGGGGAAAGAATAATCGTTTCTCGGGGATGGCTTCTGGCATGCACCCAAGCACAAGTTAATGGTTCTGCAGATCCTGTTGCTGCTCTGACCTTCTTATTCTATCAAAGGCTGCACCTCAATTCAGGAATTCATATAAGCCATTTTTTTTCATTGGTCTGGGCTGGGCGGTGGATTGTTTTTCCTCTCAAGTTTCGTTGCTGGCCACGCATGTGAGCTGTTTATTCTTTTCTGGCCCTGCTTGTGGGCAGTTCATTTTTTTTTGTTTGAGTTGTTTCCGAACTTGTTTGTAAAAACTCTCTATTCTTCTGTTGAATTCCCAAAAAAAATGAAGATTAAAGGTAAATTTTCAAAAATGAGCATCTAGAATCAAAAGAAGATGGAAAATAAAATCAAATAGCATTCTTGTTTTGATTCTATTTCCCTAAGAGGAAAGGTTATTTGATGCTCATTTCTAAAAATTCACATTTGATCTTCATTTTTAACTAATTATGGTAAGGAACCTATGTATTCAATTCCCATGGATTATAATGCAAACAAATAGCCAAACTGCAAATCAGGTAATCAACATCGAATAATCAGATCACGCTAGAGTGTGATCCATGCCTCCGTGATCGAAAGGTTGATACAAGCTCAAAACGATATTACTTCTCACATCTATCAACAAAATCGTGAATCTCACACGAATCTATACAGGGTTTATACCATTTACACTAACAACATTAGGGTCTTCGTGTGATGTCAATTGCATGATGGGAGTCTTGTAATTAATTTAAGCAATGATTGTGGCTGAGTAGGAATTGGATTACCTGCTCTGGTTGAGGCGTTTGTCTTCATCTGGGCCGTCGGATGAAGAGGAGCAGTTGCAGATCGTAGGGCTGAGATTCCTCTTCGTCCGTCTTGTGGTCCGATAGATTCTACTTCCTTTTGAAGCAAATGTCGGAAACGAGAGATTCATGGAGAAAGGCATTCTCTCTCTCTCACTCTCTCTATCTCTCTCAGCTGCGCCTTGAAGAAGATCAGCATCACGTGACAAATTTCTATTATCACGTGCGTGTTAATGAGCCATAGATAGATGGCAATGGGGGGAATGTTGGCCCAAATCAAAGTCTCCAATTAATTAAAACATTTCTAACCGCTTAGGTAAAGGCCCAACCCAATTGACTGGTTTCTGGGGCCCCAATATGGCCCGGTGCTCATTCGGAATGCCAGCCCAAGCCCGATCTGGCGGCCTGCTTTTTGGCTTGGCTTGGGCATATAAACTATGCCCCATTAATACTTGGCAAAAGGCTTGTGCAACTTATAAAATGCCTGGTAAGCCTAGCCAGCCCAACCCAATTGACTAAATTAGCTTGCTTGAGCCAAACATTTTCAGCGATATCGGGGTTGGGCCAACTGCAAGCATGTGTTTCTCAAGCTAGGCAGGGATTTGATATGCCTCAGCCTAGTCCGACCTGGGCCATTAGGGTAATTCTAAACTCACCCACCTCTTTTGCTGAACCCACCCACATTTTGAATAATACCTAAAATACCCTCCTCTTCTTCTCTCTCCTTCCTGTTTCCTGCTCCGGCCACCTCCGCCCAACCCTGTCGCCACCTGTCCCTCTCCCTCTCTCTATCTCTCTCGCTCGCCGCCTGCATCCCCTGGGTAGAGAAGAAGAACAGGGGAAGGAGAGGAGAAGGTGGGAGTGGTGATCCAGGGCGTGGTGCGAGGGTGCAGCGGTGACAGGGAGGACAGAAGAAAAAGGAGAAAAACAGAGGAGAGAGGGAAAAAAGAGAGAGAAAAGGAAGGAGAAGAGGAAAAAGAAGAGAAGTGCAAGAAGAAGGAGACAGGGGGGATAACGCTCCTCCCTCTCCCCGCCCTCCAGACGTGCAGGTCGCAATCGATGAGAGCGAGAAGACGACGATGATAAACCGTGCAATTGATAAATGCACGGGTTTTTCCAACCGTGCAATTGATAAATACACGGGGTTTTTCAGCCATGCACCTCTCTATGTGCACGGCTCGAAAACTTCGTGCATATTTGGAGAAGGCTGCGATCTGTGCACGGATATGATAAACCGTGCAAATGAAAAATGCACGGGATTTTTCAGCCGTGCACCTCTTTATATGCACGGCTCCAAAACTTCGTGCACCTCTGGAGAATATTGCAATCAAGAGAGGGCGGAGAGAGTTGAATCGGAGGGAAAAATGGAGATGGAAGGAGAGATATGGTAAAGTAGGGACAGAGAGAAACAAAGGAAGGAGAAGAGAGGGGGGGAGAGATGAAGGAGAGAGGCACACGGAGGTGCAGAAGATGGTGGCGAGACCGAGAGGAGGAAGATGGGGACGCTGCACCTGGTGGTCGTGAGATGGAGGGAGAAGAAAACGATGATGGGGAGTGGGTTCTGCACGCTAGGGGGTGAGAGAGACGAGGATGGAGATGTGGGGGGAGATGAAGTGCTGGGTGAGGAAGATGGGGTCTGGCTGGGGTGCCGCCGGAGCAGGGAAAGGAAGAAAGGTATTTTCGTCATGTATAATTAAAAAAAAAATTGTGGGTGGGCTCAGCAAAAGAGGTGGGTGAGTTTAGAATCACCCGGGCCATTAACTTCTCTACCAATTGTGAGTGAGGGCATCTCCTTTATAACTAGATACAACCGAGGATCGATCATTGGGTGTTTTCTACAGGGACTTGGGTAGCGGTAGTTGTGGGAGTTTGTGAGTGTGTACTAAAAGAAAACTAAAATAAAATGGTATCACATGATATAATTAATAAAATACTACAATATATGACAATATTTTATTCTATAATAATAAAATCTATCAATATTCAAATCCATTGATTGTGTATGTGATTCTTCTTCTTTTTTTCATTTTGCTACACTTAAGGAGTAAGGATTCAAAATCATGCACGATCAATGGATTTGAATGTTGGTAAAATACTATAATATATGTGTTAGCTACACTAAGGATTCAAACTTACACACACGTGCCCCTAACTAACCGAGCTACAACTATACAATTAATACTTCAAATTTATCTGCTGACCATCCACCAGGTGGTATTACATGAATGAAATGTAAAATCCCATAAAAAAAAATCAATGTTAGTCGGTTAGTATTAGCTAATAAAAAGAAAACAAAAAAACAAAACTTCTAATATCAAGTGAGGATAGTGGGCTCCACAAACATGTATGAGTCTTATTTTTCTCAATTAAAAGTAGAGAGAACACTCCCTCGCTATTAAGGCTGTGAATAGAGCTCTCTTGTGATGAATGTGACTTTGCTTGACCCTCAAATGCCTGCAAAATGAGTGCCTTTCTTTTTTCCTTAAAAAGACGAAAAGTTTAATAGACAATCCAGAATATAACTTTAATCAAATTGTGTCAACAAATGATCTACAATACATAATTCATTAACAACCATTTCATTCTTGGGCATATAATTGATAATGGAAAGGCTACCTTTACGAAGATTATGCAATTGTCTCTTCAACTCTATCATAAAGCCTGAGGGAGAGATGCGAATCGATGTTAACTGGTTCTTTGGTCTGATTTGTATGACGTTAACTTATGAGAAATATTGTTGTGGTGAACAATATTCCTAGCTCATAGCAAAAAAACAAAGATTTTTGTATGTGTATCGGAAAAGAAAAAAGAAGAAAAATTAAATGAGCCATTAAAGGAAAGATTGTGCCATTAAAGATAATTTACGACATTAAAGGACAATAAACATTGATTTCTTTCTTTCTTCCCTATACAAAAAACATAAACAAATTACATACTTTTCAAGCTTTGTGGGGATAAGTGTTCAGGTTAACAGATGCAAGTTATTTATTCTAGAAACTTTTGGCTCCTCCTATGGGGCATTCGGCTACAGGTCCCTAAATATTTCACTTTATTGCCTTAGATCCACAAAAAAAAAGTCATAGAGCCAAAGGTCCCTCCCACACTTTCTCATACCTGAAATGTCTAGTTTACCCTTTTTAAATCATAACCCATGATTGATGGGATATCCCATTAATAATGGCTAACTAATATTTACTTGCCCACGATTAATGGAATCTCCAGATTTTCAAATAAATTCTAAAAACACACAAATAAATTTCAAAATAACGAAAATAAATTTTAAAAAATGAAATAATTTTGAAAAAATGCAATAAGTTAAAAAAAAGCAATATATAATCAAATAATGCAAATAAATTTAAAAATATGCAAATAAGTTTCAAAATATCCAAATAAATTTCAGAAAATATAAATAAATTCCAAAAGACTTAAATAAATCTCAAAAGATCGAAAGAAAATTTCAAAAAATACAAATAAATTTGAAATAACGAAAATAAATTTTAAAAAATGTAATAATTTCAAAAAACGCAATAGATTTGAAAAGATACAAATAATTTTAAAAGACGCAAATAAATTTAAAAAATGCATATAGATTTCAAAAAACGTAAATAAATTTGCTAAAAAACTCAGATAAATTTTGAAAAAAACTCAGATAAATTTACCAAAAACACAAAGAAATATGACAGAAAACAGATAAATTTGAACAACACTCAGATAAATTTGACAAAAACTCAGATAAATTTGAACAAAACTCAGATAAATTTACCAAAAATCAGATAAATTTTGAAAAAAACACAGATAAATTTACCAAAACACAAAGAAATATGATAGAAATAAGATAAATTTGAACAACACTCAGATAAATATGACAGAAAACCGATAAATTTGACTAAAACTCAGATAAATTTGACAAAACTCAGATAAATTTGACAAAAACTCAGATAAATTTCATAAAAACTCATATAGATTTGTCAAAAATGATATCACAGCCCTGCTGCCTTCATTCTCTAGCGAAGTTGCGTGTTGACTACATTCAGCAAGGATCAGAAAACTACAGTGGCGGCTACAACGTGACCGGCGGGCCTTCTTCCTTCTCAATCGATTAAAACCCCATCGATGTGGTCACCTAATGAGATCACCTGGATTGCTGCTGTAGCTGGAACTGGGTAATTCTGTGTATCAGGTCAACCTGACCCGAACCTGGACCTGTAATCAGCCTGGCCTGGGTTGCCCAGGTCTCCTTCCCCAGACACAACTTGGCTACTGTCTCTGCAACCAGAAGATGAAGACAACCTTACTGCCTTACTCTTTTCTCCTGCGCTACTATTTTCTCCTCTGATCTTCTCTTGCGCTACTATTTTCCTATCTTCTTACGCGGCTGAGATTAGGGGTGCCAGTTTTGCAATCCGGCGAAGCAAAGCAGCGACACTTCTTCTCCAGCAATGATTGGATTCCGGCGACGATTAGCACGAACACCGACGAAGATCGGCAACAAGTGAGACCGAGAACCCCAATACCGAGATCCCTATTCTCCACGAACCCTTCTTCTCCGATCTTCAAATTTCTGTCAGAAGTACGACCTGTGTGGCCCAGTGCACCCAGATCTCTGGCAGGAGAGGGAAGAGAGGGGGCGAGAGAGGGCGGAGAAGGAGAGGAAGAGGGAGCAGAAAGACGGGGAGCGGGGAGGAGAAAGAAAACGAAAGAGGGGCAGGGAGAGAAGAAGGAGAGAGAGAGAGGGGGCAGAAGATTATAGAGGGAGTGGAGAAGAAGGAGAAGAGGAAGAAGACAGGGGAGACGGGTGCAGGTGGGTGCGACAGTGTCCCGGCGTTTCGACGGATCCTGCTCGATCTCTCCTCCCTCATCCCCAATCTCGATCAGCGTGCCCCCCCCTCAAGATCCGAACCTGCTATTTTCTAGAATAAGAACAAAGACGACGCGCAGAAATCAGTACAAACCAACACTACAAAACATAGGCTCGTTGCTGAAGAAGATGGATAATATAAAATTTGGAATTTGAAATTTCAAAATTTTATGCCTAAAATGGTTGAAAGGGCAATTTAGTCCTAAAAAATGAGAACATGTGGATGCAGGGACCTATGGCTGCAAACAGTCTAGTTGAGTGGACCATAGGCCTTAATAAGTTTTTCCTTGGACTGGAGGCTCGATACATCGACTTATAGGGACCTTTCGCTAATTTTACCATGTCTTTTTATGGCCTTATGATACTCGATTTTTTATATGAGGACCTGTATTTTGAAATTTTATGTGGGATATGAGAAATTTGGTGACATTCCGACATAGTTCTCCCCAAAAATACTACAAAGATCAATGTGAATAGGGAAAATCCTAAACCATAAGGTAAACCAACCTTGACAACAACCCCAAAGGTCTTCAATTACCTTGCACAAGTCTAAGGTGGCATTTGACAATTCTATTTTATGGGACTATTTGTCTTAAAATTTAGGGGCTTTTGGCGGTAGGTCCTTCATCATTTGCTTTTATAGTCTAAGGTCCATGAACTTTTTTCGTAGTGGCAGCAGTCCTTTCCTGAAAATGACCATCTGAAAACGACATAAATGCCCCTGGACACGTCAGCATAAAGGATTGCTTCGCTTAAAACCATTTCAAACCCTTTCATTAAAACAGAAACCACATTCATCCCAAAAGCGAAACCAAAAACGAATCAAACTGCAAAAACCTAAAGTCTTCTTTGATCGATTGGAGAGAAACTGGTTTGACTTGGTGCTTCTCTATTTCGATCTGTGCAATAACTCCCCGGAGAAGATGAGAAGAGTTGTGGAGGAGATCTCTAATGGGCCACATAGACTCGTTGGAGTCGGATAAGAGAGAAGTAGTCTAGGTTCTTTGTTTTGTAGAGTTCCAAGTACTAATCTCAAGGGTTGTAGAGTTCCATTGCATCTCTCTTGTCTCGGTTTGCATGATCAAAAGCACATGGCCTTTTCTCCCATGATCTTGACAAGTGGCAGATAGGGAAAGAGATAGGAGAGAAGTTGGCTTAATTCAAGCCAAGCTACAAGAAGAAGATAGAAAAGGGGAAGATGACGACCGAGCTTTTGCATGTGATCGGCTGTGATGCCCAGCATCCACTCAGTCCGTATGCCAGCAAATTTGTGTGGGTCCAGACTCAGATAAACTTGTGTTGGTCCAGACTCAGATAAATTTGTTCGCAAATAAGAAAAGTTGTTCAAAACTCAGATAAATTTATCTGAGTTTTGGCAAATTTATCTGAGTTTTTCCAGAAGTTCAGATATGTTTGCCGAAAACTCAGATAAATTTATCTGAGTTTTGCATCTGAAACTGGTGCTTGAATGGCTGAGAGAGAATCAACCAATGTTTTCGCAGATTGTAGGTAATCAGTAATGGGTGATGCACCTTTTTGAATTATTTGTAACTGGTTGTGAATAAGAGACTTCTATGCTTGAGACTGCTGCAGATGACTCTGTTCAAAAGAGAGCCAAAGTGAACGGGCAGTTATGAATCCAAGAGCCTGAGGGGCAACGGTCTTGGCAAGAGTGGCATTGATGCAGCTGATGACAAATTGATCAATATGAGTCCATCCTTCAAGGGCTGGATTTGGTGTTGCGATGCTATCTACAGAGATGTTGGCAGGAGGTGCTGACTTAGTACCATCAACGTAGCACATGAGACCAGTGCTTTTCAAGATGGATTCCATCTGATATTTTCAGACTAAATACTTGGTGTTATCCAATTCAATGGAGACAAAATTGGTAATGTTTGTGATGGGGAGAGTTACTGTGAGAGAGGAAAAGGAAAAAGAAGCAGAGGAGGCCATGGTGGTTGAATGGCGGGATCAAAGAAGAGAAACAGACGTGAGTCCTTGCAGGGCTCTGATACCATGGTGGCGACGAAACATGCTTTGCAATATTACTCCCCAACCATGGAAAGGAACGGAAAATGGAAGAAATGAGAGAGAAGAAGATGTAATGAGTTCTCAGGGACAACAAAGAATAAGAGAACTTGGCCTGAGAATGAGGGTTGAAAATGGCAAGTTAGTCATGAAAATACATGACGTGGCATATTAGGGACCTTTAACCAAAATATCTCCAGCTGTCTGGACTAGAGACATAAGAGAAGAAATTATTGTCCTTGATGCCTTAGAAGACCGTGCGCAGGGACCTTTGGCTAATTTACCCTAAAATTTATACAAATAGATTCTTGAGTAATTTAGACCGTTTGGTAAATATGTAATTGACTGTTTGCTTGGATCATATTTAATAGGTTTTTGCTCTGTTTGAAAGAGAAACAAATGGGAGAGATCTCGAATAGACTTTTTTTGCCTTAAGCGGGTAGAGGTTCAATTATTTATTTTTTGGACAAGTTTGCTCATAGATTTTTAGCATATGACAACTTTGCCCCACAATTAAAGGACTCATCTCACAATTCCTTGTAGAGAAAACCCCAACAAAGCTCTCATTTCCTCTCTTTTTGAACCCTCTCCTCTCTTGCTTGTAGAATTTCAAGAGCACGCACATGGTTGGAGCGACTGTTGCTCCCCTATCTTCCTCTTTTCTTCCTAGCTGTACATTTAACACTCAAATAACCATTTTTTCTACTATTGTTACTCTCCTCAGACCAAAGACTCCAAGCCCCGATGGGTTTAAAACCTCTCATTCCAAACCCTCTACAAATCTAACCTACTTCCCTCCACCCATTCAAATCCCTCTAAAATAATACACTTTATCCATTTATCTATTGTTTTCATGGATCTCTAGATTCCACTATCTTCATGGAGGCCTCGGATCCAAACATGAATGATGTTTGATGGTGATGGCAAGATTTCCAATGAAATGACCTTTTAGGTCCTATTTGTCATTGTTCCATGTTGTTCCTGATTTTGTGCTGAGATCGGGTTGGGCCGAGATTATGCTGTGCAGAACTTGTTTGGCAACATTATGTTGAACTATTCTGTGGAGAATTTGTCGTACAGAACTTGTTAATTAGTAACATTATAATAGGAGATACCTTTATAAATATTAGGGATATATCCTTATTATTTAAAGACTAGAAGATGAGGCCACCAACATATATAGGTTAGGATATATAATATGCCCACCTTTATGGGAACTATAATATGGGCCCCACCATTTATGACTGTAAACATGTGACCCACCTTTCAGAAATACAAAGTGGGCCCTCTTTTGTGATTGTAAACATGAGATCCACCTTTCAAATTTGTAATAATTGGAGCCCACTTAGTTAGAACTTGACATGTGATCATTTGTTAAATTTTTATTCTACATTTTTTTTTCCGCTTTGCTTTGGTTTTTAGTATATAAATTTTTTTTTTCAGGGAAACTTTCAAGAGAATTTTTATTGGCTGAAGATATTTATTTTTGGCAAAAGAAAACAATAGTTCACTATTTTATTTATGGAAAGGATTTTTGAAAAAGTGCTGAATTTTGATCCCTCACTTTTACACAGGTTGTATACGTTTTTAAGGTTTTGAATGTGAAGCTAAGATTTCTATTTTTCTTGATAAAAAAATATATGGAAAACCGAACCTTAGTTTACAGAGCTTCCTGGTTCGACGGGTGGATACATGGAAAGGGCTACCTATTGTTGGGGACCGCAAAAAAAAAAGAAAAAAAAAAAAAAAAAATATATATATATAAATAAATAAAAGTGTTTTGTTAGAAATCTTGAAAAGAATAAAAAGTTTTGTGACTAGTTTGGGTTCGTAGCCTTTTTAACCAGAGCCAGTAAGCCCTTAGGGGTATTTACATACCTAGTGCCCTAAAGCCATCTGGTTTGGGAGATATTGGCCTAATGCTCGTTACATGGGTTAATTAGAAAGCTTAAGGGACTTAGGCATTGCACAGTCACATGTGTGTAAAAAAAAAAGAGAGAGAAAAAAATTTTGCACCCTTAGAAAAAACAGTAGTGTGAAAGCCGTCATTATCACCTTGAGAGGAAGACTGTTTTTTTTTTTTTTTTTTTGCTAAGTTTAGGCGGCCTAGGTTTTGAAATATATATATATATTATTTTCATGGAAATTCTTGGTGGATCATTTGATGCTTATTACGTATACATACTTTTCACCATGCACAATCAATTAAGCATGATTTCGAGAATTTCTGACCAAAAGATGGGATTGGTGAACCGAATTTAAGATTTGCCTTTGAAAATTCTGAGAACCGAGGATAGTCGGTATCTATAAATTTTCTCTTGGAAGAAGTTTCCCTGGATTATGTTAGGTTTTAAACACATTTAAAAAAAAAAGAAAAGAATTTTGTGGGTAGATTCACTGCAAACCCTCACGAGGCACAACGCGTCCACTAGGGGGAACATTGGGGTTTAAGGGCTTGTTGCATACGCTAAATGCAACCGAGAATACTAGCGAAAGTGGTTTTGTTTTCATATTTACTTTTCTTTCTTAGATTAGGTCAAAGAACTTCAAAACTTTTGCTCGCAACTTTTGCTAAGGGACTAGCAAAATGCCGGTTGGGGGGTGTGTTGAGTTCAGGAATTTGCACATTTACGTATCATTTTATAATGAATTAGGGGTTTAATTAGGTGAATAGCGTCATTCTTCATATAATCCCATCATTTCATGCATTTTCACCTAGAAACCTGAATTTTCATACTTTCATACATTTTCTGCATTAATTTAGAATGTTTTGCAAATTTTCTTCGAAGAGTCCCAGTTAGAGTAGGACTCTGTCCGGATGGGTCCCGCTTCAATATGGGCTCTTCAGTATTTGATGTGTTGAATTAAAATATGCAAAAAACGAGAATTGCAGGCCTCTGTCATGGAACCCACTTTCAAGCACACATAGTCACCATGGGCCCTGCATTGCTGAATTAAAGTTTGAAAAGAAGAACTCACCACATGGACCCCACACACAAGCCATCTGAAAATCAATCAAATGAGAGGTCCACTCATCATGTCAGATGAAGAGTCCTAACTACAATAGAAGACTTCTCATAGGGCACACTATTCAAGCAGATGAAATGTCCTACATGGCAGGGTCCGCAGTAGTTGCAGATTTGAAATTATTAATGGATAATTCAAAGAGTACAATTATGATTGGAATAGAAGAAGAAGAGTTTGAATCATCCACATTTGATCTCCTTTGGAAAATAAGAGTTGTGGAGAGAAAGAATCCTTTGCAAATCAAATTTCAAAAGTTAATCCCGTTTTTCTTAGGATAACTCATCTTCAAATGGCCATAACTTTCAATCCAACTCTTATTTTTGGGGGTGCTTGTTTCAACCCCTTCCAGAAGCTGGTCCGCTCGAGCGGCCCAGTTGCTGTTTGGGCCCGAAATTAGTGCATTTTCTGCACTCTTTCTTCCTTTTTCTTGATTTCCATTCCTTCCTTCTCCATTCTTTCATTCCTATTTTCCTTCTTTACAAATTTTAATCCTCCATTTGGTTTAACCAATCTCCAATCCACTAATCCATATACCTCACTGATCATTCCAATTCATTCAAAGATTCAATTATAAACATAATCATCTCATTCATCAAACCACAAAAATCTTGGAATGTAGATAACAAATTCTAAGAGGATTAGACAAGAAACAAAATCCAAGGTTTATTATAAGACAATGACTTGAGAAGATTAAGCATAACCCATTGCTCAAAACACTTCAAGGATAATCATATAAACATTAAGAAAACATAACATAAAAATGGAAATTTCATGAAATCCTTTACATTAAGCATTAAACATCATATTAGCTAAATTATTTACTTGCCTTTGGTCAAGAAGAGAAGTAAATCACTCAATGGTAGCCTCTAACAAGTCTCCAGCTCCCAATCTACAAAACCCCCAAAAGAACAAGCCAACATTGGCTATGAACAAACTCCATCAAAACAACTAGCCCAAAGTGATCCGCAATCAAAGTTCAGTTTGATGTTTAGACAACATCGTCGGCTTGCCACTCATTTGTTTGAGTTTTACTTGTTGAAAATGCATTTTGAAGCTAAAAGGTATTTTATGATAAAATGTATGTTTAGATCAATTTGATTTGAAAAAGAATTTCTTAAAGTTACATTTTCATAATCAAATGATTTGTTTTTCAAAATTTTTTATTTTGAATGGATTCATAGTTAATTCCACAGTTGTCAAATTAAACACTCTTGAAAAATGATTTATCTTAGACTTACAAGTTCTTCAATCTTTTAAATGGAATTTATATTGTAAAATCTCTTTTCCATACTAGATTGTAATTGTAAGATAGCTGGGTCTAGGGAATTCAGTGTTCAAAGTGTCCTTTTTCAGTTGGCCAATTTCTCCTTGAACCTAAACAGAAACTCTATTTTCTCTTGTTTATTCGGTCGACCCCTTGGTATGGTCGGTCGACCGAACATACGTACCCAGCAACTTAAAACAGTTGCGCTGGGCTGTTCTGTTTCATTCAGAACCTTCTTCCCCTGAGCAAGTCGACCTCCTGGAGCTTCTCAAATCTGAACTCTTCTCCTTTCCAATCAGTCTCTTTCATTTTTCCCTGGAAAGATCATCATTCTCCTAAGGATTTCTCATCTTATTGGATCGCCTTCTTCCAAACCGAGGCTTGTTCAGCACTGTGTAGCACTGCAGCTGTGCTCCTCTTCTTCTCTGAACTCTGTCTATCTGTAAGCATGGAGACGCATTATTTCTTAGTGTGTGTTGCTTCCAGCTCTTCCAAAAATATATGAGACTCCATCTGTTCTGGCCGTTCAAGACTGTCGAAGCACTATGTTGCCCCCCTCCAGCCGTCTGTGGGTTGTTTGGCAGATCCTTCGTTGTTTTTAATTTTTGATGTGTATGGCTGATCAATTGGTTGTAGTTGTGTTTTCAATCTCAATTGAGGAGTGTTTGTAACAATCTGTACACATCTTCAGGCAGCTATAATTTGTGGATTTTTCTGTCACAGAACTTGCACTCCAACTGTTTGACACTATGCCTGAACCACTGTTACATTCCATTTAACAACTGTTTTTGCTGAACTCGAGTGGGAACGTTGTGCACCTGAGCCCTTTCAATCTAAGAATCATTTCAAGCCATTTTCAAGTGCTGTCCATCTTTTCTAAAAATTAATTGTTTAGTGCTATGTGTCCACATTAGTATATTCCAGCACTTCTTGTAGCTTTGATCCTTTGTTATCTTTGATATATTCAGTTATGGCTCGCACAAAGCAAACTTTCAGGCAGCCTAACAAGAAGTCTAAAACAGGCCATGCCTCATCTTCCCATATAACTCCTCCATCCTCTCCCGAAGCTTCTCCTCCTTGTGTGGTCAAATTCAAACCCATCCCTTCTCCATCTTTTGTTGTCAGATCTTTCCGAAACAAAGGGATCATTGTGGAGAAGAAATGTGTAGTAGAAGATCTAGTGGATTATGATGTCCCAGCTATCTTGGAAGCCATTGGTTGGGCTAATATTCTAACTTGGAGTGGAAATGCTTTTCCATCCTTAGTTCATGGCCTATATGAGTCTATCTGTGCCTCCACTAACAATTCATTTACTATCAAATTCGAGCATGGGGAAGAGGTGGTTACTACAGAGAAGATTGCATCCATTTTGGAAATTCCTAGGTCAAATGGATCAAAGATAATTTCTGAAGTTCTTCCTCTTGATGAGAAAGATACCGTGACTCAAGCTCTTTGTGGAAAATCTCAATTTTGGACAGCCAAAAATTGTCTTCAAGCTTCTCTCATGTTTCCTTCCCTTCGTATCATACATATCACTTTCACTCATTTCATTTATCCAAGGAAAGGGAATAGGACTGAAGTTACTCCCTACATGGCTAATCTGCTGTTCAAAGTAATATCTGGTGATCGGGTATGCGTACCTTCGGTTATTATGCACCACATCCTTCAAGTCATTACTGGGTCACAGCCTTGTGCAGCTCCTTTTGGGTTTCTTATTACCCAGCTTGCTAGATCATATGGAGTGATTCCTCCAGCTTCTGAGAGACCAGAGACATCCACTGTTTTCAACAAATCAAACATTCTCTTGATGAAGCTTCCACCACCCCAGCGAAGGAATCCTGTTGCTGAAGGAGATACAGAGTTAGAGGCTGCGGAGTTAGAGCCTGTAGATCCAGTAGCAGGTCAGCCTCCTCATCCAGAGCCCCCTCAGCAGCGCAGTCTGGAGGACCGTATGACCTCTTTAGAGCATATTATTTCTACCATACGTACAGACTATCAGGAATTTAGGCAAGAGGTATCAGGAATGATGAAGAAGACTTTGAAGTACCTCTCGAACATCTCCAGCAGCTGCAAGCGTCATGATGATGCGGTGCCCCCGTCTCCTACAGATTCATCTTAGATCATAGGAAGGTTTTTCACTTTTTGTGGGGAGTAATGATAGACTTTTTAACTCTTTTAAATATTTGTCTATCAACTGACTGTATCCCATTTGATTTGATTACTGACCATCATTTTGATTTTTGTATTGGTCAAGTAATTATTGAAATATGTACTAATCTTTTATGGAATATCAATGAATTTACATATTCAAATTGTTCATCTCATATCTTCTTGTTATATTCTTCAATTGATGAATGTTTATGATGCTTTGAACTATATTTTCTTTCGATTAATATCTTTTGTCTTAGCTTCATTCAAACACAGCATAGATAACCTCTATACATGATAACCTGTTATGCATTTCATTTTTAATTTAATTTGTTAACAGGTGCTGCTAAAAGGTATTTGTTTTCTCATGTATACAGGTTCCTTTGCAATTCGATGACAAAGGGGGAGAGAACTCAACAGAGCAAGAGAAGATCAAACAAATGGGAGATCCAACTAAAAGGAGAGAGAAGACCAGATCTAACTAAGGGGGAGATCTGTCCAAGGATCAAAGAGGGAGACACGCTTAAATGCGACTTGAAGTTCAGAGAGCCTAAAAGAAAAAGCTTAAAGCAAAGGGAGAGCTCTAACGAAGGGGGAGAAATTGTTTCTAGAACAGTTCAGTTCAGAAGAGCTGAAGTCTTAGAAGAGTTGTAATCATCTTAGTTGCCATCAAATTGCGAAGGGGGAGATTGTTAGGATCTTTCTATGTTGCTAATTTGATGGATGAACTATCACTTTCACCTTAATCTGATCACACACTCATTCATCGTGTTTTAGACCTTGATTTCTGAATCTTAGACTTGCATATTCAATTGATTTTCAAAGACCTCATCCTGCATATTTTAGAATGTAAAATACTCTTTCGAAAATCTATTTTTTCATACATGATTTTGAAAAATGAAGTTAATCATCGAGGTTTTTGGTATGCATACAATCTCAATTTTAGAATCCTTTTAGCATGCATAAAACATAATGGCCTAGAGTTCATGTTTCCAAAAACCACTTTTTCAAAATCTGCACAGAACTCCTCCCAGGCCAGTGTGGTCGGTCGACCGACCCCTGTACCCGGTCGGCCGAACCAACTAGCCGCTGGGCAGAGAGCTGTTGGCTCTCCAACGGTCAGATTTCTGACCGTTTGTACCAGGTTGACCGAGAGTGCATGAGGTCGACCGACTAAACTATCCGTTGGACTGATTTTGTCTATAAATGTTCATTTCATTCCTTTCTTCAAAAAGTTGGTTGGGTGGACTTTTGGAATTATTTTGAAGCCTAAGAAAGAGGAATGAGCTAAGAATGCTAGAGAGCAAATGGAAATCAAAATCCTTGAGATTCAAAGGTATATGCTTCTAAGTTAAATTTGATTTCCATACTTTTGAAATCCATGCATGATCAAACTTTTGTAATTTCATTTTTGCATGATTTCTAGCCTTGTTTGAGTTGTTTTACAATCATCAAATCACTTTACCATATTGGATTGTTTTGCAAAACACTCATGTCCAAATCACATGTGTTTTTAGTATTTAAACTTTCATACAACTTGTGTTTTAATAGGAATGTCTTTCCAAGTTGTTTCAATTACTTCATGTGATTAGTTCATCTCTTCAATCATTAATTTATGTGCTTAGATTTTTAAATGCATCAAGCATTCATTTAAGAGCTTCATTTTAGAAATTGATTGAAGTATACTTTCATACACCTTGAACACTCATCTTAGTTAATTGTTAGTGTATGATTGTAAATTGATTTTAATTTTATATCAGCCTAATTAAGAGGCAAATGTATTGAGCTATAATTGTTTCTCTTCTAGTGTTTAGACACTTCATTGAGAAAGAAAACTCTATTCATTGTAAAGGTTATTGCTAAGCCTAAGAAAAGCATAGTGTAAAGGTTGTTGTTTAGCCTAGAAAAACATCATTGTAAAGGTTATTACTTAGCCTATTGTAAAAGCATAAATAGTCGAAATCCGGTGGGGTGTTGAGCACAAGCCGGTAGTGGATGTAGGCATTGAGGCCGAACCACTATAAATCTTTGTGTTATAGTGATTGGTTTGTGGTGATTGATTTGTTTATCTTCCGCATCTATTGTCATAATCATCACTAGTTACTAGTTAGCTTAAATAAATTTAAAACTGGTCACCTAATTAGTAGACCACCCTATTCAACCCCCCCCCCCCCCCTCTAGGGTTAAAATCCCGGACTTTCATCTTACAGTGGTTCCAACTCAATTATAAACAAAAAAAATTGGGATATCTCATAATTAAATTATTTTGATCAATTTGAACGCCTCTGATTATCCATATATGGGCACGAGTGGGACTCATCCAAAAAAAGTTCCCACCATACTCCGCTAGAAGCTATTGTAGTTGCCCCCAGAATAAAAAATTAAAAAATAAAAACCCATGAAAGTGGTAGAGAGTTGGGAATAAATCAAAGTGATTAAAATGGAGTGCTCATATTATTTTGGCAAAAAAGAATTTTCCTAAATGGGGTTTTACGGATGCAGACCTGTGCATCGCCAATAGGCAAAATAATTATATGTTTTCCACAACTCGGTCTTACTTGTGTCAGTAAAAGTAACAATTATCTTTGACTCTTGCCAACGCAGTCCAAATATGCATCGAAAATAAGACTTTTGCTAACGCCAATTTTCACTACGTTGGTAAATAATGTAGGGAAAGTTTTTCCACGGCTTTTGCCAACGCGGTCTTACTTGTGTCGGTAAAAGCAGCAATTCTCTATGACTTTTGCCAACGCAAATTTTCACTACGTTGGAAAATAGTGTCGGGAAAGGTAAGTTTGTCAAAGATGGGGTTTTGCGGACGCAACTCATGCGTCGGCAATGGTGTGAATAAAAACTCAGACCTTTCCCAATGCACACTTGTGCGTCACCAGTAGGCAAGATAATTGCCAACGCAATATTACGTCGCCATTAGAAAAACATGCGTTGGCAAAACTTTCCCTCTCTTTTGGGTTTTTTTATTGGCGCCAATGTGGTTTCAATAGCTTTTGCCAACGCGGTCTTACTTGCGTCAGTAAAAGTAGCATTTTCTGTGACTTTTGCCAACGCAGTCCAAATATGCGTTGGAAATAAGACTTTTACCAACACGAATTTTCACCGTGTCGGCAAATAGTGTCGGGAAAGGTGTATTTTGTTGTAGTGGATTATATTCCTTTGGCAAACTAATCAAGATTTTCTCAACAATTCTTTCACTTTTAATGTCATCCCCATAGGTTTTCATTTGATTAACAACTTCCATAAACTCTAGAAAAATAGCCTTGCAACATTTCATTATCCTTCATCTTCATATTCTCAAAATCTCTTCTCAAGGATTGGAGTTTGATAGTTCTTACCTTCAAGTTGCCTCTAAACTCACTTTGAAGAATATCACATGCCTCCTTTGATTTTGTTGCATTGATAATCCTTGGAAAAATTGTATCTCCAACTCCTTGTTGAATCATGGAGAGAGTTCTTGCATCCCTAGCCTTGTGCACCTTCAATTGAGCCTTTTGGGCATTTGTCAAACCCTCCAAACTTTCACGATCTTCAAACCCTTCTTCCACATATTCCCATAGCTCATTGGAAATAAGAATAGTTTTCATCTTCACACACCAAAAATCATTGTTCTCACCATTAAAGAGTGGTGGTTGTGAAATACCCATACCTTGATTGCTTGAACTTGCCATGGTTGAAGTAGGGGCTTGTTTTCCCTTTACAAATCTTCAAACCCTAGCTTTGATCTTGACCCAACTTGGCTCTGATATAAGATGTTGGCAATTGCTTTGCCTAAATATGACTTTTGGTGAAGAGAAATGAAAGAAAATCAAAAGAAAATGGAGATGGAAGTTTTCGGTGAAAACAGGGGAGCACTCATACGGCTCTTCCTAAAGCCTCTATTCATTCCACACTCTTAGTACATACACAGACTTTTCACATAGAGGCTTAATGTAAAGGAGAATTCTAGATAACAACAAAATGACTAAAAAGGTCATAGGTTTTGTAATACCCTGGGCCAGGTTGGGCCCAGTTTGTTCTAGCTTTATGCTAATGGGTTGGGTTAGGACTTTTGTGACCTGGTCTCAACTCATTAGGAGATTTGTTTAAACAAGGGATAAGTTGTTTAACCATATCCCCTAAGGAAGGAGGATTTCCTTCGTAGAACTTGGGGGAGGAGATTTCAACGAATGAAATCTGGGGTTATCCCCAGATTTCTCTCCCTCACTCCTTTTCTTATTTAATTTGTTATCTGATTGATATTCTCATTTGGTAAAAGAGGAGAAGAGAACACAGAGTGGAGAGGAGAATTCTTTGGAGATCATCAGAGACTGCCAAAACTTATGGGAAGGAAGAAAAGGCCAGAAGACTTAGTGAATGCAATATACAAGGCCCCATATTGACCGAGCTACAGTTGTCTACACAAGAAGGTGAGTGATCTTCCTAATTAACTGATTGATTAATCAAGAGGATGGAGAAAGGAATGTGATTGAGCATTCTGTGTTGTTAGGATTATAGTTTTTGTTTTCATTGAATAGTCATGAAAGATCTATCCTGAGTCATGAAATTATGTATGAATGATGATCGGAATGATACAGATGATATAAGGTAGGAATTCTTGAGTTTCTGTCAAAACAGGCATAAACCAGTAACCTCTGGGACTCCTCGTCATTGAGTTTTTGTGGTGTTTGAGGCTTGTGGGACCCATGGCCCACTAGATGGACAGATCTGGACCATGGATCCAGAAGGGGATACATGGTCGACACTAGTAGAGATGACTCCCTGTGGATTGGGCCCCATCAGGTCTCTCATCCAATTGATTTAAAGAGTTCAGGCGTGAAAATGAGTAGAAAAAGGCTGCTGGTCGTCTGGGATTGTGGGACCCATCAGTGGTCCTGATTGGAGATCAGGACCACACATCATGTAGAGCACACATGGTCGACCATAGGGGTGTTGGACATCTTGGTTTTGGACCAGTGGGACCCACTGTCCAATTAACTTGAGGAATCCCAGGCGTTAATGCATTAGAAACAGACTGATTGATGAGATCAGTTGTGGGACCCACCTGTGGACTTGATCCAAGATCAAGACCCCTCATCTTGAAGGGGGCCCAGGGGCGACCAGGTTGATGGTGGTCCCATGTGAAGTGGACCCCATCTGCCCAGTCATCCAGGAATCTCAATTTTAGGTACTGTGAGGCTAAATCCATGGTCATTTACTGTACTGATGATGACTGGGAGGTCTAATAAGGCCACATAATGATGAATCAGAACCATAAAGCTCTTGTGGGGCACTAGGAGACCCTAAGGACCAGATCTGATATGAGATAAGGTCAGTGGGGTCCACTAGTTGGTGTACCTCAATTATAAATTATTATTAATCTCCTTTTTAGAAGCTTTGTATAAGGAATGGACTGAATTCTGAGATGATTTACAATAAGATCTTGCTGGTTTAGGAATCATGTCAGAATTGAGAATATGTATTAGAGTAGTAATTCAGATTGTGAAACCCTTAGCTTACCTGTTGAAACTTGAGGAATTAGTACTCTGCAAATACATAAAGAATAATGAGATCAACATAACTTTAGATTATTTTATTTTAGCTAATGTCACGTACACGGAAACTAATTGTTGATTGAAATGGGGCGATGATGTATTTCCGGCTTACGTGAGACTAGCCATACAAGTGTACCTATATTAATTTCCATTAACTATTACCGATCTATTTACTGAATAGGATCTACTTTTTACCTTCAATTAGATGGTGAATTTTCATTGCTAGTATTGTATGGATTAACGAGGTTCTTTTGATCTTCAATGATGATCAACATTTTGAACAATGACTTTGAATATTGAAATTTGAGGAATTGGAGGATAAGGTTGGACAGGGATTGAATATAGGAATGAATATTGAACAAATTTCCTGTGGGAGATTTCATCTGATATTTTTGAAATTGACTTCTTTCTTAGAAGATCTGAACCATTGAACCTCTCTTCGAGAGAGTCTTATTGAACCATTGGAACCATTGATTGGAAATCTTTAACTTAGTCTTGACTATGGTGCGATCATGAATTTTAATGTTAGAAAAACTTTTTGATTATAATAGACTCCATAAGACACTTTCTCTATTATATGATCTTACCTTCTATAGTGAATTTATTGTTCTACCTTTATATATTTCCAATTGTAAATTAGGAATATTACTCACCAGATTTCTGACAAGTGGTTCGCCCCACTTCAGGTACGAGTCATTTGGGGATGCTGGGCAATGAAGGCGATCAGCTATTGGATTTCAATTTGCGAGGCTGATGAGAGAGCGTCATATTTGTATTGGAAATTTAGAATGATAGAGAGGAATTAGTCTTCATAATAATATGGAACTTGGTTTTCTTTAAATTAGGAATTTTATTGATTTGGATCTTGTTATTAACTTCCTTGTAGTTAAATTGATCTCTGGAATAAAATAGAAGCATTGCTCAATTCTTTGTCATATTTGATTTATGTGGTGATTTAACTTTACTTAAGTAATGTTCCGAAATCTGATGAGCTCCAGGTTTCGGGGCGTTACAAAGTGGTATCAGAGCATGGTCTTGGGCAATATAAAAGACTTAGCAACTCCTAGGATACGCGGTGAGGACGTGTAAGGGAAAGAATAGTACGATAAATATACATTATCTGTGGTTGTGTACTAAGTTGTGAATCTTTTGTAGGAATTGAAATATGAACAACCAGGAGAACGCTCAGAATGTCAACGATAACCAGAATGAGAATGCAAACCCAAATGGCAATCAGGGCATTGACCCTAACCTTATTGGAGGCCAGGCTGAGTTACCAGAATATGCTCGACAGATGTTCACCTCATTTATGATGGCTTACAGTCAGGTACAAGAACAGATCGCAGCCTTGGCAGCACGTCAGAGTGGGAACATTGATCAGCACACAGGCCCTAGTGGAGAAGGAAGTGGAAATGCTCCGGGAGGCAGAGATAGAGAAAAAGACACTTTATACAAACGGTTCAATGAATTCCGACCCAGGTACTTTGATGAAACCACCAATCCTTGGGATGCTAACAAGTGGGTGGAACATATGGAAGGAATATTCGAAGTGATGGGATGCTCGGACCGACAGAAAGCAGTTCTGGCTGCCTTCAAACTTGAAGGAGATGCGAAAGAATGGTGGAAACCCGCTAAGAAAACCTTCGAGGGTTCGGAAAATGAAATCACTTGGGCATTCTTTAAGAAGGAATTCATTCTGAAATTTATTCCGGAGCATATCAGAGAACAAAAGAAGAGGGAATTCCAGACTTTGGTGCAAGGGAGTATGACCGTAGCAAAATACTCCAACAGATTTACAGAGTTGTCCCACTTTGCAGAAGAATTGGTGGCCACTGATACGATGAAGCGGAACAAATTCATCGAGGGATTACGACCAGATATCAAGAAGGATGTGAAACTGGGCGAACCGTCTACCTTTGCAGCTGCTTTAAAAAGAGCATTTGTATCGGAAGAAACGACTGCTGAATTGAACGGTACATTCTCGGCTAGGACGACGGGAAACAAGAGGGACTATCAGAATAACCGTGAGCCACAAAAGAAGCAGAAACTGGACAAAAGGATAAAATGCCAGCGATGTGGAAAGAACCATAGCACCGAGGAATGCCATTGGTCTACAGGTGCATGTTTCCATTGTGGTCAGGTTGGCCATCTTATCAAAGATTGTCCAAAGAAACAAGATAAGGATCGACGGCAGCAACGAGACCAACCACCGCGGCAGAATCAACAGCAAAGGTACCAGGACAATTCCCGTTCGACGAATCAGCAGAATCCACCGGCACGAAATCAATACAATGCTCCGAACCAGCAGAATCAGCCAAGAGGACCACCTAACCAGACACAGGGGCAGAATTTCAATCATGGGCGACCAAATCATGGTGGACACCAGAGGGGACAGCAGTCTAATGCCAGGGTCTTTGCTACTACGCAGCAAGAAGCTCAGGCTGCAAATAATTGTGTAGAGGGTATGATTTTAATTTCCAATGTTACAGCTTATACTTTATTTGATTCTGGCTCTACACATTCTTTTGTATCGCCTGTATTTGCTCCCAAGATGAACAAACCACCCTCTACACTAGATCAAACAATTATAGTATCAACCCCTACTGGAGGACACGTGAGCACTTGCACTGCATTTCTCAATTGTCCGTTAATCATCGGGGAAAACAATATGCCAGTTGACCTGATATTGTTACCTATGAATGATTTTGACATTATCATTGGAATGGACTGGCTAGCAAAGTATAGAGCAGTGTTGGACTGTTTTAACAAGCTGGTTCATTTTAATCTAGAAGGGTACAATGATGTGTGTGTAATAGGAGAGAGAAGGTCAGTACACACTGCAGTCATCTCAGCCATTAAGGCTTGTAAATTGTTGAGGAGTGGATGTAAAGGATACCTAGCCTTCGTTTCGGAAGAAAAGCCGAAGCCTAAGCTGGAAGATACTCCCATAGTTCGAGAATTTCCTGATGTATTCCAGGATGACCTGCCCGGTCTGCCACCAGTTAGAGAAGTGGATTTTGCTATAGAATTGGTACCAGGGACTGCACCAATTTCTAAAGCCCCATACCGTATGGCACCTGCTGAGCTGAAAGAACTCAAAGAACAATTGCAGGAGTTATTAGACAAAGGATTTATAAGACCCAGTGTATCCCCGTGGGGAGCGCCAGTCTTATTCGTTAAGAAGAAGGATGGGACCTTAAGAATGTGTATTGACTATCGTCAGTTAAATCAGGTTACCATCAAGAATAAGTACCCGCTCCCACGCATTGATGAACTGTTTGATCAGCTTCAGGGTGCGAAATATTTCTCCAAGATCGACCTTAGATCGGGATACCATCAGCTAAGGGTAAGAGAAGAAGATATACCTAGAACAGCTTTTCGAACCAGGTACGGGCATTATGAATTTCTTGGTAATGCCTTTTGGGTTAACTAATGCACCGGCGGTATTCATGGCGCTTATGAATCAAATTTTTAAGCCCTTCCTAGATCAGTTCGTTGTGGTATTCATTGATGATATCCTTATCTATTCCAAGTCATTGGAAGAACATGGGGATCATCTGCGTACTTCTCTTCAATTGCTGAGAGAAAATCAGCTTTATGCTAAGCTGAGTAAGTGTGACTTCTGGCTAGAATAGGTGAGCTTCTTGGGTCACATTATCTCAGGTGAAGGATTGTCTGTTGATTCTAGCAAGATTGAAGCTATTTCAAATTGGAAGAGACCGACGAATGCATCGGAGATCCGTAGTTTTCTGGGGTTAGCTGGCTACTATAGAAGGTTTGTGCAAGGTTTTTCCTCTATAGCAGGTCCGTTGACCAGGCTCACTCGGAAGAATATGCCGTTTATATGGAATGATAAATGCGAAACCAGTTTTCAGATGCTAAAAGATAAACTGACCACAGCTCCAGTTTTAGCCCTTCCTTCTGGCAGCGGAGGTTTTGTGATTTTCTGTGATGCATCACTGCATGGTTTAGGATGCGTGCTTATGCAACACGGTAGAGTGATAGCTTATGCATCCAGACAGTTGAAGCCTCATGAACAGAATTATGCTACTCATGATCTAGAATTGGGTGCAGTTGTCTTTGCACTCAAGATTTGGCGGCATATTTGTATGGTGAGGAATTTGAAGTATACACCGATCATAAGAGCCTGAAATATGTGTTCTCGCAAAAAGATTTGAATCTACGACAGAGGAGATGGATGGAATTCCTGAAGGATTATGATTTCTCTATATTTTACCATCCGGGTAAAGCTAATGTAGTTGCTGATGCCTTAAGCAGGAAATCTGCTCAGATGGCTTCATTAACAACTATGAAGAAGTTGAGGGAAGAGATTGAAGAATTAAATGTAAACCTATGGTCGGTCAATGATAAGGTATTGTTAGGGAGTTTCAGTGTCCAGCCAGAGTTGATACAAAGGGTCAAAGACCGCCAGAGAGATGACCCGGCATTGTTGGCGATATTTAACAGAATGGATAACAAGCCAAATTTTTCCATCAGCAATGCTACATTGTATTACAGGAATAGGCTGTGTGTTCCAAACATTCCGGCAATCAAAGATGAAATTTTGAAGGAGGCACATTGTACACGTTACACCATCCACCCGGGGAGCACAAAAATGTACCAAAATTTGAAGATACGTTTTTGGTGGGTCGGTATGAAGAATGATGTTGCTGAATTTGTGGGTAGGTGCTTACCTGTCAGCAAGTTAAAGCCGATCACAGGAAACCTGGAGGGCTACTTCAGCCATTACCAATACCTGAATGGAAATGGGAACATATCTCAATGGATTTTGTGTCGGGATTCCCAAAGACCTTTAGAAACAATGAAATTATTTGGGTCATTGTGGATCGATTGACGAAATCGGCTCATTTTATTCCCATTAGAAATAGAACATCTATGGAGTACTTGGCACAAAGGTATGTGAAGGAGATTGTGAGATTGCATGGAGTTCCTGCTTCTATTGTATCGGATAGGGATACGAGGTTCGTATCGAATTTCTGGAAGAAGCTGCAAGCTGCGATGGGTACAAGGTTGAGTTTCAGTACCGCATATCATCCACAAACAGATGGGCAAACAGAAAGAACGAATCAAACCCTTGAAGACATGTTGAGAGCATGTGCTTTGGACTTTAAGGATAGTTGGGATGAACAGTTGTCACTTGTTGAGTTCGCATATAATAACAGCTACCATTCAAGTATCAAGATGGCTCCGTTCGAAGCACTTTATGGTCGAAATTGCCGATCTCCGATTTGCTGGGAAGAGGTAGGTGATGGGAGAGTGCTTGGCCCCGATTGGGTTCAGACTTCCACAAATAATATCAAGAAGATCAGGGACAGAATGAGAGCAGCTCAGAGTAGACAGAAAAGTTATGCGGACAATCGTCGGAGAGAACTGGAATTTGCTGTGGGTGATTGTGTTTTTCTTAAGGTTTCTCCGACTAAGGGAGTTATGCGTTTTGGCAAGAAGGGAAAATTGAGCCCACGATATGTTGGACCATTTGAAATCATTGGGCGTGTTAGCAATGGTAATGCATATGCCCTTGGCTTACCGCCCCAACTATCTGGAGTGCACAATGTCTTTCATGTATCCATGCTCAGGAAATATCAGCCCGACCCTTCTCATGTGATCGACTATGCCTCAATTCAGATGCAGCCAGATTTATCTTATGAGGAACGGCCGGTGCGGATCCTAGAAATGAAAGAAAGAGTTATGCGGAGTAGGACAGTGAAACTGGTCAAAGTTCTGTGGGAGCATCACAAACAACTTGAGTCTACTTGGGAGCCAGAAGATGAAGTCAGGAAGATGTATCCCGACCTTTTTCTACCTGGTATGTGTTTAATTTGGCGGACCAAATTCCCTAAGGGGGGGAGTATGTAATACCCTGGGCCAGGTTGGGCCCAGTTTGTTCTAGCTTTATGCTAATGGGTTGGGTTAGGACTTTTGTGACCTGGTCTCAACTCATTAGGAGATTTGTTTAAACAAGGGATAAGTTGTTTAACCATATCCCCTAAGGAAGGAGGATTTCCTTCGTAGAACTTGGGGGAGGAGATTTCAACGAATGAAATTTGGGGTTATCCCCAGATTTCTCTCCCTCACTCCTTTTCTTATTTAATTTGTTATCTGATTGATATTCTCATTTGGTAAAAGAGGAGAAGAGAACACAGAGTGGAGAGGAGAATTCTTTGGAGATCATCAGAGACTGCCAAAACTTATGGGAAGGAAGAAAAGGCCAGAAGACTTAGTGAATGCAATATACAAGGCCCCATATTGACCGAGCTACAGTTGTCTACACAAGAAGGTGAGTGATCTTCCTAATTAACTGATTGATTAATCAAGAGGATGGAGAAAGGAATGTGATTGAGCATTCTGTGTTGTTAGGATTATAGTTTTTGTTTTCATTGAATAGTCATGAAAGATCTATCCTGAGTCATGAAATTATGTATGAATGATGATCGGAATGATACAGATGATATAAGGTAGGAATTCTTGAGTTTCTGTCAAAACAGGCATAAACCAGTAACCTCTGGGACTCCTCGTCATTGAGTTTTTGTGGTGTTTGAGGCTTGTGGGACCCATGGCCCACTAGATGGACAGATCTGGACCATGGATCCAGAAGGGGATACATGGTCGACACTAGTAGAGATGACTCCCTGTGGATTGGGCCCCATCAGGTCTCTCATCCAATTGATTTAAAGAGTTCAGGCGTGAAAATGAGTAGAAAAAGGCTGCTGGTCGTCTGGGATTGTGGGACCCATCAGTGGTCCTGATTGGAGATCAGGACCACACATCATGTAGAGCACACATGGTCGACCATAGGGGTGTTGGACATCTTGGTTTTGGACCAGTGGGACCCACTGTCCAATTAGCTTGAGGAATCCCAGGCGTTAATGCATTAGAAACAGACTGATTGATGAGATCAGTTGTGGGACCCACCTGTGGACTTGATCCAAGATCAAGACCCCTCATCTTGAAGGGGGCCCAGGGGCGACCAGGTTGATGGTGGTCCCATGTTGAAGTGGACCCCATCTGCCCAGTCATCCAGGAATCTCAATTTTAGGTACTGTGAGGCTAAATCCATGGTCATTTACTGTACTGATGATGACTGGGAGGTCTAATAAGGCCACATAATGATGAATCAGAACCATAAAGCTCTTGTGGGGCACTAGGAGACCCTAACATAAAGCTCTTGTGGGGCACTAGGAGACCTAAGGACCAGATCTGATATGAGATAAGGTCAGTGGGGTCCACTAGTTGGTGTACCTCAATTATAAATTATTATTAATCTCCTTTTTAGAAGTTTGTATAAGGAATGGACTGAATTCTGAGATGATTTACAATAAGATCTTGCTGGTTTAGGAATCATGTCAGAATTGAGAATATGTATTAGAGTAGTAATTCAGATTGTGAAACCCTTAGCTTACCTGTTGAAACTTGAGGAATTAGTACTCTGCAAATACATAAAGAATAATGAGATCAACATAACTTTAGATTATTTTATTTTAGCTAATGTCACGTACACGGAAACTAATTGTTGATTGAAATGGGGCGATGATGTATTTCCGGCTTACGTGAGACTAGCCATACAAGTGTACCTATATTAATTTCCATTAACTATTACCGATCTATTTACTGAATAGGATCTACTTTTTACCTTCAATTAGATGGTGAATTTTCATTGCTAGTATTGTATGGATTAACGAGGTTCTTTTGATCTTCAATGATGATCAACATTTTGAACAATGACTTTGAATATTGAAATTTGAGGAATTGGAGGATAAGGTTGGACAGGGATTGAATATAGGAATGAATATTGAACAAATTTCCTGTGGGAGATTTCATCTGATATTTTTGAAATTGACTTCTTTCTTAGAAGATCTGAACCATTGAACCTCTCTTCGAGAGAGTCTTATTGAACCATTGGAACCATTGATTGGAAATCTTTAACTTAGTCTTGACTATGGTGCGATCATGAATTTTAATGTTAGAAAAACTTTTTGATTATAATAGACTCCATAAGACACTTTCTCTATTATATGATCTTACCTTCTATAGTGAATTTATTGTTCTACCTTTATATATTTCCAATTGTAAATTAGGAATATTACTCACCAGATTTCTGACAAGTGGTTCGCCCCACTTCAGGTACGAGTCATTTGGGGATGCTGGGCAATGAAGGCGATCAGCTATTGGATTTCAATTTGCGAGGCTGATGAGAGAGCGTCATATTTGTATTGGAAATTTAGAATGATAGAGAGGAATTAGTCTTCATAATAATATGGAACTTGGTTTTCTTTAAATTAGGAATTTTATTGATTTGGATCTTGTTATTAACTTCCTTGTAGTTAAATTGATCTCTGGAATAAAATAGAAGCATTGCTCAATTCTTTGTCATATTTGATTTATGTGGTGATTTAACTTTACTTAAGTAATGTTTCGAAATCTGATGAGCTCCAGGTTTCGGGGCGTTACAGGTTTTAACTTAAATACAAAAGTACCATAAAGCATTACTTTTAATTTTAACAAAAAAGTATTTTCTCGTAATTATCATTGTAAATGACATACAAGGAAAGCTTATATTTAGATCCCTGACAATATTCAACAGAAAAAACAGATCCGGCTCCATGTTTATCCCATTTTCGGGTGTCCGGATTCGGGCGACAGACCCCACCACGCGGAATTGAATTTGAATCAGAGTTGGAAGAATTCTTTCTTTGAGCACTTCACTGCAAACATGATCCTTCCGGTACTACTTCCCGGATGATCTTTTCTGGTGGCAGCTTCTCCGCATCTATATATAACAAATGGATTGATTACAAAGAAAGAACTAACATTACAGGTGCAATCTAACAAATAGATTGATTACAAAGAAAGAATTAACATTAAAGGTGCAATCTAACAAATAGATTGATTACAAAGAAAGAATTAACATACCAGGTGCAATGCAAAAAAAAAGGGGGTGTTTGGAAATGATATATTTTAAGATTTTTTTATATTATCTATTAGTTTAGAATAATCTATTCATCTAAAAAGGAGGTGTTGGATAACTTAGAAAGTATCTTACAATATCTCGCTTTTCTTCTAAAAACCTTCATATTACATTATTCAATGATATGCCATATAAAATAATCTTTAAAAAAATCTTTTCTAACTACGAATGGAGAGTTTGAGTAAAAACCATAGGAGAGTTCATGAGCAACCATTAATTATAATGGCCCATAAGTTTTAACATTTATAGGTCCCACTATTCGATTGGCCCCACAGTGCTTACAAATTTAATGTGGGGTCCTATAGCCATATCACGACTACATAGCCCTTGTTAATTATCAATATAGGCGGGCCCTACAAATGTCACGCTCGGGGCTTTCATTGTGATTACCAACATTAGGTGGGTCTCATACTACCAAAATTAGCAGGGTCGCATGATTACCAAGATTGAATTGTGTGATTGTAATTATCAGTTGCCATCATTAAATGGGTCCCACTATTTAATAGCTATCCTACCATTAATATGACTACCAACATCAAATGGGTCCCACAATGATTTCTCATAAGAAAAGCTAGATATGGCCATTTGTGATAATCACAATTAGATGTATTATAGTATAGCTACCAACGTTTGGTGGACCCACCTTAATTAAACAACATTGACTGGTTTTCATGATTTAAATTTAATCTTATATTTCTTTTTTCAATAGATGGGTCCTACCATGATTAATAACACCCGTGATTACTAATTAGTGGGTTCTGTGTTTGGTTAATTGATTATATTCTCGGCCATTTCTTATTTGGTACATCATCTTGTGATTTTTTTTATAAATCTTCAAACACTTCAAAGGTATAATAAAATCTGTGAAGAGTGCCAAACACCATAAGTGACACCATATAATAATATGACACTATTTTATTCTATGATAATGAAATCTTACAATACTTAAAACTTGTTAATATTATATTATGCACTTATCTAAACACCCTCTATATTGCTCAAATCAATACAAGAGAGAAGATGCAATTTGTTGGCCAATGTGCACGGTGAATGGGTAGGGTGCGGGAGCAGTGCAGTTTGCGGGTTGCTGTAAATGACCATGGGGGTGGTCCTTCGACAAAGCAAAGTTCTTGCCTTGCTTCTTGTTATAGAAAACAAAATGAAGAAGAAGGGGATCTGGGCCAGGTTCAGGTTCAGGTTCTGTCCAGGTTCTGCAAAAAATGGAACCATCGCAAAATAGAGGATTCCGGGATTTCCTTGCACTTGCCGAGGAAGATCCTCAGTTGCATAGATTGACTGTCGTGGTCAGAGAAGGAGCTTTTCGCTGTCCTGCATAAAAGTTGCATAGAAATTGCCGCGCCATCACCAAAGAAGGAAGGCAACAGGGCTGTTATATCGTTTTTGGCAAATCTATCTTAATTTTTATGAGATTTATTTGAGTTTTTATGAAATTATTTAAGTTTTTGTCAAATTTATTCGAGTTTTTCATTTTTGCTAAATTTATTTGAGTTTTGCGCAAATTTATCTGTATTCTGAAATAAATTTTTCTGAGTTCTTGACAAATCTACCTGAGTTTTTTTGCTAATTTATCTGAGTTCTGATAAATCTAACTGAGTTTTTGGCAAATTTATTTGAGTTTTTGGCAAATTTTTCTGAAATTTGGAAAATTGGTTTATCTTACTTTTGGCAAATGTATTTTCATTTTTTTAAATTTATTTGTGTTTTTTAATTTTATTTACAACTTTTGAAATTTATTTACGTCTTTTGAAATTTGTTTGCGTCTTTTTAAATTGATTTTCATCTTTTTAAATTTATTTATATATTTTTTAATTTATATCTATTTTTTGAGATTTATTTATATTTTTTGAGATTTATTTGGATCTTTTGAAATTTATTTGCTTCTTTTTAAATTTCTCTACGTTTTTTTGAAATTTATTACGTTTTTTAAAATTATTTCTTTTGTTGAAATTTATTTGTATTTTTTAAATTTATTTGTATTTTTAAATTTTATTTACTTATTTTGAAATTTATTTTCGTCTTTTGAAAAAAAATTTTCTTTTATTTTTTAAAATTTATTTCGATCTTTTGAAATTTATTTGACCAATTAAATGGTAGTTGACCATTATTAATGACATATCCCACTAATTGTGGGATATGATTTTGAATCATGGGATATGATTTTGAAGAATGGCTAAATTAGACATTTTAGGTTTTCAAATTTGAAAAAAAAAGGCCTATCACACTATGAAAAAAGATTGTGGATTGTTTGCCTTAAAGTCATGCTTTGAAGGACCTCCGACCAAAGCCCTAAAAAAAATTCCATTCATTGTCACCTTCTTTTCTTGAAAAAATCTTCATTGACTTGCCATTTCACGAAATTCACTTGAGATTTTCTTGAAGTTATCCAAAGCATGCAAAGAAGGTGGGCCCACTTGGCCTTGGACGTCCCACATGTGTGGGTCACACATGTGCATGTATGTGGGGTCCTCATGTTCTCAGTTATGCAATTTCTTGAAAATTCTTTATTCTCTCTGTGTCTTTCATTCTTCTCCTCTAAAATGATTTCTTTGCCTCTCATTATCTTCTAGATGGGACCCATTTCATCAATTTCCTGCAAGCAAAAAATGATTTTTCATTTAAAATAATAATTAAGATCAAAAGCCACAAATGCATGATAACGGACCCCTCTCATGAAATGACAGTGAAAATACAAATCATTATCCATGATCTCTATTGAATTAACTATCAAAAAAAATTATTCATTTCATGAGAAAAATAATTTTTCGAAGACTTTCCAAAAATAGGATTCTAAAAATGGCAGGTTTCATGTTTTTATACAAAACTATTATTTTGGAGCAAATTATGCATGAATGTAGTACAATGGATCCAAAATGCATAAAAACGTGATTTCACTCTAAATGAGTCTCCTTTTAGATTAATAAGTCCTTAAAAGTCCAAAAGTAGTCATGAAACACTGCATTTTTAAGGACTCATCACACCCCCAACCAGCGTTTTGTTGGTCCTTAGCAAAAACTGCGAATGGAATGAGGAATCCATCATGATTCTATACTATCCTAGAAACTAGTGTAATGCAATAGTGTTGCAAATGAGTGAATGCAATGCCACTTTCGCTGGCACTTTTGACTGCATTTAGCGTATGCAGTAAGCCCTTAAACCCTTAGGTTCTCCCTAGTGGATGAGTTATGCCTCGTAAGGGTTTGCAGTGAATATATCCACAAAATTCTCTCTATTTTTCTTTAAGAGAAATCCTAACAGAATCAAGTGAACTTTTCTGAAATAAAATTTACAAGCACTGGATATTCTCAATTCTCAGAATTTTCAAAGACATCTTAAATTCGGTTCACAAATCCCATCTTTTGGTCCGATATTCTCGAAATCATTTTGAATTGATTGTGCATGGTGAAAAGTGCGTATACGTAAAATCAAATGATCTGCCAAAGATTTCCATGAAAATAGATTTTTTTTCTCCAAGATTCTGGGCCACCAAACCCCAACAAAGAAAAATCAGTCTTCCTCCCAAGGCGGCCATGACAGCTTTCACATTACTGTTTTATTAAAGGTGGTAGTTTTTTTTTTTTTTTACAAGACATCTCTCTCTCCTCCTTATTTTTTATTTCAAGAATAGGGCTCCTTAATTTGGGGTGAATTTGGCTCTGATGTACAAGACATAAGGAGCAAACCCACATCTCATAAATCCCACCATTTTCAAGCTTGTACATCCCTATTTTTCTTTTCTTTGCTTTCATTTTTTAAGGTCGCAAGTAGCCCTTTCCATGTGCCTGAGTTAATTCATTGGCTCATGGTTAATGAAACCATTCAGATGAACAAGTAAACTGTAAAACTAAGGGTTGATTTTCCATCATATTTTCAATCCATTCGTCAATGAAAAACGGAAATCATAGCTTCACATTCAAAAACCTTGAAAATGTATACATCAGTGAACCATTGTTCGCTTTTGCCCAAAGCATCAAGAATTCCAAAATCCAAGGTATTTTCGTTTCATTAAAATCCTCTCAAAATTTATTTTCTTCAAAACCCTAAAAACCAACTAAAATAGCACAAATCTTGAAAATCAATGAAGTTTTTTCCCAAAATCCCAAGAAATCAATCGAAAAGCATGAAAAACTTTTGTTAAAAATGGACAAGTGTACTTGTTCCCACCCCCCAGCCTAAGATGAACATTGTCCCCGATGTTATGCATGTAGTGCAAAAAGTAAATATATCATAAGGAAAGTAAATAACAGGAGGGTAAAGGGGAAGAAGTCACCTAAAGATGTAGTTTTTTCAATCTCTATCCACGGTTAGACAAAATAAAGAAAACAAAAGGAAAAAAGAAGCTACTCTTCTAATAAAAAAGAAAAATCTACGCTAAAAGGAAAGGAAAATCCTACACTACTTGATCCGAAACCATGAATCCACCCGAATCCTAGATGAAATTTTCCTTCACACAATTTGCAAGAAGCACAGAAAGAGATGTTTTCATGGGAACGTGAGGCACATTCAACATGAGGACCACATGTTTGTTGTAAATGTGCGCATGAAAAATGCTTCCTCCTCCCTTAAAAATGGGTATTTGAATGGAAGGAGAGGAGGACACAATGAACGACTAGGTGGCCCCATGTCCTCCCGTGCTACAAAGTCAATTTCCATAATGTCCTTAGGCACGGGCTCAAATGATTCCAAAGTGTTAGTGTAATATCCTGAGTACTTGGGCCTAGGATTGGTCTGGCCCAGGTAGCATTTTAATTATAGCTTGGCCCAAGTTGTAATGATATTTGAGCCCAAGTTATAATGCAAATAGAAGTCTAGACTTTTAGTATGACTTAGAAAGTATGCCACGTGAGAGAGAATTGGGAAAGAAGAGAGTTGTAAAACAACTCTAAAAGGAAAGTTTGAAAGTGATTGGAATTCCCATCTCTCCCTTTATATATGAGAACCAACGACCCTTTGTGATATTCTATTCATTGGAGAAAGTCTGAGAATCTTGTGGATTGCAAATTAGGAGAAGAAGGAGAAAGCGGTTGATGTCAAGTTCGAGTTCGAAGGAAACAATTGTGTATCAGAGGTGAGTGGATCTTCCTAGTTAACCAGTTGATTAATCAAGATGTTTGATAATGGTAGGTAATCCAACTTTTGGGTTGTTCAATGTATAGAGATTTTTCTGTAACATGGGATAGTTATAGAAATCTGCCTTGAGTCCAGTAATCATGTGTGAATGGTTGATGGAATGATACGAACAGGATGGAGTGCATATTCTTGAGAATACATTGAACAGGCATGGAAGTTGTTGAAAACAGAGACTGTCGACAGGTTGTGTATGAATATTGGAGGGCTGTGGGACCCCATGTCCCACTAGATGATAAATCAGATTCACACAGCTTGTAGTAGACTCATGGTCGACCAAGATGTGGTTGGACATCTGATAATTGAATCAGATGGAACCACAGATTAATGTACTCCAAGAATTCCAAGCGTGAAAATCCTAGAAACCACTGTACATGTCGTTTGTGGTTGTGGGACCCACCTATTGATCTGATCAAGGATCAAGATCACACATCTGTTCAAGGTTACCTAGTCGACCATGGTGTAGTTGGCTGATCATGGATTTGAATAGTGGGACCCACTGTACAGTGAACTTCAAACAATTGCAGGCGTGAATTGATGTGGCTTACGTCATTGAAGTTGTGGGCCCGAGTGGATGATTCTATGATGAATCAGGATCGTTAGAATGATGCATCAGTCATGGGCGACCATGGCCTAGATGACTGATTTTGGGTTAGTCAAGTGGGACCCACTGGATTTTTATGCCACTAGGTTCAGGCGTGATGTAGTATCCTTAGGTGTTCTGGGATGAATCTGTTGGGGAAAATAACCCTGAACTATAGATGAAATTACAAGTTTAACCTTACTACCTAGATGGTTCAAGATTTGTATGGACTATGATCAATTACATGATTATGATTAATTATGTAGATCAGGATTAATTACATGATTATGATTAATTATGTAGATCAGGATTAATTACATGATTATAATTAATTATGGAGATTGTGATTAATTATACGGACAGTGAGTAATTAATGTTGAATATGGGACACCCTATACCAATCAATGCTAAATATGCCTAGATGGGGGCAATGATCAATCTGAATGGTGTTAGGGTTGGGTCCACGCTGCCATGCATGTGCACTTATTTATATTAATTGCTGTTTATGTTTTCGGTTGAAATATAATTATGAGATACAATGTATTTGGGTTTCATATGTTGGACTGGTGTCCGGATGATGGATGGCTTCGGGCCATGATGGCCGGTATAGCGGCGGGTCCTTAATGGACGTGATGAGCCACTTTGATGGCTGGTCCTTAGTGGACGTGTCTGACGAGACAGGGTCATGGTGACCGGTATACATGTATACGATAAGGCCTTTGAGGCGTGGTGATGTGCATGGGCACGGATTGTGCGTGAAAGAATCTAAATAATATTTAATTATTGATTTAGACTTGTTAAAGCATGTGATGTTATATTTTATGTGATTTGTGTAATTAGGAATATTCATTCACCAGTAGTACTGATGTTGTGTTACCCCCTTCAGGTAATCAAGCTGCGGGCGGGACAGAGCGGAACGATGATCAGCACGTGAATTTCAATATGCGTGGCTGACAAGAGTGCACGAGAAAAGATAATTTAGTAGATAAAGGGATTAGCCTGGTTTAGGGATATTATATGATGTTTTAGTACATTATTGATGCAGACCGAACATAGTAAAGTTTGAGTAACTATTTGATTAAATAAAATTATTATTTGATTTTAAATGCCAAATGCTTATGTGAATTATTTGATTAATGTTTGGTAAATATTACCAAAGTTATCACGATCCAGAGATCTGACAGGGCCCCAGGATTTGGGTCGTGACAAAGTGGTATCAGAGCATAAGGTTTTGGGCAATTAAAAGAATTAGCAACCCATAGGCCACGTGGTGAGGACGATGGGGTATCAACAGTAGAAACTTAAGAAAGATATGTTGCTATTAATCCTTTAGCTTACAATTTATTTCCTTTGCAGGAAAAATAAGAAGATGGCTAACGTTGAGGAAAACGAGAATGAAAATAACAATATTCAGCAGAACAATGGAAGTATGGAAATGCCGGAGTACGCCAGGCAGATGTTTGAAAGCTTTTGAAAGCATATACGCAGGTTCAAGAACAGATTTCAGCTATCCACCAACTCCAAAGTGAGAATGGCGAGGGAAACAGCAATAATAAGGGTGGATCAGGTGAAGGTAGCAATAACGGAGGCAGAAATCGTGAGAGGGATACTCTATACAAGAGATTCAACGAATTTCGTCCAAAGTGTTTTGAGGAGACCACTAACCCATGGGATGCGAATAAATGGGCAGAACATATGGAAGGCATCTTCGAGGTCATGGGGTGTACTGAACAACAGAAAGCTATATTAGCCGCTTTCAAACTAGAAGGCGATGCGAAGGAATGGTGGAAAGCAGCCAAGAGGTCCTTTAATGGGCAAGAAGCAGAGATCACCTGGACCTTCTTCAAGCGCGAATTTATAAAGAAGTTTATACCGGATCACATTCGGGCGCAGAAGAAGAGGGAGTTTGAAACATTGGTGCAAGGCAACCTTACTGTAGCCAAGTACACTATTAAGTTCACCGAACTGTCTCACTTCACAGAGACATTAGTGGCTACAGAAGAGGAAAAGATGGAGCGATTTGTTAATGGCCTGCGACCGGACATTAAGAAAGATGTGAAGCTGCACGAGCCGAAGACTTATGCGGAGGCTCTAAAGAAAGCCTTCGTGTCTGAAGAAGCAATCGAAGATATAAAGAGGGAAACCCAACTGTAAGATCCCGACCCCCGATTCTTTTGTTTAGTATGGTTTTAATCATGGTTTAGCTTTTAAACGAGATTTGAGTTGGTTTGACCTTGTTTTTGAGTTTGACTAGATTTTTCCTTAGTCTTTGAGATTTTGTAGACCGTTGACTTTGGTTTGACCCGGTCCATATGATTTATATTTTTATGAGAAATTACTTTTCATTTCTAAAAATTCTGGATTTGACATATTTTTACTCATTTGATGAAGTTTAACAACTTTCATGTTTTGACCATTTTGATTTGATGATCAAAAAATGCGTTTTTCGAGAAAAAGGGCAAAACTGACCTTTTACACTAAATCTGTCCATGAATTTCGAAAATTTCAGAAATTGGGGAAAATATACTTTTTGGAAACTAGATATTTCGCTGATCGTTTTTGTCTTCTTCGTCGTTTTCGTTCGGGGCCCGCAAATGTGAGTTTCAGCCTTGTGAAGATTGGGGCCCACAAGACCCACCTTATAAGAAGGGGAACCCATCTCTTCTCCTTCATTTTCGTTCCAGCAACTTTTGGCTGAGGGAGAGGGCTCCTTCCTTTCCAGCCATCTCTCTCTCTCCTTTTTGCAAGCTTCTTTCTTGTGTGCCAAGTGAGGATTGATCCCACCTTCTTCTTCCTCATCTCTCAAGCTTTCCAAAGACCCTATTTTCAAGATTTTTGGGCTAGAGCAAGGCACTCATCTAAGCTCTTCTTCTTTGTTTGGATTTCTCAAGGTTAGCAATGGTTTTCTTTTCTTGAGATTCTTGTTTTCCTCTCCATTTCGAGTGTTTTAATCCCATATGCAATAGGGTTTTCATGGAGTTTTGCAATGGATTGGTCTTCTAGGGTTTCTTTTGAGCTATTTTGGGGGTTTTGTGATCATGGAGCTTGAGGCACTAGAACTTTCTTTGAAGAGTAATTTTACTCCTATCTTGACTAGAGGCAAGTGGAATCTTCAATTAATATGATGTTTTCATGTTTTTGTTTGGTTTCATGGCTTTTTGCTCATCATGTTCTAATCCTTTATGATTTATGGATTTGCTTTGAATGAAGGAATCAATGTTATGTGGATTTCCATTTATGTTATGGTTTTACCATGTATTAGAAGCTTGCTTTTGTCTTGGTCATTTAGAAAAATTTGATCTCTTTGTGTTAAGTGTTTGGGTTCAAAAGAAAGGGAGACAACTTTGATTGTTTTTAAAAGGTTGTAATTGATTAATTTGATTGCTAGATTATGGTGATTTGATGAGTTTGGAAGGTCAAGGAAGGGCCCAACAATTCTTGGAAATTAGCATGAAAGAAAAAGAATCAAAAGAATCAAAAAGAAGGAAAAAAAAATGCAAGAACAGAACTGCCGGGCTGGACTGGGCAGGCCCAGTCCGCTCGAGCGACCCACTGGGCCGCTCGAGCGACCCAGACACTGTCTGGGCTCCGCTCGAGCGGACCTGGGTTCGCTCGAGCGAGGCCCAGCTCAGCCTGGGGTCTGGTTCGGGCCCGAGTGTGAATATTTTGTGGGCCTGATTTTTGGGGCTTCCCTGGGGCCTGATTCAAGTCAGTTGTTGGGCCATTTCAAGACCTGATGTTGGGTCATTTTAGGGCCTGATAGTGGGCTGCTATAAAACATATTTGGTGGGCCTGGTTGAGGTTAGTTTTGGGCTGTTTTAAAACTTGTTGGTGGGCCTGTTTCATGGTTAGTTTGGGTTTGTTTTAAAACTTGATTCTTGGACCATTAAAGGTTCAGTTTTGGGGCTGTTTTAAAGTATGTTTGTGGGCCATTCAAGTTCGGTTTTGGGCTGTTTTCAAGACCTGTTTTGTAGGTCATTCAAAGATTAGTTTTGGGTTGATTTTTAAGAATTTGTTTGTGGGCTATTCAAGGATTAGTTTTGGACCGTTTTAAAACTTGTCTTGTAGGCTTGATTAAGGTTGGTTTTTGGATTGTTATTAAGGATTATTTTGGACTTGGATTAGGGCCAGCTATGGGCCTGTTTTAAAGAGATTTTGGACTACTTGTATTACTTGGAAATTTGTGAAATGGGAATGATGTGAGAATGAGTGTATGTGAAATTACCCGGGAACCGTTTGAGTCTTAATGCGCATTTTATCATTTAAATATTATGGATTTTCATTGGCATCAAACGCACTTTTTATTACTCAATGTTTAAAGGTTAAATGTGCATTGAGATGGTTCCTTGGCAAGGCATTAAGTCATTCTCCACTATCCATTCCATTTCAAGTCAGAACATGTATTTGTATTTGTATTGTATTTGTATTTGTATTTGTATTTGTATTTGTATTTGTATTCTTGGGTAAACTAATTTAAATAGCATCGGTGATTTGTTATAAAATCATGTGGTTTCCCATGTTCGAATGGGGTGATCGTATGATTTTATACAAATCACTTTGATGTGTATTTGAACGGTTTACCATGGATATTCGTATGTTTTCTCCGATTCGATTTGAAAAGAGATTGGAGTATGTTCGTCACATTTGGGATTTCTTCGATGAGACTATTGTTTTGATAAGACTAGTATTTGAAAATAAAAACCTCGAGGCAAGACGGGGCCAGAGCTTTGTAGTGCGAGCCCATGAGCCAAAGAGGCTATGATTTCGAAAATAAAACCTCGAGGCAAGACGGGGCCAGAGCTATGTGGTGTGAGCCCCTGAGCCAAAGGGATTAGCATTATGGTTTGATTCGTATCGGCTCGAGTTTTGAAAACTAAAGGCACCACTAGGCTTAGGTCACCTTGTCGGGCTGATCACCCGGCTTGGGATCTTTAATTTGTCTGCCAGCTGCAGCTTGGATTCTGTCTGTACCGACCATGGCAACGGTTTATCTGCCGGTCCCATTTTATGGCTATGGTTCTGATTTCTGATCTGCCGGTCCCATTTGTATGGCTACGGTTCTGATCCTATTTCTAGTACCACGTTTAGTGGCTACGTTCTGTCTGCTCTTATTACTTCGGTAATAGGAGGATTTAGCTATTTGTGGTCGCCAAGGTTTTATCTGCATATTACTTTATTTTATGATTCTTGTGGGTTATGCTTTTTATGCTTTGATTTGTTTAATGTTTACGATATCGATCTTTCTTGTATTGTCTCTACTATTCAGTTTTAGATGTTTTTCCAATTATTAAATGTTTCGCTTAGGCGGTTATCTTTTCGAGATATTTATATTTTAGAGACTGTTCGCTTATTTTTCTTGATATTTCTGTTCGGACTTTCGATTGTTTTAGCATGTTTTATTGTCATTATTGTTTAGACTATTTATTCGGTTTTACGATGATTTCATCAGGTTTTATATTTGTTCTTTGGTTTCATATTACTTGATTATTCGCTTGCCAGACCGTCGTGTCTGACCCTTGTTTGTTTGGTGCCAGATTCCGCTCTTTCTGGTTTTAGGTGTTTGATCAGAGGAGGCGGTAGGACCGCCGGTCTGACGTGAGAGGCTGCCCATTGATATCATCTAGATGTCAAGTTTGGCACCGGAGTTCGCATCAAATCTTTGAGGGTAGTATATCTATTAGTTGGATATATTGTTGTATGGCTTTATTAGCCTTTTGTTGGGTTTGTAATTAAGACACTTGTTAATTGTAATCTGAATATGTGGGAATTAATTAGTTTGTTACTACCAGCTCAGTGCGCTCTGATGTATGATTTATGCCAGTCTGTTTATTTGATGGCTTTTTGATATTGGTTGCGTGCGACACGGAACCCGATGGCCACGGATTCCGAGTCGTAACACCATGTTTAGCTTCCGCGAAAATATACTCTGATCGTGAAGGAATTTGATTATCCTCATTCACGCGGATCTTGGGAAACATAACAAAAGTTTCAAATTTATTCCAAAATTTCGCACCCCGAGGTCGGATCACTGCAGGGCCCGGTTTCGGGGTGTGACAGGTTTGGTATCAGAGCTGGTTAGTTTCTAGGAAATAAAATACTCTAGAGACATTAAGACGTGTGGTGAGGATTCGTTAGATTGTGTCGATTTGTTTACTTGTGTCTTTGTTTCTTTGGATTTGAGTCGGCTTTTCTTTCAGTTCAGGAGATTTTGCTTGTCTTTTCTTTTAGTTCTGTTGTTAGGAGATTTGGATGACCAAATTTCCTCCTTAGTGGTGGAGAATTTAAAGTCTCCATACTCTTGTTCAGTGTCTTTGTCTGTGCTTGTGTCGGAGACTGAGAACCCTCTGGACTTGGTATGTTGTTTTCGGAGAACATCAGCAGACTTCCAGTCTTCAGCATCTTCATTGTGGTTAATGAGAGAAGACATGTGCGTTGCCCGCCAGAGTTGAACTTGAGCATTATTCAAAGACCCCCTTTCAGCTAATCAAGGATCGTCATGTAGCATACCAAGGTAAGTAAATGTAGATTTTGGGTGAACCCAGACCATCTTTCCAAGATGAAGGACTGCAAAAAGGCATATCAGCTATTGATTCTATGAAGAGAGAAGTGATCCTTAGTTAGTAAGACTAGAAGTTAGTACAAGAACTCAGGGATTTCCCGGATTCGATAAGCCTTGTCATAATTTTGGTTGAGAATTTCTATAACTTGTAGCTTTTGCCAGTGCAGTTTTCAGAGGCATTACCAAGTGGATGGTTAGTTGTAGTCAAGATAACTTTTGGCAGTAGAGGAAACCTTGTGGATTTCACCGACTTTTAAGGTATTGGATTAGACAACATGCAGATGCAAGGGAGTACCTCAGTGGTTTGGATGTTCATTTCTTATTTAAAATGATTTTCATGATGTTTTCATCTTGTTATGTTTTCTTTAATGTCCTATGATTTATCCGTGTAGTGTTAAACAATGGAATTTATGTTTCTTCTTTAAGGCTTACTTTGAAATAAACTATATTATTATACTCTTTTTCATGAGTTGCATGATTTTACTTTTCATGAGGTTTTGTGTTTCGAATTTTTATTTAATCTTCTTAAGACATTGTTACACAATGATCTTGAAATTTTGCTCTTGTTTTTAATTTTTTTAAATGTTGACATCTACATTTCAAAACCTTGATGATTTCAAGATTTTGTATATGTTTGGTTGGAAATGGATTTTTCAACAAAATTTAATGTATGGTCATACTACATGAATTTGATTTATCTTTGAAACCCTAATTCGAGATTGTTGAGTATTTCAATGATTTGCTGGGTTATGAAAATACGAATTTCAAAACGAATAATGTTGTTTCATATTCAAACTTTGATAAACTTTACTTATTAAACTTTATTTGACAATTTAGAGGTTCGGTTTTTACTATGTTTTAAAATGATGAAATTTAACTAAGTAATTATTTTAGTCCCTATGTTTAAAATTTTAAGATTTGTTTTGCATTGATTGGAGTGAGCGGTATTGGCTTATGATTGGAGCTTGGAAGTGTAAGAATTGAAGGGTTGATGGATGTCAGGACGTGTACGGGTTCAGTTGGAAACAAAGTTGGATTTCTAAGATCAGTTATGCTTGTCAAAAGTAGAAGACTTGAATAGTGAAATCTGAAGAAGCAAGCCATGCGAAGTTTCGACACAGAACAGCTCAACAGGTTGTGGCAGTTTGATATCTGGTTTATGGTAGTGTGACATCTGGGTCGTAGCAGACCAAGCCAGTGGCAGGAGATCTATAGAATTTGGAATTTGTGATTTCAGAATGAAGAAGGAATGACATATTTCTGGAAGCCAGGAGTTGAATGGTACAGTGTAAGTAGGTA